>JARLTB010000018.1:7075000-7647500 GCA_030141615.1 Unio pictorum | reverse complement strand
AGTTACATATCGGCTAATTGATTTAAATCTAGTTCGAATTTTATTGTAATTCAGTGAAAGTTTTATTTCTAAAGTAGAGTGTAATCCTAACGAAAGGAAGTTTCATAATTGTGTAAGTACTTGATTAAATTGTTTATCTTTACGGGGGCTCGTAGTTGTTTGTTCAATATACCTGCTCAGTTTACTATATCTATTCTCATACTCAAACCGGGCAATTATATCGAGGGCTGTCATCTTAGATAACGAATACCAAAAAGGGAGTGGATTATATCATTTATTAGTACAATAACCCTTGACAAAGTGGTACTTAACACTTACCCTTTGGAAAGTGGGGCTCGTACTATACACTATAACCACCAACACCATCTGACAATCTCTCTCTCTCTCTCTCTCTCTCTCTCTCTCTCTCTCTCTCTCTCTCTCTCTCTCTCTCTCTCTCTCTCTCTCTCTCTCTCTCTCTTCTCTCTCTCTCTCTCTCTCTCTCTCTCTATATATATATATATATATATATATATATATATATATATATATACATACAGACAGACATACAGACAGACAGACAGACAGACAGACATACATACATACATACATACATACATTCATACATACATACATACATACATACATACATACATACATACATACATACATACATACATACATACATACATACATACATACATACATACATACATACATACATAGCAGCAAAGTAGGCGAATCGGACAACGTTTTTAAACAAGTTTTCAATGGATTAGGGCTTAAAACCCAATCAAAACGGCTACAATCAATGAAACAGGCAAAAAATCAAATGAAATCAGTCAAAGAAAAATATCAATAAAATCAAAAAAAAAGAAAGCCTCCATTTGCCAAACGGAGACTTAGTCATTTTTGTCCGAAAACATGATCCTGCAGGGTTTTCAAAATGAGTAAAAACTCTTCAACCGAATATTTTATCAAGTCCGAAACGATATCGTGTCCTAGGGCGAAAATCCTTTAGGATTTCACAAACAGACTTATTTGTAAAACTTCGTCTTGTAAATCAATCAGATTATTGGACTGGTCAGTGAGTTTGAAATTAATTCTGGTTAATGAATTATTATGACATCGCATATAGACTGTATTCACCGGGGACTCAATTATTAAAAATCCTGGAGGGGGTGTTGGTGCAAATAAATACAGAATATATCCTTGCTGAGCTTGATTTGATCGTTCGAGATCTATTTGATAGCTTCCTTCGATAACATCACATACTAAATTGAGCGCAATCACCGATGAAATATTCACGTTGAACGGAGCGATATGCCTGCCGCCACCATCTGGATCATTATTATGTTTGAGGATTTTTATTTCCGGTGATGCTGCTTTTTTCCATTCGTCATGGATTTTTTTGAAACCTTCATCGATGGCATCATTGAGAGATTTTTGTAGTTCTAAGATATTATACCCTGGTAGTTTAAACGCATGAATATCTTCTACGCGTATATTATACTTCGTTGCAAATTCTGTTCTCGTTATAGGATTACTGTCACCTAATACCACTTGAATGATTTGCAAATGAAATGTTTCCATGTCATTGATGATTTTGTTACATGCTTCTACGACGCTGATAAATTCATCTTGGGTGAGAGAGCCGGATTTAAGATATATTAACAACAATGAAAAATCATTATTCATCGCTGTGAAGTTTTCAGTGATTTTCTCTTCTTGAGTTGTGTAATATATTGGGTTGTTGAATTTTTTCACTCCAGTGAAAACTATCAATTCCTTGTATTCTTTATAACTCCTTATTGGATTATTAGATTTTCCCCTGTCGGTGATATAATCAGTTTTTTTGTGGTTCAGGTGGTAAATTAACGGTTTTCCAGGGTGGTAATTCAGGCCATCCTAGTATTGTCCTTATAGAACTCTGATAGATATCTACGACATAACCATCTGTGCTTATTTCAATGGCAGATGATAGTGTCGGCTCATGAACCGTTATAGCTATTTTCGATTCTGCTCCAGTAATGGATTTTATTCTACGCGCGAAGTCATTATTTATTTGTTCAATTTGGTATGATCCGGTTGGTATGGAAACAACGTTCCAGTCTGGAGTCCCGTCTTCGCGATTCTTATTTGCAAACACCAGTGAATTATTGGGTTGTTGACCACCAAATGATTTTGATATGATATTAGGCCAACTGTGGTATACTCGCAATTTTGCTAGCGCGATTTCCTTCACTGGGACCGGAGAGGGGAAATTCACACTGAATTCTGGATTCGTTGATGTTATTGAGATCATGCTGGTTTGTACTGGGTTTGTGTTCTCCACTATTTGTTGAAGTAATTCCATCTATGTTGTCATTGTTATTATACTGTTGTTGTCGCTCTAATTTTGACATCGCAGAATCGTAAATACCTACCATCGCTGAAAGCTCACTATCTGATATATTTGTATCATCGAGAGATGACGATATCAATGAGGATAATTGCGAGTAAGCAGTGGATACAACATGAAATTGAATTATGTAGTCTTGTAGTTTTCGTTGGCTGCATGATGATATTTTTTTTGTTATTATTGAAATAATTCCAGCGATTGTTGTTGCCGCAGAAATGCAAATTGGAACAGCTATCGGGGCAATCATTGTTACTGAAGACAGTATAATACCAGCTCCGGTGATTACACCACTCACAGCATACACAGTAACATCAATTGCGGTAATTCCCCTGCGATATTTTTTAATTTTCATTGCATACTCCTCAGACAGGGTTTTGAGTCTATTTTTATATTCTCTGACCTGATCATAGCGATATTGCGATGATGAAATCATTTTATCCTTAAATCAGTTTACGATTTCAATTGAAACCGTTAGTGAAATTGCTTTGTAATTTTCAACTTAAATCCGCTACGAATTCCACATACCATGTTGTTGAAACCCTAACCAAATTTATATCAGTAGATGTTATAGTGAACTTTTCAGTTGTATCCTTGTCGATGATCGTTGAAATCGTATTATTGACCCCGGATGAACTCGACGATGAAATATTAAATTGAGTCGTTGTCACTAGTGTCAATCGATAAATACCCTTAACGGATGCAGTTGTATCTAATTTGTTGTTTGTAGGTGTCCACGCAAATGATCCGTGTTGGATCGTGTATACTACGTTGTTGGTTTTCTCATGAGGAATTTTTGTTTTTTCAATAATTGTTATCATCCTCGTTGCATCCCCTTTGATGGCTTCGATGAAGGTTTTCGTCTCATCGATGGATTTTTTTATATCCGGAAGTTTTAGTTCAATTTTATCTAACGGGGTTCCAAAAAATTTATCAATGATATTTCTACGGAATGAGGTAAACTGTTTTCCGTGTTCTTCACTTTTAGATTGAAGTGCTCTTAGTTCCAACACAGAATTTTTCAACTCATCGTTGAGAGTTTTTAATCTATCTGTAATCGTCGAAAAAAGTACACCCGGTTTGAGTTTACCCTGATCGGAAAATAACGCAACGGTGTTCTCGATTGCGTTTCGTTGTTTAACCAATATATCATCCAACGAAACATCACTAGTTTTCAATTTACCCTGACAATCTTGAAATACAACTATTTCATTCGGGTCAACACTTGTTAAATTTAACGTCTCAGCTATTTCATCTTTAATTTTTTTTTATATCACCCGTCGCAGTGTCATCGGGTTTGGGTTTCAAAGATCTCCCCAAAATATCAATCATAATATTTTATACATCTCTCTCTAAAAGCGTTTCGATTTCCAACGACTACTAGAGTATTCATTTACGACAATATGAGGTGGTTTTGCCCTTGGGTTACCCAAGGAGTTAGAAATAGCGTCAAGGACATTTAATACTTCACTGCCGCATATTGTTGGAACATTCATTTGTTGTGTTGGTAGCGTAGAATACCAAGTTTTCATTGGAATTTTTTTATGTAACGCATAAACTCTTTCGGCGGGGCTAATCCATATGAATCAAAAAAGACGATTGTCCGTGGATCAATAGCGTATGCAACCCAGTGAGTTCCAGGTCCGGTGCTGTTATCGAGATTAATAATACCTGTTTCAGTGTTGTTTGGTTGATGTGGTAATTGATCTTTCATAAAGACACCTCTGAATTTTTTAATCGCCAATTTTTTTAGCAGCATCCATTAAATCAAAATTGGACATTGGAACCATCGGTTCCTCAGTTAATAAACCGTTCCTGGGATTCTCAGGCCCTTTCCGCTGTACCATGAATACGGGGTTCCTGGTAGTCTTAGACCCTTTCCGCTGTACCATGAATACGGGGTTCCTGGTAGGCTTAGACCCCTTCCCTTTTTTTATATCCCTGTCCAGTTGCCTTCTTTAATGCCATTCCTGCTGCAGTACCAACGGCTCCTAACGCCGCTGCTTTAGCCACTGCTGGGGCTGCTGCTGCAATCAAAGCCGGAATCGCAGCTAACAACGGGAATATACCACCTGATTTTATCATATTTTTGATAGCAGCCGCAGAAAGAGTAATCTGAACACCTTTTTTTTGCTACAAGTGCATCATTGAAGTGTTTTACTTGACGAGTTGTCAGCGATAATTTATTTGCACCACTAGTCATTTGATTGGGTTTCAGCGTGATTGTGGTTCCACATTTTTTAGCTGATTCCAATTGCAATTTTTGTATTTGACCGGGGGTTAACGCAACACTAATATTACTATATGACATTATACATAATTGATTGATTCTAAATCGTTTACATATTTTCCACTGGTGCATCAATGATTCTCATTCTTCCACCAACACCTTCAAGTAGCATTGATTTATCACTGAGAATGACAGCAACCGCTCTATAATTTGGGATAAGGATAGGGGGTACCCCACCAACTGGTGGACCAGTCGGGCGGGTTACACGGGCTCTAAAATGTATATCAACGACAGATTGTCTTGTTAAATCAAGATGTTCCAGTGAAAAGTAATAAATCGGATAGAGGCTTTTAAAATCCAATTGTTATATTTGCAAACCAGTATCCACATTTTGATCACGTGACATATATGACAACAGGTTATGATACACGCGTGCAATATGATTCTGACCGTAATCAAGTTGTATATCCTCGGATGGTTCCTGCTGTCCGTTTATTCTCAGCGAGACTTCATTAACACCTAACTGATCAAATATCATATGGCTTCGTTCTTGATTACCAACTCGCGCATTATTCTGTAATGCAATAAATATATGACGTGGAGCTGAAACACCTTGTTTTGATGCCAGATGCCATGTGAATGTACCATCAACATTAACCTGTTTGATATCCGTAGTCACTGATAACCAACTCAACAATGGTTTTCCTCCTTGGTCCATAAATGATAGTAGTCGCTGTTCTTCTGTGATTGATGGAGTTAACACTGGCATCCATAATGATAGTTTTGTTAAAATAACTTTACCGGCAGCAACCCCAGCATTACGTCAGATTGCATCATCATCAGTACCCTTTCGTACAAGTGCTACTGTACGCTTCGCTCCATAAATAACTTTTCGGACGTTTCTACAGAATCCAAATATATGATGCAGTGGAATCGCACATGAAAATCGTCGATGCTGCCCATGCAACGTTGCTACGCGTGTTGCAAATCCTAAATTGAAATTACCATTAACGCCTCCGAGAATATCAAACGCAGCTCCGGGTCTAGTTCGACGTTCTGGATTAGATGCTTCTTGTTGATCGGCTTCTGCATTATCTCTTGCTGTTAACACTTTAATGTATTGAAGGTGGTCAGCGTTATCAGAGGTATCCTTAGAAAACATCATAGATGGACCAGCTGATCTTGTATAATCATCAGAATATCTTGCTAACCCTATGATTGTTGTGGCCACATCAACTTCACGGTCAATGGATTCAATTTCTTTTCCATCAATGAGATATCTTGCACTTTCAAATAACGCCATAATACCGTTATTAACAAACCCAACTTTGATAGATGGGTTATTGTCATATGGGGTATCAGCTGCAACATTTGTTACAAGTTCTCCTTCTACTTCAATAAATGCCTCACACGGCAAAAAATACTTAATGGTATCATGAACTTGAAGTTCAATTCGCGATCGGAGATCTGGTTGTACTGCGTGATAAGAATAAAATTGAAAATCGCGTACATAATCATTCTTGAGCACTGGGGCATCCATATCAAATGCTGTATCAGGTGACCGTTTGAACATTTTATTCTATTTATCAGAATCTAAATCGTAAAATTCTACGGATTTTCATCGTAAACGACTTTTCATTGTCGTGGTTTTTTAAAGCCACTTCCTGCTATCATGTTTGCTATCATGTTATTTTGGTCACTTGGAGTCACCAATGATGCTAATTTTTCATCTACTGCGTTATTTATAATTTTACTAACACTTGCAGGCATTTCCGCTGTAGATGGCAATGGTACCTTTTTCTTTTTTCGTCTAAATAATGATGTTATTTTATTCTTCGCAGCTGAAAACGCTTTTCCGGCAAGATCTCCAACAGCACCAATACCCTTATCTCGAATAACATCAATGGCTTTCATTCCCAGTTGTTTAGCTAACGGCATCACTTTTGGGGCCATTCTTGAAAATAACCCTGCAATGGTATCACCGAAACCATCTCCGGAGTATGCTCTATAAACAGGCAATCGTGAGTTTACCACATAGACGCTGGTTGGTTTGTCATGGTTGTACTGTATGATCATCTTATTATAAAAACACTAGTGTTTTCAATTGCTAGCAATTTCCAATCCGAAGAATTTTCGACTTAGTCGCTGTAATAATCAGTATGATTTTCCGCTAACTCGTTAATGAAATTTCGATATGTTTTGATATCCATGATACCACCTTGAAATAACCGCCTGCAGATATCAGCTGCTTCATTAATTATTTCTGGAGAGTTATTTCCAGCTCGTTTTCATCCAGATGAGAACTTCTAATCGTAATATATCACTGAGAATATTACCAGGACATGAAACGCTAACGTTTCCAACCAGACTACTCCCCAGAAATTTCTTCTCATCGTATGGTTGTCTTATTTGGAGTTGAAAATTTCTCTTGAAGTCTCTGTATTCCTTCATCCTTCTTTCGAAATTCCCAGTATTTATTTCATACACTATTTCAGACGATTCATTATGTGACATTCTATAATTCCTATAATTGTCCGTGAAAAACTTCTCTTGTAAATCATAGCTGTTAGCAGCAAATTCACCTAAATTGTCTATATTCTCGTTGAGAATTCGTTTTTTACCGCTCTCGGTTAATATAATTGATTTAGGTAGTCCACTTACTAGTTCTTCCTGAAATCCTTCAAATTTTCGTTCTGAAGCGGTTGATATATCCTGAGGAAGTGTTTTTAATGATTTTTTTGTTTGTTTAGTTCTTTTTGCTATTTTTTCTAACACAGGGAGAAAAGTCTCTTCTTGTTTTTTTCCTTGTTCAGAGATTGTTGACACTATCTGTTTCGTTGTTGTAGTTATTGGTTTAAACAACTCTTCAGATCCTGCAGCAAAGTCAGTCTGAAGACTCTGTCGTTCTTGCAGTTTATTCCTGACAGAGTCGCGAATTGGTATAAATTTCTTAATTGCATCTAGTCGCTCACGAGCCTATCGGGTCGTTAATGCTTCATTGACCATTATTTGAATTTGCAAACAATTTTTCAATTTAAATTCCCGTAGCCTTTTTCGATTGATAATTGTTGGATTGATTTTATTTTTTATAAACAGAAATTTTATTTTTTATTCACTATGAAATATTTTTTATAAACAGAAATTTTAATTTTTATTCACTGTTTTTGGTGGTTTTTCATTGATTTTTGGTGGTTTTTCATTGATTTTTGGTGGTTTTTCATTGATTTTCATTGACTTTTTGACTGTTTTGGTGGTTTTCAGTTGAAAATATCCTTGAGGTTTTACGGTCAAGTAGTCGATTTTGCATGGGATTTTCCATAGGGAAAAGCTGTTAGGATTCATTTTTGATGATTTTTGACCAAAAAATCGATAATTTCAGTCAATAAATGCCAAAAAATGACAAAAACAACCAAAATTCACCAATAATTTCAGTCGGGTCAAGTAGTCGATTTTGCATGGGATTTTCCATAGGGAAAAGCTGTTAGGATTCATTTTTGATGAATTTTGACCAATTTTCATTGATTTTTGACCAATTTTCATTGATTTTTGTGTTTTTATTGATTTTTGATAATAAAAAAAAAAAACCGTAGGGTAAAGTAGTCAATTTCCCATAGGATTTTCCATTTCAAAATCATGATTGCTGCAACTAACAATAAAAAATATTTTTCTCATAGAATTTTTATTGCTGTAAAATATTTTTAATGCATTTTCACTGATTTTTATCAATTTCAGTTGAAAATTTACGGTCAAATAGTCGATTTCGGTCAAAATCGTTCATTTTCTTGAATTAACGCCCGTATGTTTCTAATTTTAGAATTAACCTCTTTTTTCGTATTCCTTCCACGATAGTATATAACGGGACAAACACACCTACTTCACTGGAAAATGCAAGAGAGTCCCGAATAGAATTCTGAATTTTTTCGATTGACGCATATTTCTTTGGTAGCATATACTTGTTAGTGTTAACACCATATTCTATATCCTGAAAATCAGACACAATTTGATCAGGATTTAACCCATCTGATAGTATAATATCCTGGCTTTTCAATTTTGCAATTTCAACTATAATGCTATTCATATTTTCAGAATTCAAAAATGATAATTCATATTTCTAATTTATTTTTCAAAAATAAATGAGCCGTTAATATTTTCAGAATTAATTCTGTATATATAAATATATTTTTCAAAAATAAAAGCAGAATTCATTCTGTATATAAATATAAATATATTTTTCAGAATTAATTTTGTATATAAATATATTTTTCAAAACTAAATGCAGAATTCAGTCTGTAGATAAATATAAATATACTTTTCAAAATTCATTCTGTATATAAATATAAATATATTTTTCAGAATTCAGTCTGTATATAAATATAAATATATTTTTCAGAATTCAGTCTGTATATAAATATAAATATATTGTTCAAAATTCAGTCTGCATATAAATATAAATATATTTTTCAGAATTCAGTCTGAATTATAAATATAAATATATTTTTCAGAATTCAGTCTGTATATCAATATAAATATACTTTTCAAAAATAAATGCAGAATTCAGTCTGTATATAAATATAAATATATTTTTTTCAGAATTCAGTCTGTATATAAATATAAATATATTTTTTCAGAATTAATTCTGTATATAAATATAATTTTTTTTCAAAAATAAATGCAGAATTCAGTCTGTATATAAATATATTTTTCAGAATTAATTCTGTATATAAATATAAATATATTTTCTGAATTCATTCTGTATATAAATATAAATATATTTTTCAAAAATAAATGCAGAATTCAGTCTGCATATAAATATAAATATATTTTTCAAAAATAAATATAAATGCAGAATTCATTCTGTATATAAATATAAATATATTTTTTAAAATAAATGCAGACAAAAATAAATAACAATCATGATGAGCTGTTGTCAGTCATTTGGCCCCCTTGATATAGGCCGCTATGGTTATTTTAATCTTCGATTTTTAATCTTCGATTTCGATTTGAACCTTTTTTTGGCCGGTAATTCATTTTTGAACACCATACGGGGCTACCCAAATGTGACGGAGAGCTAATTACATCCATGGTTGTTATTTATTTTAGGTCATGTATATTTACATTCACCGAAACATATTCCCCTAAGAGTGAATCTAACTCGTCAAATAACGGGTTAGAATCACAAGAGGGTATGTTTACGTGAAAGAGACCTAGAGGTTACATATACGACAACACATCTTTGGAACTCCTTGGATGCCTTCACATCCAAGTAAGCCCATGGGGGACCCGAAACATACATCTCCGGAAGGGAGGCCTAACGTGGCAAAGGCCATCTTAGACCGCCCAGAAGATATGCTTGGGGTGACGTCACAACATATACTTAATTAACTTAATTAAGGGGACATCAAAATGCCGTATAATCTCCATTCGAGTGTTGCGGCAGATGTTAGGCATAACATGTACTTAATTAACTTAATTAACTTAATTAAGGATGGATATGTGATGGAATGATGTGGGGGGACGGCACAGACAGCACAAACATGAAACAACGGGGCGGATTTTCTACGCCCAACCAACCAATCAAAAGCAACCCATGAAATTAAACCCGGTTGCATGATTGAGAAAAGTCAACCACGCACACATGTCAATGGCGTGTTTTTTTTTGATCAGTCGGATTGACTTTCGAAAGCCCCAGCTTTATATCCTTCATATAGTATATAAGGTGACTAATACAGCAGCGTCAATCCACATGGTGTGTTATTTTATTTTCTTGAATTACTTATTAATGGTGTTTCACAGTATTTGAATTAAACACTAAAAAAAAGAATATAATTGTTTGAAAACATTTTATATTTTATTTCTTTTCTTACAAAACAGATAATTAATTATACCCGCTAAATCACAATTTATGGAGAGATAACCCATAAACAAGTTGATATAATCTAAGGGAGATAACTCCCTTGGTTATATTCAAGAGTTATGAAAGAGTTATCTCCCTTGTTTCATTGTATACTAATACTATTTGTCTAATTCATTGTTTGGTTTAATAATAACATCACTGGAGAATCTTTCAATGTAGTGCTGAATGGTTCTTATGATTTTATCCTTGACGGAGTCAATGTCAGTGTCAGAATTTTTGATTTACACTGTTTTACACTACCATCAATTGCAGCACATTTTGCTAGGAAGAAAAACGCGTGGAAACCAACACGAAGTGAGTTTTTATCAGATGTCAGATTGTCCTGTCTTGAATACAGCCATGGAGGGTTATGGAATACAAAATACGACCCTGAAACCGTTATTTCCGTTGATATGATTGCGTGTTATCCAGGAAGTTTTCTTGGGTATGGAGAATGCGAGAAATATTTCAAACGATTTGGACACCCCACACACGAAATGACCCGTGTTGCGATTAATGGACCACTGCCTGATTTTGATTTAGCAGGATTCGCTCGTGTATTATCATTTGAATTGGCTACAGGACTTCATCCGTGTAGTTATCTTTGGATTGGTAAACACATGTCTGAAAAACACTGGATGCCAATAGTGTTATTACGGTATATGCTTGATTGTAAGATGTTAAAATCGTTAATTGTCAGTGAAGCAATTATATCCTATCGAGCACAGAAATCAGTCTGGTTACCACAACCTGATCTAGAAAAAATAATTAGTGAACAGCGAAAACTGTTTCCTGATTTTAATGAACAACAAATCATGGATTGGTCCAAACACTTATTTGAAATCAGAAACAATGAAGCAAAAGATCTTGGACGGAGAATAATCGGTAAATTCACCCAGGGTGGTAAATACGATAATACAAAATATTCTTCACGATTGATTATAGACAACGCTGAATACGATTTTGTAATCGCGGATCTAGCGAATAAGGGCCTATATGTCAATCGTAAAGACGCATTTCTGTCCGATGGAACCAAATTGGGTACAATTGTTACTTACAATGATGGATACAATCCGCAGTACACACATCTGAGAGCTTCTATGCTTGGTTATGCTTCTATTAATCTGTTTTCGATGATCAATAAATTTCCTAACACCGCAGTTAGAGTTGCCACTGATTCATTTTACATAAATAGCAAAATGGCTGATTTTATAAATAAACTGTAGCAAGGCTACTGGCAACGAGAATTGGGGGTCATGGAGAATTAAGAAGGAAATGCTTCATGATTATATTCAATCAGCAGATGTTACAATTGAAAATAGTTATTTAGAAAGCAATCAGTGTTCAGAATTTTCTAATGCACCACCGATATCTGATCCAATATGCCGGTATAAAACAGTTTATTTAAACGGTTGTGGTGGGTCAGGAAAAACAACTAGCGTTTCCAAATCAAATATGATTGTACTAACACCAACACACAGACTTGCCAGAGAAATGATACAGAGAGGGGTAAATGCCTGTACTTATCACAGTTTCTTTAGATGGAAAGGAGATAAATGGACCCCTGAGCGTATGGGAGACAAATTTATTCCTGAAATTATCATTTGGGATGAAATAGACACAGTGTCAGAAGATGTATTAAAAATATTTCTTGAGTGGTTGTTATTGAAAAATACAAAAATCGTCATGTGCGGTGATCACGAACAACCACCACCATTTGTCGGTGCATCCCCACATGAATGGCTAAAGGGTTTTGGAGACTATTATGCAGAAATTGATACCGATCATAGATCACTTGATAATGAATTAAAAGAATTTAAGAAATTAATTAGATTACAACCGGATAGAATCCAGTGTGAGATAGCGCGTGAAATAATTTCGGAATCTCCAATGAATGATTTCTGGGAAACATGGAGACCAAATGATTTGATAATTGCAAGTAGAAAAATAGTCAGAGACACACTTCAGATGAAGTTATTTGAATTGCATAAAAAAGATTTGCAACACTTTCAGTGCCTCTTTGTTATAGGCCTTCGGATACACGAAAACAGAACATTGAAGTTGATATTCCAGGCTTGACAGAGTCAAGAAAACAAATAAATCCCCGTGGACGCTAGGATACGCAGCAACAATACATTCTTCACAGGGATTGACTATATCGGATACAATTGTTTGGATGGTAGATAATCGCATCGAATGGTCAAATTTAGTCTATCTTGCAGTATCCAGAGTACGAAAAATAAATCAACTTCGAAGAATTGTTTTCCATGATAATGACACAACAATGGATGATGTTAAAATTATTGATAAAAAACTTTCCGGTTACAAACAACAAGACAAAAAAAAAACAACGAGAATTTGATATTGATGCTGAATTAATAATCACTTTGAAGAAACAACAGAATAATCACTGCGCAAGTTGGAATTGTATAATGCGTTGGCAGTATTCGGATAAAGATCCTCGCCAATTTACCGTTGACAGAAAAAATAACAATCTCGGTCATGTCAGAAACAATGTGATGTTAACTTGTCTTGAGTGCAACAGACGCAACGGCGCTAGTTAAGACCATGCGGTGGCAATTGAGTATCCTCGGGTATTACTTGTAGTTGTTGTCTAGTAAATCCTCGTTGAGGGGCAGTTGAATCCAGTTTATAGATTGGCGGTCTACCCGTACATCGTGTTATACTAGATATCTTGTGTACAGTAACACTCCAAATAGGATCAGCAGCCCTTTTTCTGCCACCCTCAAGCTCTCCTGGTTCGTATAAATACCTCACAGTGATATTACTACCAAGAATTGGTTCTTTGAAATCTTTTTGTGGTTTTTCAGGTATTGACTTCTTTTTAATCGCATTGAAAGGTTTCAAATTAATTCTTCTAGTAATCTCATTATTCAGTGAGGTAATCACAGCTGGTAATCTTTTAACCCATTCACGGGATCTTTTTTCTTGGATGAATTCTTTTGCGTATTGATATCCAAATAACCGCTCAGCAATCGTCCTATTAAACCGTTCAACAATTGCCTGATCACGATGTAGCGCAGTATGTCCTCGTCTGATAGTGACATTATGATGTTTCATTGTTGATAAGACTGCACCCTGAAATTCTTTGCCGGGATCAATTTGTAATAGATTTGGCCAGTGTAGAGGACTCCTTCGATAAATCTTTTCAAATGCAGAAGCAACTTCAGTGGCTGATTTTGTTTTTAACGGTTCTGCTTCTTTGTATCGACTTGCAACATCAATTATGGTTAAAGCGTATTGTAACCGTTATCATGTGGCAGAAATAATTTATCAGCCTGATGAACTTCATTAGGAAAGGTCACATCAAAATGCGAGAAATTAATTTGTTTAGGCGGTGGTAGATAAATTTGCCATAGTGCCTGTTTAGATAACCAATGAGCCGCAGTGGTTTTTTTCACTTTTGCAGCGCTAGCGAGTTTATGGATTGCAGCGCTACCCCTCCAGTATCCTCTTGGGGAATAATAAATAGATTCCATGTTGTTATTAATTATCAGCACCTAACATCAATTTACTTTTCATAGCCGATTTTATCAAAAATGAAGCCAATTTTTCTTTGAAAGATTTGTCAGGAATGGCATTCAACGCATGAATTAATTTCACATCTGCTAGATGCCTGTGCTGCAGATTGCTGCTTTTATAAGCGACATCATGAAGGTGACAGGCCTTATCAATGTCGTTTATTGATTCTTCACCGGGGTTGGGTTGGTTATGATTATTGAGTCTGATATCTAATCGTGTTCCGGGGCCACAGTAGCTATATCCTGGAAGGTGTTTTTCTCCTGGGTATTTTGCCCATGGGGTTCCAGGGAGTTTAGTTAGCTTGGCAGCGATATCACCTCCTCGTTTTTTTTAAAGGTCCCTTGGGGTTAGAAACAAATCTAAATTTCTTTGTACTACATTGTACGCATTTACCAGAAAGCGCTGATCGGTTATTTTTTGTTGTAATCGTTGTCAAGTCATCTGTGCCAGTACGTTTTTTACACTTCACACAATATAGATCCATAATTTATATATAACAGCATGAATGTAATTGATTATTCAGCTACCCGACGACGGGAACCTATTAAACACCATGAAATGTTACCGAATTCAATTAGAATGATTATAATCGGACCATCCGGATGTGGTAAAACACAATTGCTACTTAATTTGATAACAAGATCGATGAAATGGGACAAATTGTATTTAATAGCCCCGAGTGTAGACGATCAGCGATGCTATGAAGTGTTCAAGGATTTTAACGAGAAAGCAAAAGAATTTGAAATCGATGATGATTTTATTGAATTTATTACTGATATTGATGAAGCCCCTTCCGTGGAAGACATCGATGGAAGTATTAACAATTTAGTCGTATATGACGATATCATGTTAGATAATCAAAAAAATCCTGCTAGAATCTTTTCCCGAGGCAGGCATAAAAACACTGATGTGTGATATATGTGACTTAACGGTACACACAAATACCAAAAGTGATTCGCGATAATTGTAATGTGTTGTGTGTGTTTAATGGAGTTGATACTCATACACTACGAAATATTCATCAGACTTGGTGCAGCGGTGATATGAATCATAATCAATTTAGAAATTTCTTTAGTCACGCTCAGTCAAAACCACACGGATTTGTAACGATAAATTTAGCAGACCCTAGGACACGATATCGTATCGGACTTGATAAAATATTCGGTTGAAGAGTTTTTACTCATTTTGAAAACCCTGCAGGATCATGCATTCGGACAAAAATGACTAAGTCTCCGTTTGGCAAATGGAGGCTTTCTTTTTTTTTTGATTTCATTGATATTTTTTTTTGACTGATTTCATTTGATTTTTTGCCTGTTTCATTGATTGTAGCCGTTTTGATTGGGTTTTAAGCCCTAATCCATTGAAAACTTGTTTAAAAACGTTGTCCGATTCGCCTACTCTGCTGATTACATACATACATACATACATACATACATACATACATACATACATACATACATACATACATACATACATACATACATACATACATACATACATACATACATACATACATACATACATAGTAACTGAGAGGGTTTGATCATTCCTGCTTTAAATTTTAGCAAAATCAAAATGTATGCTGTGTCCAGTTATTTGTTATTTCGGGTCGGAATTTTATTTCATCAAATTATTGAATTCAAGTGTTTATTTCTTCTGGAAAATACAAAAGTGCTCTGATAAATTACTTGGATAGAGATATTCACTGGAATTTATAAAGTGTATTCGAGCTTGGAATTATATTTCTGTGAGTTTACAAAAGACTGTTGACACATCAATACACTAGGAGCAATAACAGAGACGTCATCATCTTCATTTATTGAATTTATTGTGGGCTTGAGTTTTCAGTACATTCATTTACTAGGACCTGTGTCTGTAATGCTTGGATTTTTTTTGTGATTTAATTCGCAAAATCATAAGTACCCTTGCCTCTTTTTAACTTTGTAATCTTAGGAATTATATTATTTGTTGAATTTATTATGCTTGTGGTATTAACTCTTTTTTGTTACTTACTTTGTGAGCAAAGACTCGTAACAAAATAAACAGGCAATATTTTAAATTAATTATTTGAAAAGAGTGTAGGGGTAGGGAAGAGGGAAAACGCATTTTTATGTTTATATTTATCTAGGTGTTACAAAATAGCAGGTAAGCAAAATATCACCTCTATTTTATTTTGCATTTATATTAAATATATCAAATAATCAATATCACCAAATAAAGTTAAAAAACCTAAAACATAGTAAGTGTGGGAAGGAGTTTCATGTCAGTGCAGATCATCCATTAGGTCATCTATTAGTCATCTATTAGGTATAATATATAATCTATTAGGTCATCTATTAGGTATAATATATCATCTATTAGGTCATCAATTAGGTATAATAGATGATATATTAGGTCATCTATTAGGTATAATAGATCATCTAATAGTTCATCTATTAGGTCTACAATTATATATAACCGATCACTTATTAGGTCATATATTAGGTCATCTATTAGATATAAAAGATCATCTATTAAGTAAACTGTTAGGTAATCTATTAGGTATCAAAGATCATCTATCAGGTCATCTATTAGGTCTTCTATTAGGTATAATAGATCATCCATTAGGTCATCTTATAGGTCATCAATTAGGTATAATAGATCAGCTATTAGGTCATATATCAGATCATATATTAGGTATAATAGACCATCTATTCGGTCATCTATTAGGTCATCCAAGAGGTATAAGAATTCATTTATTAGGTCATCTATTAGGTTTAATAGTTCATCTATTAGATCATCTAATAGGCAAATATATTAGGTGTAATAGATCATCTATTAGGTCATCTGGTAGGTCATCAATTAGGTATAATAGATCATCCATTAGGTCATCTTAAAGGTCATCAATTAGGTATAATAGATCATTTATTTGGTCATCTATTACGTCATCTACCAGGTATAATAGATCATATATTAGGTCATCTGTTAGATATAATAGATCATCTATTAGATCATCTATTAGATCATCTATTAGATGATCTTTTAGGTATAATAGATCAGTTATTATGTCAACTATTAATTCATCTATTAGGTATACCAGATCATCTATAACATCATCTATTAGGTCATCTATTAGGTGTAATTGATAATCTATCAGGTCAGCTATTAGGTCATATATTAGGCCTAATAGATCATCCATTATGTCATCTTATAGGTCATCAATTAGGTATAATAGATCGTCTATTTGGTCATCTATTAGGTCATCTATTAGGTATAATATATCATATATTATGTCATCTGTTAGGTATAATAGATCATCTATTAGGTATAATAGATCATCTATTAGATCATCTAATAGGTCATCTATTAGGTATAATAGATCATATATTAGGTCATCTATTAGGTATAATATATCTTCTATTTGGTCATCTATTTTGTCATCTATTAGGTAAAATAGATCATATATTAGGTCATCTGTTAGGTATAATAGATCATCTATTACGTCATCTATTAGGTCATCTATTAGGTATAATAGATCATATATTAGATCATCTATTAGGTCATCTATTAAGTATAATAGATCGTATATTAGGTCATCTATTAGGTCATCTATTAGGTATAATAATCATCTATTTGGTCATCTATAAGTTCATCGATTAGGCATAATAGATCATTAATTAGGTCATCTGTTAGGTATAATAGATCATCTATTAGATCATCTATTAGGTCATCTATTAGGTATAATAGAACATCTATTATGTCATCTATTAGGTAATCTAATAGGTATAACAGATCATCTATTAGGTCGGTATAGTAATTCACATCGCAGTTTATTATGTCCTTACTTTTAAAACCGAAGTGTAAGGAATACTTATTGTTGTTAATGTATTTTGTCGTCTACTAAATGTATAATATAGTTTTATTTATGTCCTTTGGGTTAAGGACATATTTCTTTAATTCAGTGGCTGAATGTAACTGTTGTAAAGTACATGCACACCAAGTAAAAACGTGTCGAACTCTCGTTCACGTGTGAAGGCTGTTTGCCTAGGTCCAAGTCAAAGCGTGTCGAACTCTCATTCACGAGTGAAGGCGGTTTGCCTAGGTCCAAGCTAAAAGGTACTTTGATTCTAGGTCACGTAAACATCGATGGAAACTAGGAGTGCATTTGTTCTGCAGAAATATCGCGCAAGACCTAATTGCTGATTTTCCCAATAAATTGGAGACTGTTATATGATTTTACATTTTAAAGATTTAAATGTTCGGATTAATTTGTTTAGTAATTCTGATATTGTTATTTTGGTCTATATAGAGTCTGTGTCGGAGAAATTCAAGCACCATAGTGGAATTCTTCGGTTAATATTCAGCCTTTGCAAGAATCGTGACAGGAAATTTGGATTTATTAATAATTGTTCATGGTCATACGGATTAGAAAACGATTATTCTCAAAACGACAGAACATTGAGTATTATGAAAAAGTATTCAAGACCTTGAACATTTCAAAAATTCAGTTTGATTATACGAAACTTTTAAGGACACTATATATATTTCACTTTCACGGGATAAAACTGAAATACAATCTTTTAGACTGTGATTCGATGCTAGCATATGAGCACACAAACACATTATAACCTTCATTCTGAATAGCTTTGGATAGTTTCCGAATTGATGTGAAATTAATAATTAAGTTAGGATAACATTCTAGGAATTCACACGCAACAAGCTTTTTAAATATATATTAGAAAATGTAATATATATATATATATATATATATATATATATATATATATATATATATATATATATATATATATATATATATATATATATATGAGAGAGAAACTGACAGAGAGATAAAGACAGACAGACAGACAAACAGACATAAATTGTTGAGCTAAAATGGATTTCATAGATTGAAAGTTTGAAACCTCTAACCTGTAACCCTATCTGAGATAAGTGCAATACCAACAACTTATTAAGTAAGTTTGGAAAATCCCAGCGGTAATTTAGAATGATCAGTATTTACTTACATAAGGACAGAATGAAGGAATCATTAAATCACACCGATATGTGTTCTAAATGATGTTATGCATGTTTATCTGTACCTGATGATTATCCGTATGGAATGAGATTATAAAACATGAACAATACTGTTTCCCATCAGTCTATTATGAGAAACAGAACAAACAATAAATAAGTTTTAAAGTAAGTGTATTCTTTTCTGCCAACTGAGTTGACATGAGATCGATATAACGATAAATACAATAGTGTTCGCTCTCTCTCTCTCTCTCTCTCTCTCTCTCTCTCTCTCTCTCTCTCTCTCTCTCTCTCTCTCTCTCTCTCTCTCTCTACTACAAGGTAATCAATATTTCATGTTAGGATATAGGCTCCGTGTCTATGTCTTCCATGATTTGAATTTTATATATATTGATCCCTTGACATCCTCTTTAGAAATGCTCTATTTTGACAACCGATAGCGTTCATTACAATATTCCAACTTGCATTATGCGAACATCTTAATTGTAATTTTCACTGTGCAACATTAGCCTATGTTCACATCGTAGTTGTAACCTTCGCAATGTTACGTATTTTACCGCTATTATCATTAATATGTAACCAAATACACTGTCACAATGCAAAGAAGAGGTTGAGAATGGAAAAATGAAACGTAGAATGTTGAAGTCTGTAATATTCAAAATGTACACATGGAATTTAAAGATATGAAATGGCAGTATTCCAATAGTATGCATATCAAATTTGGAAAGGACCCTGTGCAGATATATAGATGCAATCTTCTATGTACATCTTACACACATAGACAATGCAAAATATCAAACAGCAGATACTAATATTATAAACTACATGCATATCAGTATGGCCTTTGTACGAGATACTGCCGTTCAAGTGCTTTGCCGAATCAGCCAATGAGAATCCGGTGATTATTTTACACTCAGTCTAAACATTCTGTTCCTTGCTTGTCGCAAGTAGTATAACACGAGTAACTTGCCTGATTACTATTCTTCTTGCCGGAATATTAACAGAAAGAGTTTTCTGGTAAGTACAGTACATTTTAATTACTTTATGTATATTACTTAAAAGTGGGTTATTATTTAATGATATAAGGAAAGGCTATCCTAGAAGTGTGCATTAGCCTCTCTTCCGTAAAATTGTACGAGTGAACGGTAGTTCTACATCTAAGACCTCGACGCTGGTATTTATGATTTGGGCGTCAGGATCTTACAGCCTAACTAACGGCACCGTGTAGCGTGTTTTGATGTCGACAAACATCGTAACATAAGTCAAATTTTCAGGAATATCTCACACAACTGGCAACTAAAAAAGGAACACTATTTTACAAAGTCAAGTCATAATGTTTTAGTGAGATTTTACATACTCTGATGTCTTTTCTCTAATACATTCAAATTCTCGCAAAAGAAATGGACCTGTTTCGTTGGCCTACATTTACACTTGCTAGCGATGAAAGCCGGGAATGCCAAAATTCGGTTATGTAGATTTATTATTCTTTAACGAAATGAATACAAATATATTATGCCTACTCGAGCTGTAAGAAAAATACCCCCACATAAAACTCCCGCGACAATCGTCGCATTTCAACAAGTTTAACGTATGTCAACGGAACACGAAAATGCGTCTATATTGCCAGTCTCCGATTTTGATTACTGCAGTAAATATACTAATTACATATTAATTTGTGGAAGAGTGTTGATATGGGCTGCCAAGTGTGTCAGAATCTCCTGAAACTTTGTCTACTCATTCCGCTGTCAACCAACATTGGAACACTCGATACAAGCCCGTTATTTGTGTAGTAAGACATAACACTTAAACAAAATTAACATGTGCTGTGTCTTATATTACAGAATCAGTGTGAGTGGCAGCATGTTAGAAAGAAAACATGATGTACTATATTATAATTCATTCGCACAGCGTGAAAGATGAATGCATTTATCTGTTACTGAATTCATTGCGTGCACAAAATATTTAAACATAATTTGTACTGATATGCAGCGCAACAAAATCAATTCGATAATCCTGAAAATGAGTGTTCCGTGCACGAGTTCTCGACGAGTCTACTGAAACAAAATCTTATGGGAGCCGTATAGTGTCGTATGAGACAAACATCGTCTGCATCATCTTTACCTAGCATTCTACTTCCACTTAAGATGTCAGTATCAACAACAACAAAAAACAAACTAACAAACATTTTTTCCAGCAGTTGAATGCAAATATGTATATCATATTAGTAATTAAATAATATATATATATATATATATATATATATATATATATATATATATATATATATATATATATATATATATATATATATATATATATATATATATATATATATATACATTATTAATAATAATAAAAATAAATATAATAATAGTAATAATAGATAAAAAAATAATAATAATAATAAATATAAGAATACTGATAATAATACAATAATAATAATAATAATAACAATGATAATAATAAAATGATAATAAGAACAATAATAATAATAATTAATATAATAATAACAAAAGTAATAATATAATAGGATAATAATACTTTAATAATAATAATAATACTATAATAATAATAATACATGGATATTGTTAAACTGATTATTTCACTTGTTCCAAATTTCATCTTGAATAACACTTTAAATAATTTTGACTTCCGTGTATTGTTTACTATTTGGTAATGGTAAATCATGTATATTTTCATTTATTTACTTAATGAATTACTAGGTATTTGTTTACTAATCGTATTTGTAAATTTCGCAGTGTTATGTATATATTTGTGTACTTATCGTTTTTGTAAATTTCGCAGTGTTATGTATATATTTATTTACTTATCGTTTTTGTAAATTTCGCAGTGTTATGTATATATTTGTTTACTTATCGCATTTGTGAATTTCGCAGTGTTATGTATATATTTATTTACTTATCATATTTGTAAATGTCGCAGTGTTATGTATATATTTATTTACAGCATATCAAGTGCCCAAAATAACATTACATCAGTCACTTATTCAGAAATGGCGCTTATATTTTGTCTTCGTAACACTTTTATCATCTGTATTGATTTAAGTATGTGCTACTTTGATCTTAAACTAGAGTAACGTAAAGCGTAACAAAGCAAAATTTAAAAACAATAATAATTGTGTATAAGTCACAAAGTGTACATTTGAAAAGAACTTAAGGGTATTTCGAATTAAATAATAAAATAATTTCTAAATATTCTACAAGTTCAAAAAATTAGAACGTGACGAATTATTTTAGTGTTGATTGTGCTGACGTACTTATAGTCCATAATATGCCGATGTACCAATAATCGCAATATATCACGATGATTCCAGCATGTTTTTGAATCCATTCACAAATTCCAAAGTGGTGCTTTTGTCCATAAATTCAACGAGAACATCTATTCCGATGTATATTTAAATAAATCATTCATCTGAAATTATACAGGAGCACAACATTAAGTTATTATACGGACTGAATTTAAACAGGAATAATGAAACAAGGATAAATATTGCTTATTAAAACATTTTCATATTCAAGCTGTCACCTAATCTATGATGTATTACATTTTTCTAGAAAAATTAATTAATTGGTAAACAACGTCAAATCGTGAACTTAACTTTTAGTAAACATCTTGTTTACCACTTTTAAATTGGATAGACATTTAATTGCAATAGTCAGGTAAGACAAGTCAACTTCAGGACAAATCATGAGATATTAAAGGTTTAGGTTCGCATGGGAAACACTGACTTGTATATTGTGGCACGCCAAATCGTTAAAAATGGATGAGCTGGAGCAATCGTAGGTTGAGCTTGAAGCAATCGTAGGGTGAGCTTGGAGCGTTCGTAGGGTGAACTGGAGCAATCGTAGAGTGATTTTGGAGCGATCGTAGGGTGAGCTGGAACAATCGAAGGGTGAACTGGAGCAATCGTAGGGTACTTGGAGCGATCGTAGGGTGAGCTGCAGCAATCGTAGGGTGAGCTTGGAGCGATCGGGGGTGAACATGAGCAATCATAGGGTGAGCTTGGAGCGATCGTAGATGAAATTTGAGCGATCGTAGTGTGAACGTGGGGCAATCGTATAGTGAGCTTATATATAGATAATTAAACAAAATAAGAACATCCTGACACTTGGATTGATATAAACTTTTAAAATAAATAAGGTTAGAAGGTCCTAATTTTGCAATAAGCCTAGCAATCAAACAGTGAAATAAAACTTGGAGAATTTTTCTCCTGTTAATGTAAACCTGGATGTTTAAGGATGTCTATTAGTTTAAAGTCTTCTTGCATTCCTCACGATGTGTAATCAAAGAATTCAGAATACTGATGGTTGATGAGTTTAAGTGAGACTAAGTTATATCATTCTGATGGAGGACACTAAGTTTTAAATACAGTCTGATGGTAGAGTCTAAATTGCATACATTTTGATGGGAGAAACCACGTTACATACATGCTTAAGGAATAACACAACAGATTAACCTCAGCAAAGATTGAAGGCAGGTCATTGCCAGTTTGTATTTCTTGTTTTCATGGTATAAAATTTAGTTTCAGTAATAACATAGCTACATAATTGTCTTGACATGGCATATCCCAATGTTTTTACTATCCCCACCCCACCCCCATCTAATGATGGTCCCCAAAACTATAACCCTATCACATACAATCTGTGTAGCAAGTTTTTGTAAATTTTCAAGTGGCAGTTTAGAAGGAAATATATTTACATGTAGATGGATGGTATATAAATATCTCCTGTTCAAGTGTACGGATAACAAATATAGGTTTGCACTGCTATTTATTTAATTTTCCATTTGTGCTATTGAACACTATTAACACACATAATTGGCTGTTAGGGCTGAGTTTGTGTTGGGTCTATTCCCACTCACCCAGTGTCCTCCATTCAGGTCGACAGTTACTTAATAGCAAGCCCGACCTGACGACCAAATTAAATAGTACTCCTTGAGTCAATAAATGCCTGGGGGAAGCGGCACCATTCCTCACGCCCAGGATCAATTAAATATCCAGCTTTGCTGGAAACTTAATACAGTGCTACATGCCCCTAGTAGGCGATACAGCACTATAAATCAAATTCATCAGCACATGCTAGGTATAGGTGTCACTATTGTGATGATAATACCATTCTTGTCCACTAGATTTATAATATTCCATGGAATATATGTTTATATCATCAAGATGTTTGACATTTTTAATGATGAACAGAATTCACACAATTAATGAGGTAATCAGTCGTCAGTTTCACTGATATCATTAATTTGTATGGCAAACAAGATTTCTGCATCTTAATGAGGTGATCTTGCATATGATCAAGCTTGGAAAACAGGACTATCCATTAATACTTTGATTATGAATGAAATTCATACGCATTATTTGATGTGGCCTTGCATCTGACTGACTGAACTTGTTACCAATGTAGCAACTACATTTCTGATCAGATTGTAATCTAGGTTATATTTTAATCAAGGTTATTAAATAGTTAAATATTATCAAGATGTTACACAAGTTTGTTCAGGATTAAGAACCATACATATTAATGACGTTATCATTTATCTGATTGACTTTAATGACCGAATTCTGGTTGGAGTTTGGTTCACCTTAAGCTTATATTATCTTTGCCAGACGCATTTCTATAGTAAGTCAGATCAGCACATATTAATGACATACCTTGCATCTAATTGGCTGAGGTTGTTGACTCTCTTGATTTAGAGACTATATATGTCTAATCCAGTTCTAAACAACTCTATAAATGGGTTGATATAAAAAAGTCATGGATGACTTCAATTATAAGCAGGAGTCTGTGGATATTATTTCATTATCATAGAACACATTGTTATGAGTATATGGTAAAGTAGGAAAAATAAAGATAATATGAAAATTCTGAGAGTGTTTACCTATGTTGTGTTCTTTCATAAACCTACTTTGTGCAGTGGTCTCCTGTGAAGTAATCAATACAAGTCAACCAACTTGGGCATCTTGCTTTTAATTTAATTCAAAAATATTTTTCTTCTCATCACAGTCTTAAATTGTTGTGATTGTCGATTCAGTTAAAAATGTGAAAATTGAGTGGTATGTTGCAGACTAAAACAAGGTACTGTCTTACAAACAAAATTTAAAAATAAGTTTCCTAGACAGCCCATTTGGGTAAATAATGACCAAATAATATAGCTATCAAATGAGTGTGAATCCAGTTATGGGTAATTGGTATCAATTTATTCACAAGTACTTATAAACCACTCCGGTGGCATAGTGGTTAGAGCGTCCGCCTTGGTAGCGGGAGGTCATGGGTTCGATCCATGGCCGAGTCATACCAAAGACTTACATAAATGGTACTAATAGCTGCCTCACTTGGCGCCTAGCATTAAGAGGTTAGTATTAGGACTGCTCGGCCTGGTGTCAGGATAATTTGACTGGGTGGGACATGATGCTACATGTCTGCGGCAAGATGCCCCAATGCTCGACATTACAATAAACTGTCTCACTGCAGACATCGTAGCGATATGACTGAAAAAGTGTTAAAGCTACGTTAAAAAACCTAAACAAACAAACAAACAAGTACTTAGGGATTGGGCATTGTTATGGACTTGTCAAAAAAAGTTAAAATATAGAAAATTATTATCTGATCAGACACGAGTTTACATTCTATTACGATGAGTCCTTTTGAGAAGATAGTGGTAGTTTGCTATAATAAACTTTATCAATGGAAAAGCTATCATCACGATAAAGTCACTTTGTGTAGAATGTATTTGGACAGTTTCTATTCAGGTAATCATGTTAACTAAGTTATCCAGTTATGCCTTTCAGGGTTAACATTACCCATTATGAATATTTATCATGATGCCAATACCCCAACCCCCAGAAAAAACAAGGAAAAAAAAGATGTATATTTTGTCATTTCACATTTTTGTTATCATTAGTCAGCCATTGTCGGTGCAGACATGAAAAGTTCATTTATTACCTAAGTGGAAGCTGACGGTTATGTTACCTGTGTATGATACTGCTTTGCAGTGATTTTTTTATGCTCATTTTGACTTTTTATCAAGAAACTTCCTACAGGATGTTTATTATTTACATTTTGTTGAAGGATTTCAAATAAAGTTAGAGTCTTTTTCATTTGAAAAAAAATTATAAATTTCATACAATTTTTGGGTTTCTTGTCTCATTGGGTACCAGATGGTGCTGCGGTAACAGACACACACTTTACATCCCTGGAGTTGGTAGTTGGATTAAGGTTTTAACACGTTACTGATTTGTAGTAACCAACCAAAACCTGATGGGTTCCTCGAAATTCTACATCTTCCTCCAAATCAAAGACCATGTCATGTATTTTCTAAATTATTAGACGAAGACACTTAAGTTCATATCAAACTAAAACAAAAATGAGAGCATGGAACTTTAAGGATTTGCTTTACTTTGATGTCTTCATAAACAGGCTAAATTATTTCGCTTAGAATTTGCACTTTCAATATATGTTTCAATTTCAGGTTTTGATGTTAAGCTTGAGTTTTTTTTTCTTTACAAAGCTTTCAGGATGCTGGTGTCATCAAATCAAAATCTGTATTTGACATTAAATAAATAGTTTAAATTGGTAATCTTAATGCCCAAATGTATTTAATTAATATGTACTCAAATCTACTGTCTGTGTCATCAAAATGGATGCGTTATTTGATTCAAATTTCAATTATCAATAATATCTTGGGCACTAACAAGTATGCAACTATACAAACTTAAATTTACATTCACTGTAGGGTGCAGTACGGCCGAGGTAAAAGTGATTAGATCTTCAGTAGGTACTAATGGGAAATTCTAGACTTAAAGGACATTGAAGCTAGTTTGTGTCTTTTCTCAAACCAACATTGTTCAAACAAATCTAAAAGGAAAGTCACAATGTGCTGTTTTAATAATTGTTTTTCCCCCAAAATGTCGAAATCATTCCGCTACATACATCCGAGGTGCTTATTCTGGATTGACAAGAAAGGCTCACGGCGCTCTGACGAGTAAATGCTTAGACCTGCAAGTAGGTGTCCCACTGGGATATTGTTTCACTTGTATTAATACCTTAAATAATAGCATAACATTAATTTCTCTTCTAGTGTTTATACTGTTAATACAGATTCTACAATGACGTATTCAGACAAGAAAATTTAATAAATATATTACAAAGATTATTTAGAGCAGGATGTTGATGATTAAAGATCTGTAAATAGCAATATCTCTCGAGTTGTTATTCCTTAAAATTGTATGTGACTTGGTCTCTGCCATAAAAAAATATGCAATGTAGACTCTACCATCAGACTGTATTTAAAACTTAGTGTCCTCCATCAGAATGATATAACTTAAACTCACTTAAACTCATCAACCATCAGTATTCTCAATTCTTTGATTTCACATCGTGAGGAATGCAAGAAGAATTTAAACTAATAAGCATCCTTAAACATCCAGGTTTACATTACTAAGAATATTTTTTTTCAAGTTTTATTTCACTGTTTGATTGATTGGTAGACTTATTGCACAATTGGAACCTTGTAACCTTATTTATTTTAACGTTTATGTCAATCCAAGTGTCAGTATGTTCTTAATTTGTTTAATTATCTATATATAAGCTAACCCTATGATTGCTCCAGTGCACCCTGCCATCGCTCCAAAGTCACCCTACGATTGCTCTAGTTCACCCTATTATCGCTCCAAGCTCACCCTACGATTTCTCCAGCTCATCCATTTTGAACGATTTGGCGTGCCATAGTATACCATCAAAAAGAGAGAGAGAGAGAGAGAGAGAGAGAGAGAGAGAGAGAGAGAGAGAGAGAGAGAGAGAGAGAGAGAGAGAGAGAGAGAGAGAGAGAGAGAGAGAGAGAGAGAGAGAGAGAGGGAGGGAGGGAGGGAGAGAGGGAGGGAGGGAGGGAGGGAGAGCAGTTATTATCTCTTTGGTTATATACTTAGTTTTAATTTGGCGTGCTAAAACGCAATCATTAAATATGTAACCAGGCGTTTATTAGCTCATCTGCTAATTTACCCAATTCTCTTATTACGACAGAGCTGTGTATACTTTTCCGGTTACATATATCACGAAACATCATTTGGGAAATGTAGTGTAGTTACCGATTCAAATGACTCCTTTAACGCTTATAACTATCCTAGGATGAACTAGTCAACATTAGAAACATTGCAATGTGAGTTTCTAGTGCTCAAAATATGCATGTGTCCCTGGTTGTCAGGTATTTTATTTGTGAATGGAGTTGTATATTTAATGAGATGCATAAGATTCATTATTGCGGAACGTACTGGCGTATATTTCATTCTTTCTCGTAAAGATCAAGTATAGTGAAGTTTCCAGAGATAATCATTACTTGCAACGTGCCATAAAATATTTAAAATAAATTAGATTTCACAGCAAGCACTTTAACAGATTATGATTGTGACTAGGTAACATTTACAGGTGAGCTAATGAATAATTATTGTTAATGAAAGTATATTGTTTGTTTGTTCTCCAAGAAAGTTTATGGTGTATCTTGAGAATTGTGGTATCAGGGAGATGTTTGCTTTCACGTCCGCGGTGATAGTATATAAAGAGAAGTACGCGTCAGTCTGGATATGTCAAAGTATGCCAAAATGAATAGCATACTGTGTAGCAGTAAAGACAGTGGCGATGTGGTACCATTCCTTCCCCAAGGGATTAATTAAATAGTCAGCTTTGCTTAAAGTAAACAGTGCCAAATGTCTCTGAGTACACAAATGCACTTTAATTAAACTTCAGTTCAGTTCAGTCTGGATATCCTCATACCATAAACTGCTACAATTGTAATACCCCAGAAGATTTACAACACAGCTTCAACAAAATATAGCAGCCCCTTACACATATCCAGAAATGATTCAAAATAAAAACATTAACATACTAGGCACTCATAGGAACATAATAGAATATCTTAAAATAACAGGCTTAATAGAACAAATATAAAAATACCCCCCCTCAAATAGACCCAAAATACAAAATTGGGAAATAGGATACATCACATAACACACTATAAGTACTAGACCAGATAGGGATGGCTAACGATCTCATCAGACTAAGGCGTAATCAGCAGGAGTCGAAATAGCCAGGACTAACACCTCTACAACTATCTCTATAAACTTTTTTCCTTATATACAGCCTCGTTGACAGCATCAAAAGTTAACCAATAGAATACCAATTAGAGATAAGTACCACAATGTAAATTACTATACGTGCACTGAGACCAGTACACAATAAATTTTTAAAACCCATATAAGGGCTCCAATTTAGAAATTATAAGGTAGTCTAAAAGACCAAGGTCGCAACTCAATCTCCAGATACATCAGCTACGCAATACCCCAACTAGATATAATAAAGTAGTCGAACAGTCCAAGACTATCAGGCCCAGCAACACAAGGCTGCATCTAAAACTAAGGTATAGGACCTAGGGCCCAAAATAATTAATACAAGGTGACCAAAAAACCCAAAGTCATCAGACACAGCAGCACAATGCTGCACCGAAGAATACAATTAGGCAATACTTAACCACTCAAGTTAAGAAATATAAGGTGGTATCGAACCTCGATCCATCAGGGTAGCGGAACAAATAAACCGCAAAATTAGGCTGTAATACGGGGCTGTATACGCTTTAGATTCAAAACAGCATAAAGTCTATCAAAATTAAAAGGGAAAACTTTAGGCCAAGATACCCTGGAGAAAGAACGCAGCAGTGACCGACTTACGCGCCATTTTTGCCTAGTCACCTTTCCCACTGCCGAACACCACCAAAAATCACACGTGCGGAGCACGTCCTTTTCCAACACAGCGGTATTGAATGAATAAGAGTGAGTGTGTGCTGGGTCTATTTCCACTCACCCCGGCCTGCCATTCACATAGTTGCTAAATATCGACTATGATCTGACGGCCTAATCAATTAGTGTTCTGTGAACACTTAAAAGCCTGAGGGAGGCGGCACCATTCCCACCCTCAGGAAAATCAAATAACCAGACTTTGCTGGATAAAACAGCGCTAAATGACCCACCGTGGCCGAAGCACTTAAATTTCAACACCACCCACCACCCCAGTCTGGATATACACCGTTGATTGGTCAACACTTAACAAGATGAGTAGACTACAAACAACTGATTAAACTCCAGATGCATCTGGAAAATGCTCGTCGCCTCAGACACGAGCTAGCAATGGAGGCTAAAGAATACAAATTAGAGGAGAAGGAGAAAGAAAAAGGATAAAGAAAAATGAATCATTCTTCTCATGAGGTCCATTTGTCATGTACGACCTGTGGTGGGATCACCCTTACAGAAGCCGGTCGAAGTCCCTCAGACAGAACATTCGGACTTGGAGCTGGAGGGGGAGCATTAACCAGCTGCATCTTGAGTTTAAAAAAAAATCCCAGCCCTTTTCATGGCTAACCAAATCTTTAGAAAAGATACTATTCAATTTGCATTTTGCTATGAGAGTGGAGTAGTGTGATTATAAATACTCACTCTTTTCCTGATATGTGTGTATGTGTTATGTGTGTGTTCTCCTTGGTATAGCAGTGTTAGTGACCAGCTTCGCACTGCTAAAATACATCGCCGAAAAGCAGAGAGGCTTTGGCTTTCCACCAGACTCACTATTCATAAACAAATCTACGAAGCTGCTAAGAAGAACGTCACAAACATAGTCCATTTAGCCAAATCATCCCACTACAGTTCTAAGATCACGGAGAGTTCCAGCTGCAAAGAGCTCTTCGAGATAACTAACAAACTAATGTCAAGAAACAAATGTACACCACTTCCAACAACCTTCTATCCACTAGACCTACCAGACCAATTTGCAAATTTCTTCAATGACAAAGTTCAAACCATTAAAGATTCGCTTGATAGCACGATTTCAACTGATTCGTCACCATACAGGTATGATACACAATTTCAGAGACAACCGTTAGGAGCATTTGAACCTGTTTCTATAGATTTAGTACGGACAATCGTGATGAAAAGTGCACGAAAGTCTTGTAAACTTGATCCAATTCCGACATCACTGCTGCTTGAGTGGTGCTTAGAACCAATATTGCCTTCACTAACTGATGTTATTAATATCTCTCTCTCTCATCAGGGGAATTCCCATCATTTTTCAAAACTGCCATTGTAAAGCCACTGCTGAAGTAACCAACACTGGACCATAATAATTTAAAGAACTACCGCCCAGTTTCTAATCTCCCTTTCATATAAAAAATCTTAGAAAAGGTTGTTCTAACTCAACTTGTATCTCATTTGAATTCAAATTCTTTTTAAAAATGTACAGTCTGCATATCGCCCTTGCCACAGTACGGAAACTACTCTTCTGAAAGTATTTAGTGACATTCTCTCCGCTTTGTATAGTGGAAAGATTACAGTCCTCACTCTCCTGGATTTATCTGCAGCATTTGACACAATATACCATGATATATTACTTCACCGTCTCCAGCATGTATTTGGCATTCAGAATATAGCCTTACAGTGGTTGAAGTCCTACTTAGTCAACAGGACACAAATTATATCTGCAAATGGAATACACTCCAGCCCAGTTGACGTATGTTGTGGTGTTCCACAGGGATCTGTTCTTGGACCTGTTCTCTTCATCCTGTACACTCAACCGCTCTCAAGTGTCATAGATCATCACCCAGTGTTGCACCAACTGTACGCTGATGACACCCAAATATACAAGTCTAGCCACCTAACTGAAGTTGATGCTACCATCCATTGAGTAGAGAAGTGCATTTCGGATGTGAAATCATGGATGACATGTAACAAGCTGCAGATGAATAATGATAAAACTGAGGCTATTCTGATCACAACACAAAGACTTTCTCATCCACATCCTTTATCTCAGACAATAAATATCAGCAACACCGACATTAAATTCTCACAGTCAGTACGGAATCTTGGTGTTACTTTAGACAGTACTCTCTCATTGCACCAACATGTCATGAACATCTGCATGGCTGCATATCTTGAATTGAGACGCATCAGTTCCATTCGTAAATATCTTTCTGTTGATGCCACAAAAACACTTGTGTGTTCATTAGTACTTTCAAGACTGGACTATTGTAACTCAATTCTGTCTAGTTCATCACAATATTTACTCCAGAAACTTCAAAAAGTTCTATACAGAGCTGCACGGATCATCTTTAGAGTACCTCGATCAGAGCACACCTCACCACTGCTCTATACCCTACACTGGCTATCAATTCGATACAGAATCAAACACAAAATTTTTTATCTGTGCTATATTTCAATGACAGACTCCAGTCCAACGTACCTATCCAGCCTCACCCATGTGTATACACAAGCTAGATCCTTACGCTCTTCGTCTGATAATCGCATACTCATTGTTCCCAAGGTGAAAACAAAGTCATATGGACAACGTTCGTTTGCACACCAGGGCCAGGCGACGTGGAACGAGTTGCCCATTGAAATTAGACACAAAGACACATTGGCCCCTTTTAAGAGTGCTCTCAAGACTCACCTGTTTCGACTTCAGGAACAAACGTAGCGACTTACTCATGTTTTGTATCTTATATATTTTCAGCATGTTTTTATGTTTTCCAATTTCATTGTTTTTGTCATATGTTGTTCTGTAGTGTAGTCATATCATTATTGATGTGTAAACCGCTTAGAGCTTTTAAAGATTGGGCGCTATACGAAGTCCTCATTTTTATTATTATTATTATTATTATTATTATTATTATGCTTTTTCTTCCCGTGTGTCTATAATATATTTGTGAGGTTTTTCTCCTTCCCTTCTGTGTGAATAGCAGATTTTTTGGTTTTTCGATATTATATTTGTGGTTTTTTTATCGTTCTACTGTGTTGATAGGATATTAGTGGTTTGTTTAACCTCCCTTATGTGTGGATAGTAGGTATTGAGGTTTTTGATAGCATAGTTGTAGTTTGTTTTCCCTCCCTTCCATATGGAAATTATGTGTGTTTTGTCTTCCCTCCCTTCTGTTTGGATAGTATATGTGTGGTTTTGTTTTCCATCCCTTTTGTGTGGATAGTAGATATTGAGGATTTTGATAGTATATTTGTGGTCTGTTCTTCCCTCTCTTCTTTGTGGATAGTTTATGTGTGGTTTGCTTTCGTGCCCTCCAAAGACACTTTTCAGGGCCACTCATAGGTCTCGAAATGATTTGCTTTCCTTGTCTCAATCTACAAACAAATATCGTGTGAAATATTAATCAATTATGCCACCTAAACGAAAAGCTATTGGTCGATCTACACCTCAAGCACGAAAGATAAAGGCATCATGAGCTTCAGAAACAGACGAGCAACGGAAAGCAAGATTAGAAACAGTTCGAGTTCGCACTGCTCAAACCCTATCAACGGAAACAGATGAGTAACGGAAAGCAAGATTAGAAACCGTTCGAGTTTGCACTGCTCAGACCCGATCATCTGAAACAGACGAGCAACGAAAAGCAAGATTAGAAACCGTTCGAGTTCGCACTGCTTAAGCCCGATCATCTGAAACAGACGAACGACGGGAAGCAAGATTGCAAACCGTTCGAGTTCACACTGCTCAAGCCCGATCATCTGAAACAGACGAACAACGGGAAGCAAGATTGCAAACCGTTCGAGTTCACACTGCTCAAGCCCGAACATCTGAAACAGACGAACAACGGGAAGCAAGGTTGCAAACCGTTCGCGTTCGCACTGCTCAATCCAGACGAACAATGCACGTTGATTTAAATCTTATTGCATTCCATTATAATGCAAATTATGATTACAGTCTTCATCCAAGTGTGCTTATTGGAAAAATGAATAAATCACGCGTGCATAGCAATGCCCTCAAATTTAAGAATGAAACACCAGGAATGTGCTGCGCGGGTGGAAAAGTGAAATTGCCAGAATTACATTAACCACTCGATCCATTATCAACGTTGGTATCAGGTGACACAAGCCAATCAAAACATTTCTTGGCAAACATACGGAAGTACAATTCATGTTTCCAAATGACATCGTTCGGTGCAACAAATATCGTGGGCGAGAATTACATGCCAACATTTAAAGTGCAAGTGCAGGATCACTTCTACCACTACCGAACGCAGATCACAAATTTCTTCAAATTTATTTTATGGGAAACACTCATGAACAAATCGATCAACGTTGTCAATTCAATACTGGCATTAACGAGAAATAGTCGCTGCATTATAAACTTTATTCGATCAACACAACGAATTAATTCGATTGTTCAGAACTGCCCTTGAACAAATGCCAACTGATGACTACAAAGTCGTAGTTAGAGCAGACAAAACACCTGTCAAAAAACACGAAAGACAGTACAATGCACCAACAATTGATGAAGTTTCGATCGTTATAGTTGGCGAAGAATTTAACTCGCGTGATATAATTCTTCATCGCACAAATAGTGATGTTCAGCGAGTCTCAGAAACTCATCGCTCATACGACGGATTGCAATATCCGATTTTATTTTGGCAAGGAGAAGATGGATATCATTTCAACATCTTAATGAGAAATCCACAAACAAATGAGGAAACGAATAAGAAAATCAGTGCCATGAAATACTATTCATATCGATTGATGATTCTTGAAAACGCTGAAAATCATATGTTGAAATGTCGACAATTGTTCCATCAATACATTGTCGATATGTATGCGAAAATCGAAACCGTACGACTCCTCTACATTCGATTAAATCAAACCAAGTTGCGTTCCGAAGAGTACATTCATTTACGTGATGTAGTTGTTAATGATGGCAATGTGAATCTCAATGAATTCGGAAAAATGGTCATACTACCGGCCACATTTACAGGGAGTCCACGGCACATGCATGAATACCCACAAGATGCAATGACATATGTTCGCGCATATGGCCGTCCAGATTTGTTTATTACCTTCACATGCAATCCGACGTGGGATGAAATACAAGAACGTTTGTTACCTGGACAATCATCATCGGATCGTCATGATATTTCCGCGCGTGTGTTCAAAACAAAAATTGAAATCTTTAATAGATTTCATTGTCAAGCATCATGTTTTTGGACAGACACGCTGTTGGATGTATTCCATTGAATGGCAATAAAGAAGTTTGCCATATGCACACATTTTGATATGATTCATCCAAAAATTCACACCAGATCAAATTGATCAAGTCATCTCAGCAGAAATACCAGATGTCGATATTGATAAAGACTTATTTGAAGTCGTCACAAAAAACATGATTCATGGTCCATGTGGCATACTCAACAACAATTCACCATGCTTGTCTGATGGGAAATGAACGAAACGATACCCAAGACACTTACTTGCCGAGACTATCACTGGTAATGACGGATATCCACTCTATCGTCGGCGATGAACTGAAGATGGTGGCAAATCCATAACTTTAAAAGTACGAAACAATGATGTTGAAGTCGATAATCGTTGGGTTGTGCCGTATTCACCGTTACTTTCAAAAACGTACAAAGCACACATGAATGTCGAGTATTGCAATTCGGTGAAATCTATCAAGTACATTTGCAAATATGTTAACAAAGGAAGCGCTATAGCAGTTTTTGGAGTGGGAAATGCAAATGCATCCATCGATGAAATCTACCAATATCAAATGGGACGCTACATTAGTAGCAATGAAGAAGTATGGCGCATTTTCTCATTTCCAATCCATGAACGACATCCGAGATTTGTTCATTTGGCAGTGCACCTTGAAAATGGACAGCGCGTATACTTCACAGCAGAAAATGTACATGCAACCGCCAACAACGTTAACTGCATTTTTCTCATTGTGCGGGAATAATATGTTTGCAAAGACGCTACTTTACTCTGAAGTGCCAACATACTACACATGGAATGCATCAGTGAAAAAGTTTCAACGTCGCAAAGAAGGTCAAGCAGTTGAAGTACATACCAATTTATATTCGACCGACACATTAGGCCGTCTATACACTGTTCACCCAAACAATGCAGAATGCTTTTACTTGCGATTACTGTTAATTAACGTACGTGGACCGACATCCTTCCAAGAACTGAGAACAGTAAACGGTCAAGTATGTGCCACTTATCGTGAAGCTTGCAAAGAATTAAATCTTTTGGAAAACGAAGCACATTGGGACACTTCACTCGCTGATGCATCGAATACTGCTCAACTACAGCAAATACGCACGTTATTTGCAATCATATTGACAACGTGTTTCCCATCCAATCCAAAAGATCTTTGGGAAAAATACAAAGACTACACGAGTGAAGACATCTTACATCGTTTGCGTGCAACAAATCAATATCCGGACCTTCAATTCACACCAAAAGAGTATAATGAGGCATTGGTTTCGATTGAGGAGATATGTATGGCAATCACTAACAAAGCATTGGTACAGTTGGGAATGGATGCTCCGAAACGATCTGCAAACGACCTTTTCAATCGTGATTTGCAACGAAAAACACACTTTGATGTCAACGAATTCGGTACATTTGTTCAAACAAATTTTACGTATTTGGTTCCAGAACAAAGCATAGCGTATGATAGAATTATGCATGCAATTACAAGCCAAAGCGGTTGATTGTATTTTCTAGATGAGCCCAGAGGCACAGGAAAAACTTTTCTCATTTCACTTATTTTGGCAACTACTGAGTATACGATCACAACATAATATTGCACTGGCAATCGCATCATCTGGAATTTCAGCAACTCTTTTGGATGGTGGTCGAACAGCGCATTCAGCACTGAAATTGCCGTTGAATATGCAAATCACAGACACATCAACATGCAATATCAACAAAAGTTCTGGAATGGGTAAAGTACTCCAATCATGTCAAATCATTATATGGGACGAATGTACTATGGCGCACAAAAAGGCTTTGGAAGCGCTTCACTGTACACTAAAAGATTTGAGAGGAAATGAACAGCTCTTCAGTGGCGCACTTATTTTATTGTCTGGTGATTTTTGACAAACTCTACCAGTTATACCACGTTCAACAGCTGCTGACGAATTAAATGCATATCTTAAATCATCAGTTTTATGGCGACACGTGCAGAAATTGACTTTGAAGACCAATATGAGTGTAGAACTACAATACGATGCATCCGCTGAACATTTCGCAAAACAATTGTTGGATATTGGGAATGGGAAAATTGAAATCGATGAATCTACACAATGTATCACGTTGCCAACAAGCTTCTGTAAAATTACAGGAACCACAGACGAATTGATTCACAAAGTTTTCCCAAATATCGCACAGAATTACAAAAATCATCAGTGGCTCAGTGAACGTGCTATATTAGCAGCCAAAAACAACGATGTTAATGCCATCAACTTCAGCATTCAAAAACAAATACCAGGCGAAGCGACAACGTATAAGTCCATAGATACTGTAATGAATCAAGACGAAGTTGTCAATTATCCAACTGAATTCTTAAATTCACTTGATTTGCCAGGCATGCCGCCGCACGATTTAACATTGAAAATTGGCGTACCTATCATTCTTCTCCGAAACATAAATCCACCACGACTTTGCAATGATACCAGGCTTTCAGTGAAAAAGTTAATGAACAATATCATCGAAGCTATAATTTTAAATGGAAAATTTAAAGGAGAAGATGTACTCTTGCCACGCATCACTATGATTCCGAGAGATATGCCATTCGAATTAAAACGTTTGCAGTTTCCGGTGCGACTAGCATTTGCAATTATCATAAACAAAGCACAATCCAATCGCTACAAGTGTGTGGACTAAATTTGGAAAATCTATGCCTCTCACATGGACAGCTGTATGTGGCATGCTCACGCGTTGGAAAACCTTCTGATTTATTCATATACGCACCAGACAGAAAAACAAAAAATATTGTGTATCCAAAAACACTTCAATAAACGGAATAGGCTATTTGACAGTATGAAATAAATGTATGTTTGATTGTTTCTTCGTTTGTGTCGTATGCGTTCCTATACCGTTCATCCGATTGCGATAAAACTTTGGTGAGTATCAACAGCTGTATGAAATTCATAATTGGTAGCGATACGTAAAATTGCGTGTGTTCGGTGTGAACTGTAGGCGCCATAGATACGTCATGTGATCGAACCCGTTCTGGATTGGCTGAAACTATGATGACGTAAATCAACAGCTGTATGAAATTCATAATCGGTAGCGATACCTAAAACGCCTTCGGTAAGGTAACCACTTATTGTGGGCTGGATAAATACCACTAAATAATCTGAGATGCACTCCAGAAACCAGTCAAATAGTCTATTAAAACAAAAACACTTTCTTTCTTTCAGTGGCATTGCAACGCATGACAGGATTAAAACACAAACACTTTCTTTCTTTGAGTGGCATTGCAACGCATGCCGGGTACTTGCTAGTATATATATATATATATATATATATATATATATATATATATATATATATATATATATATGTATGTATATATATATATATATATATATATATATATATATATATATATGTATGTATATATATATAAAACAAAACCTTTTCAATGTCTTCTGTTGTGGTTACTTGAAACACCGAAATAAACATGTATATACATGCTCTCTCTCTCTCTCTCTCTCTCTCTCTCTCTCTCTCTATATATATATATATATATATATATATATATATATTGTTCTCATTTCTTGTTCAAAAAAACAATTTTCATTTCGCCATTTCAACATTTATCATATATATACATATCAAGTAAAGAATAAATAATTCATATACATTTAAATTAGTTTGCTTTTATTATTATTTCAAACATGTATGACTATTCCCCATTTAAATAAGTCCAAGAAGACTTTCTTAACACCCTTACAAGCAACTGTCATATCATCATAACCAGTGTATATATATATGCCATAAATTTGGCGACCTTTTAAACAAAAATTTAATTAAATGTTATTTATTTGTCAAAAACTATATCATTTAAAGTTATAGTAAATATATTACAATATAATGTCTGCAAATACTGTTGTAATTTGGTGGTAGGCCCAAATTGCAATGGTTTCTAGATATTAATAAATGCTATTTATTTGTCAAAAACTATATCATTTAAAGTTATAGTAAATATATTACAATATAATGTCTGCAAATACTGTTGTAATTTGGTGGTAGGCCCAAATTGCAATGGTTTCTAGAATTTACGTATCTCCAGAATGGTTTAGTGTTTTCATTTTCAAGTTTTTTTTGGATAGTATTATTATTATATAGTTAATCGTTTCTAGTCTTCAGTCTTTTAAGCTCTTTCTTATATAATTTGTATTTTGTTCATTGATTTGTTTTATAGCTTGTTTGTAAAGCCATTATTTATGTTATACCATTCTAGCGAGTTTGTGATTAAACCATTACACAGATTTTCGATTTGTGTACAGCACATCTTTGCTCCAATATTTGTGTCAATGACCGTGTCCTTAAAAAGCGACTATATATTTTCAACTTGTCTTTTCTCCTCGAATTCATTATTTATCTTATTTATACAGCTTGGTGCCACAATCAGCTTTCTAATGTACAATTCAACTAATATACTACTATTATAGTATCATCTAACAGTTACATTGTGATCCCCTTTGCACTTGACTAATGTCTCATGAAGGTCGTTCTACCAAACACGGAACAAATTCGTTCCATACATGTAAAAACCTGAGTATTCAAAACCAAATAAAGTTCATCGCTTGGCATATTATATTAGACTTACTTTGTAATGATGATATCACAAAAAAGCAACTCAGAATAAGACATAGCGTCATAAGAAACAGATGTGTGTATACTATCATTTTTTTTTAATAGTACTCCGATTTAGTCTTGGTCTACTCGTACTTCTACATACATCAGGAGTGGGATGACAGTTGCTTTAGCCGAACGGTGATAGTATTGGGCTTCAACTTGGAATACGCCATTTCTCGAGAATGTGATCGCAGCAACTTGGAATTTCTAATTGTTTCTTTCTCGAGAAATGGCATGGTCGAACAATATCACGGTCTGAGGCAACTACCTCCGGTAATTGTTGTAAACGGGTCCTACTAAATACCGCTCAGCCTGACAAACCCAGCAAAGCCCGATAAAGTCACACAAAACCATGCGAAGTCAAATAAAAAATGCGTATATATATTGTTGATTATATTGATGAATAATTTAACAAAGCCGAAAGACTTGTTTTCCAAATATTTATGCAAAATTAAATGACCGAAAATTGGACGACATATTAGAAATTCGAAATCGAATAATGACAAATGAATAACACAGTATGACACAATCATATTGTATAAATTGAAGCAGCAGCAGGGGGGAATAGGACAACTTTATAGAAAGGTCCATTGGGGAAACCAATGCTTCTTACAAAATCGTAAAAAACGGTTATTTGGAAAACAAAGACTTCCTCCAAAATCGTAAAAATAAGTTTTCTTGGGGGATGGGGGGGGGGAGGCAAAGTCGTTGTTGCGCCCCTCCTGCTGCTACGGGTTAAAAATCATTTTAGGATTTCAACCGATATTTGGTCAAGTCCGATATGATATCTTGATCTAAGATCATGCAAATTTATCGTTACAAATCCATGTGGAATTGACTGAGCGTGACTAAAGAAATTTCTAAATAGATTATAATCCATATCTCCACTGCACCAAGTCTGGTGAATATTTCGTAGCGTATGTGTGTCAAGTCCATTGAATACAGCAAGACTTTGGCAATTATCGCTGATCACGTTTGGTATTTGAGTGTATCGTTGAGTGACATATATCACATCGGTATTTTTATGTCTGCCTCTGGAAAATATCCTTGCAGGATTCTTTTGATTGTCTAACATCACATCATCATATACGACTAAATTGTTAATTCTTACATCAATATCATCAATGCTCGGTGCTTCTTCGATATCGGTTATAAATTCAATAATACCCTCGCCGGTGATTTATGCTGCCTTTTCGTTGTAATCCTTTAACACTTCGTAGCATCGCTGATCATCTACACTCGGGGCTATTAAATACAACTTATCCCATTTCATCCATCTCGTTATCAAATTAAGTAGCAGTTGTATCTTGCCACTTCCAGATGGTCTGATTATAATCATACGAATATAATTTGGTAGAACTGCATGATTCTTAACTGGTTCTCTTGTTTTTGTCGCCGAAAAATAACTTACATTCATGTTATTATACATATATTATGGATCTATATTGTGTGAAATGTAAGAAGCGTACTGGCACAGATGACTTGACGACGGTTACAACTAAAAATAACAGATCAGCACTTTCTGGTAAGTGTGTACAATGCAGTACAAATAAATGTAGATTTGTTTCTATGAAATCTGCAGATGATTTAAAAAACAAACGAGGAGGTGATATTGCAGCCTAGCTAGCTAAACTCCCAGGAACAAAATGGGAGAAGTATCGAGGAGAAAAATATCTTCGAGGGTATAATTATTGTGGACTTGGAACCAGACTCGATATCAGACTTGATGATCAAAACCAACCCGACCCAGTGAAAACCCAATAAACGCTATTGATAAGGCGTGTCATGCTCCCGATGTTGCTTATAAAAGCAGTAATCTGCAATATCGACGTATCGCAGATGTGAAATTGATTCATGCGGTGAATTCTATCACTGATAAATCCTTCAAAGAAAAATTGGCTTCATGGTTGATATAATCGGCGATGAAGGGTAAATTGGCATTAGGTGCTCGGAAATAATAACAACATGGAATCTATTTGTTATTCTCCAAGAGGATACTGGAGAGGTAAAGCAGCAATTGGTAAACTCGCTAGCGCCGCAAAGGTGAAAAATACCACTGCAGCGGATTGGTTATCCAAACAGGCGATATGGCAAATTTATCTACCACCACCTAAACAAATTAACTACTAGAATATTGATGTGGCCGTCCATAATGAGGTTCATCAAGCTGATATATTATTTCTGCCGCATAATGATGTTTACAAATACGCGATAACCGTAGTTGATGTTGCGGGTCGATACGAACAAGCAGAACCGCTAAAGACAAAATCATCAACTGAAGTTGCTTCTGCATTTGAAAGGATTCATCGATGGGGTCCTCTGCGTTGGCCAATTCTATTACAAGTTGATCCTGGCAAGGAATTTCAGGGTGCAGTGTTATCAATAATGAAGCATCATAATGTCACCATCAGACGAGGACATACTGCACTATAATGCGAATAGGGAATTGTTGAACGATTTAATCGGACACTGCTGAGCGGTTATTTGGATATCAATACGCGAAGGAATTCATCCAGGATAAACGATCTAGTGAATGGGTTAAGAGATTACCAGACGTAGTTACCGCGCTGAAGAATGAGATTACTCGAACAATCAACATAAAACCTAACAACGCTATTAAAAAGAAGTATATACCTGTAAAACCGCAAAATGATTTTTCAAAACAACCAATACTCGCCAATGTCACTGTTAGATATTTATATGAACCAGGAGAGCTCGAAGGTGGCAAACAAATGGCTACTGATCCTATTTGGAGTGTCACCGCACATACAATATCTAGTATAACACGATCTACGGGTAGACCGCCAGTCTATAGGTTGGATTCAACTGTTCCTCAGCGAGGATTTGATCGTGAACAACTACAAGTGATACCCGAGGATACTCAATTACCGCCGCGTGGTCTTAACTAGCACCTCTTCGTCTGTTGCACTCAAGACAAGTCAGCATCACATTATCTCTGGTATGACCAATACTGTTATTTTTCCTGTCTACGGTAAATTGTCGAGAGTCTCTATCCGACCAACACCAATTCATTATACAATTGCAACTCGCGCAGTGATTATTCTGTTGTTGTTTCAGTGTAATTATTAATTCGGCATCAATGTGAAATTCTCTATTATTTTTTTTATCCTGCTGTTTATAACCAGAGATTTTTTTCTGATTATATCATCGTTGACAATATCACTTATTGTAGTGTCATTAGCATCTAGAACAACTCTTCGAAGATGATTTACTCTTCGTATTCTGGATACTGCAAGATAAACTAAATTCGACCCCTCGATGTGATTATCTATGATCCAAACAATTGTATCTGATATAGTTAATCCCTGTCAAGAATGTATTGTCGCTGCGTAACCTATCGTCCATGGGGATTTATCAGCGCGTAATGCATCTTCGACGACATTGATATCAACCAGTACAATATCATTTAACACTAAATTCTGCTTCTCTGTCGAACCTGGAATATCAAATTATATGTTCTGTTTTCGTGTATCATTGGGTCTATAACATAGCGACACTGGAAGTGTTGCAAATGTTTCTTTATGCATCTTTATTCTTTATTCATCTGAAGTGTGTCCCTGACTTTCTACTTGCCACAATCAAATCGTTTGGTCTCCACGCTTCCCAGAAATTATTTAATGAGGTTTCCGAAATTATTTCACGCTCTATTTCACATTGGATTTTATCAGGTTGTGATCTGATTAGTTTTTTGAACTCGCGTAATTGTTCATCAATTGCTCTATGATCGGTATTAATTTCTTCACAATAGTCTCCAAAATTCTTTAGCCATTCATGTGAAGACAAACCGACAAATGGTGGTGGTTGACCATGTTCGCCACACATGATGACTTTTGTATTCGCTAGCAATAGCCAATCAAGAAATCTTTGTAATACATCTAACGACACGGTGCATATCTCATCCCCAATGATGACTTCAGGAATAAATTTCTCACCCATTCAATCAGGAGTCCATTCGTCGCCTTTCCATCGAAAGAAACTGTGATAAATGAAAGCATTAATTCCTCCTTGTTTCATCTCTTTTGCAAGTCTGTGGATCGGTGTTTGCACAATCATGTTTGATTTTCCTCGAAATAATTCAATCGCACGAGTCGTCTTTCCTGACCCACCACAGCTTGAATCAGATATCGACGGTGCATTAGATAATTCTGATATCTGATTTTTTTTCAAGTAATTGTTTTCAATCGTAACATCTGCTGATTTGGAATAATCACACGGTATTTCCTTTTTAATTCTCCATGATCCCCAACTCTCGTCTGAATTTGTAAATTTAGCTTCTGCTTCTTTATATTTTACGTTTATATAAAATGAATCAGTGACAACAATAACTGCTGATTCAGGAAATCTATCATCGAAAGTAAATTAATAGAAGAATAAGCCAGCATAGACGACCTCAAATGTGTATGCTGAAGATTGTATCCATTTGTGTAAGTAACAATTGTTCCTAATTTGGTTCCATCGGACAAGAAAGCGTCTTTACGATCGACGTATATACCCCTAGATGTTACATCTGCGATTATAAAGTCGTATTCAGCATGATCTATAATCAACCGTGAAGAATATCGGTTATTGTCGTAATTTTTTCCACCCTGAGTGAATTTACCAATTATTCTTCTACCAAGATCTTTTGCTTGTCTATTTCTAACTTCAAATATTTGTTTGAACCATTTCACGATATATTCTTCGTCGAGATCAGGGAATTGTTTTCTATAGATTGAATTTAACATTTTCCTAAGGCGTAATTTTCGTTAATCTCTCAAACTCCTCCATATTATGATTAAAACAAGTATTGAAATAAAGAATTTATTATATAATGAATCATAGCATCAGTTACTGCATGTAACAAATCGTGCAGAAAATAATTATGTGGATATCATTTACAAAGCGTTCGTCACGGGAGATTTGGCCCAGTGCCTTGCATACGATATGGGGTAGATGTGAGAGGAAAATCAATATTGTGTCTGTGTTGCGGTGGTAAGAGATACAGAGAAATGAAGCGTTATTATGATAAGAGAATCAAAAACTCCATCAATGACTGACGCTGGCGATGACAAGATCATAAGAACACCTAATAATTTAACTAAACAATGAATTAAGCAAATAAGATATAGTATATCAATGGACCAAGAATTTCAACCACATCCCGTGATCAGCGATTATGAGGCATCCGGTGATGGCATTGACAGACACCACAGACAGAAGTACCCAGTCGCTGTTGTGAATAATCGGGGGTATCTTATATTTGGCGCTGGAAAGAAGAAATATCTTAATCATCGTTTCGTGTATGAGGTATATAACGGATTGATCAAGGATGGTTTTGTTATTGATCACATAAATAGTATTAAAACTGATAATTCTTTGAATAATTTATGAGCCATTACGCCGAGTGAGAATAATGTAATGCAGCAACTAATGAAGAAATGGTATTTCTATCAATGGCTGAAGCCGGTAGATATTTAAATAGTTGTAGAGTCTCGGTACGAGATGTTGCAGAGAATATAACTAGATCAGCTTTTTCGAAGCGTTTTAAAAACAGAATTCAATTTGTTTACGTATAAATTATGAGTCAAAATTGACCCCCAATTTTTTTGTTTTTTGTATTAGAAATATGTTTTATTATATATGAATTCTGAAAATATCAATCATAACTGAGTTTTCGAATTAAAAAGTCAAGGAATTCAATTATCAGATAAATTAAATTGTGATCAGATTCTTTCTGATATTCAAGATATTGAATATAGCGCTATGAATAACAAATATATCTTACCAAAATGATATGCCTTTATAAAAATAATACAGAATGCTATTCGCGACTCCCTTGTATTCTGTAACGATGTCAGTAAGTTTGTCCCGTTATTCACTGTTGTCGAAAAAATCAGAAAAGAATTCGGGCAAAATATGAAATCAAACGCACAATTAATTTAAGGGTTGAAACAATAAAATATATTATCCGCCAAACCGAAGTGCCCCCTTGGTAACCTCAACAGAGTAATGACAAGTTTTAGTTGTTCAAGCTTATAGCAATAATGTGGACTGCACATCTTGTACAATTAGACACAAACACACATACATGTCTATTGTATACTTGCAAACAGGTATGCGCCTATTCACCTAATGCGTATTTTTATCACTACACGGAAGTAATTGTCGGGGGTGAGAGCAATCTACGGATTTAATTTTTATTTATTAAATGTTGACAACATTTTTTTTTTTATTTATTTATTGGTCATTTTGTCATTCTTTGGTCATTTTGATACATCGAGGAGTTGAAAAGATAGGGTCAAATTGTCGATTTTCTGTAAGTGATTCAATTAGCGATTTTTCTCATTAAATATTTTTTATGGTTAATAGTGACTTCACTGCATTTAGATCGTACATTAAATGGAAATTGCTTTGCAATTTTAATAATGGTAAACAAAGCACTAACGACTAGATTAGCGCGCGAAAGATTAGGTTCAATTAAGAAATTCATTCCAATCCTCGAATCTGTTCGAGAAAAATTGCATGCGAGACAGAGTTTACAGACTGATTTTGCTGCAGATACGGAACAGTTATTGAAACCAGTAACCACATCAACCAAGGATGCAAAAGCAGCCACTGAAAGAGCAATATACGGATATATCCCCAAGGAAGGGAAAAGGAAAGAAACACCTCTTCTTTCTGTACTTTAACAAATTGCACAGGAAACTGGACAAACAAAAGAATCTTGAAAAGCACTTCCTGGTGATATACTAACTGCTGTAAAACAACAATAACAGCAATAACGATATCTTCAAGAAGAAACTGAACGACTAGGTGATATTGATATTAGCTCCCCACCAACTGAACGACAAGAAAAGATTATTCACCCGAAAAGATATGTACAGTTGATGCGTTAAATAGAATTAGAAGAATTAGAACAGATTCTGCATTAGCTGATTTTACTAGAATACATTTTAAAACAAGGAAACAATATATTAATGATGAATTTGACGACGCTATAAAAGACAAAGACACCTGGGCATCAAAAGTATATTTAGCAAACCAAGGTGGAACTATAATCACACAAAAGAAGCATCCTAATTTTGCTAAATATATGGCTATGGTAAAAGGTTTCACACAACCACCACCAGTATAAAAAGCAGACCCAATCCCGGATGAAATACAAATAATGGCAGAAGCTGATTCTGAAAAAGGTGCAACTGGTATCACTATAACAACAAAAGGAAAGGGATTTTCTGAGAGTGGAATTTCAGGTAGTGGTTTCATTAGTTGTCCTGGTAATATTCTCAGCGATATAGCACGATTAGAAGTACTCATCGGAGGGAAACGAGCTGGAAATAACTCACAGGAAATAATTATTGAAGCAGCTGATATCTGTATGCAGTTATTTCAAGGCGGCATCATGGATATTAATGTATATCGAGAGTTTGTTGATGAGTTAGTCAAAAATCCTATGGACGTTTACGATTATCATAGTGACTATCCAGCACATTAGATAAATATCATTTAAATAAGATGATCATATACTACAATCACGATAAACCAACCAGTGTCTACATAGTAAATTCACGATTGCATGTTTATACAGCGTACTATGGTGATGGTCTTGGCAATACCATTGCAGGGTTATTTTCAAGAATGGCTTCAAAAATAGCACCATTAGCAAAATAATTATCAATGAAAGCTATTGATGTTATTCGTGATAAGGTTATTAGCGCTGTTGCAGATGTTGCCGGGAAAGCGTTTTCCGCCGCGAAGGATAAACTAATGTCGTTAGTTCGACGAAAAAAGAAACCATTGCCGTTACCATCTACGGAAGTGATGCCTGCAAGTGATAGTAAAATAATAAATAGCGCCGGGGATCAGAAATTAGCATCATTGACAGCCAGCAACTAAAACGATATCGCAAATATGATAGCGCGAAGTGGCTTAAAACCACAACGACGACGATAAAAATCGTGATTTAGATAGAGGAATATATAATAAAATGTTCAAACGGACACTTGATCCAGCGTTTGATATGGAAGCCCCAGTGCTTAAATATGATTCTGTACGTGATTATCAATTGTATTCTTATCACGCAGTATAACCTGATCTTCGATCAATAATCGAACTTCAAGTCCATGATACCAGTAAATACTTTCTACCCGCTGAAGCATTTATCGAAGTAGAAGGAGAACTTGTAACAGTTGTTGATATTCCTGCTGTACCAGCACCGTATCCAGTTGATACCCAAGTCGGTTTTGTCATTAATGGTATCATGGCGCTATTTGAGAGTGCAAGATATATGATTGATGGAAGAGAGATCGAGTCTATAGCATGCGATGTTGATGGTGCCGCAACAATAGTAGGGCTAGCAAGATATTCCGATGATTATACAATATCGGCGGTCCCTTCTATGATGTTTGCATCACCTGGCATCACAACAATGTGTTTCAGCTCCGCGTCATATATTTATTGCGTTACAGGATATGACGAGGGTTGGCGATCAACGCTTCAGCCATATGATAATTGATCGATTAGGTGTTACTGACGTATCGCTGAGAATAAATGGCCAGCAAGAACCATCCGAGGATATACAACTTAATTACGATGAAAACCATATTGCACGAGTTTATCATCGTCTGTTGTCATATATGGGACGCGACCAAAATGTTGATACTAGTCTACAAATATCACATGATTTTAGTACCCTTTATCCGATCTATTACTTTTCGTTGGAACATCTTGATTTAACAAGACAATCCGTCGTTGATATACATTTTAGGGCTAATGTGCTTCGTGGCACTATCTGCTAATTACAGTGCAGTTGCTGTCATTCTCAGCGACAAATCAATGTTACTTGAAGGTGTTGGTGGACGAATGAGAGTAATCGATGCACCAGTGGAAAATATGTAACAATTAGATCAATTTGTTATTAATATAATGTCATATGGTCATATTAGTGTTACGTTAACTCCTGGTCAACTCTAGAAATTCCAATCTGAATCGGGTAAAAAATGTGGAACCACGATAACGCTCAAACACAGATGTCTGGTGGTCAGAATAAATTGTCGCTGACAACTCTTCAGATAAAACACTTTAATGATGGTTTTAAAGATAAAAAAGGTGTTCAGATCACACTCTCTGCAGCTGCGATCAAAAACATGATAAAATCAGGTGGTATATTTCCTCTGTTAGCTGCGATACCAGCATTAATTGCAGCAGCAGCCCCAGCGGTAGCAAAAGCGGCAGCGTTAGGAGCCGTTGGTACAGCGACAGGGATGGCACTAAAGAAAGCAACTCGACAGGGATACCACAAAAAGGAAAGGGTCTAAGATTACCAGGAACCCCGTATTCATGGTACAAAGAAAGCGGCCTGAGAATACCGGGAACAGTTTACTAACTCCCACGACAAATTTTGATTTACTCGATGCTGCTAAAAAATTAGAGATACAAAACTTCAGAGGTGTCTTTATGAAAGATCAGTTGCCGGCACAACCAAAAAACGTTGAAATCGGTATTATTAATCTCGATAACAGCAGCGGACCTGGAACCCACTGGGTTGCATACGTGATTGATTCGCGTGTAATCGTTTATTTCGGTTCATATGGGTAGCGCCGCCTAAAGAATGTATGCGTGATATAAACCGCTTAAACACCCCTCGTTGTTACTCAACGCTACCAACACAGAAAATAAATGAACCACCAATATGCGGCATAGAAGTATTGAATGTCCTCAACGCAATTTCATCATCGAGAAAACCACCTCATCGGGTCGTAAATGAATATACTAACAATCGCTTTTTAGATAGAAATTATATAAAATAACATGATTGATATTTGGGGCATATCTTTATCAGTGTTGAAAAAACCCGGTGCCGATGGCACTGCAGGAATATCTGCAACCGTTGATATAAAAAAAAGTAATCGAAGATGAAATAGCTGAGATTTTAAACTTAACAGGTGTTGATCCCAATGAAATAGTTGTATTTAAAGATCGTCAGGGTAAATTGAAAACGAGTAATGTTTCTCTTGATGATATTTTAGTTAAACAACGCAATATAACGGAAAATGCTATCGCGGTATTTTCCGATCAGGGTAAACTCAAACCGGGTGTACTTGTTTCAACAATCACAGATAAAATAACAACGCTCGGCGACAACTATTCATCAACGATATAATTATTTATAAAAAACTACGTGATGAATACAACATTCACGTTAATCAATTTGAAAGTTTACAAAAATCCGTCACTGAAGTTCAACTCCCAGTTAATAATTTCCTTGAGGTTCCATCGGTGACCACACCGAAGCTGACAAAGATAAAACATTCTATGTTGAACTAGCAACACTTCAAGCCAGATATACAGATCTCGTTGAAAAGTTTACATCATTTAGTAAAATTATCATTGATAAATTTATTGCAACCACACTGGATAAAATTGACATAAAATTCCCTGATATTAAAAAATCCATCGAAGATATGAAAAATTTCATCGAGGCAATCAAAGATGATTTACCAAGGATGATAGCAAAATCATTGAAAAAACAAACATTCCTCACGAACAAAAATATATCATAAATAACGTGTACGCGATCCAACACGGATCATTTACGTGGACACCTACAAACAACATATTAAATATAACCGCGAGCGTCGAAGGTATTTATCGATTAACGCGATTGACACCAACTTAATTTAATATTTCATCAACGAGTTCATCTGGGGTCAACAATACGATATCAATGATCATCGACAAAGGATACAACTGAACGATTCACAACAGCATCCACTGATAATAATTTGGCTAGGGTTTCAGTAGCATGGTATGTGGAATTCGTAGCGGATTTAAGTAAATAACTAAATTGAAATCGTAAACGATTTGAAAATAAAATGTCATCACAGCAGTATCGCTATGATCAGGTCAGATAATTTCAGACTAAACTCAAAACCTCAGTGAGGGGTTTCAAGTAAAAATAAAACAAATACCGACGAAGAATCACCGCAGTTGATGTTACCGTGTACTAGGTCAGTGCTGTAATCACCGGAGCTGGTATAATATTCTCCTCGGTAACAATGATTGCTCCGATAGATGTTCCAATTTGTATATCAGCGGTGACAACAATCGCGGGAATTATTTCAATAATAACAACAAAAAATATCATCATGCAGCCAACGCAAACTACAAGATTACATAGTTAAATTCCATATTGTGTCCACTGTATACTCACAGGTATCCTCGATGATATCGTCGTCACTCGATGACACATTAATATCAAATTAGTGAGTTCTTAGCGATGCTACGTATTTATGATTCCGCGATATCGAAATTAGAGCAGGATAATAATAATAATAGCAACACCGCAAGAAATACTTCAACAAATAGCGGAAAATACCACACCGGTGAAAACCAGTATGATCTCAATAACATCAACCAATCCTGAATTCAGTGTGAATTTCCCTACTGCGATTCCCGTGAAGAAGATTACGTTAGCAAAATTACGAGTGTATCACAGTTGGCATAACATTAGGTCGGTAGCATTTAGCGGTCAACAACCGAATAATTCCTTGGTGTTTGCGAGTAAGAATAAAGAAGACGGGACTCCAGACTGGAACGTTGTTTCGATACCATCTGGGTCCTACGAAATTGAACAAATCAATAGCAAATCACAATGCAGAATAAGATCCATTACTGGAAAAGAAGAATCGAAAATCGCTATAACGGTTCCTTAGAAAACGCTATCGTCTGCCATTGAGATAAACTCACCCGGGTATGCCGTAGATATATATCAGAGTTCTATAATAACAATACTGAGTTGGCCTGAAAATCAACCACTACCTGAACCACAAAAATCCGATTATGTCACGGATGTAAAATCATATCATGAAATCAACCCATCATATCGAGATGATTTATCTGATATAAAGAATGCAAAATTAACCGACATATCTATTACATTTCTTGATAACAATACTATGCAATGGTATTTTGTTTTTGAGAAAACTCCCGATTCATCCATTGTAATTACATTTTCGTTAACTAGCATCATTGATTATTTGAAAGAGATTAGTCAATTACATAAAACACAACTAGAACGACTACGACGGAGTTTCCAAGAACATCTCTCTGATATAACAAGGCCACGTGATGAGATCATAAAACACATTAGGATATTAAATCAGCTTGTATCCGATATGGAATATATAAAAAAACAAATTATATAGTAATAATTAATGATAAGAACGAAAATAAACAAAAATTTATAACTGGTTGCAATATAAAAAAGGCCGATTTACCCGATTTCAAGTTTCCTAACTATAACGCAAATAAACTAAATAAATCTGTTAATGGTCTTATTCAAGAAAACTTTTCTATGATACTCGCCAAATGGAAACAACAAACAACAATCCTCAAAAACAATAATGACCCAGACGGCGGCGGTAGACATATCGCTCCTCAAAACGTCAATATATCCTCGGTGAATGCATTGAATTTAGTATGTGATGTTATCGAAGGCAGCTATCAAATAAATCTCGAGCGATCAAATCAAGCCCAACAAGGATATATTTTACAGTCTTTTGCACCAACCGCTCCTTCAGGGTTCTAATCATTGAGGATCCCACTAATCTAGTCTATATGCGATGTCATAATAATTCATTAACGAGAATTAATTTCCAACTCACTGACCAATCCAATAATCTAATTGATGTACGAGGTGAGGTTTTACAAATCAGCCTGTTTGTGAAATCTTAAAAATCGTTTACGATGAAAACTGCTAGCAATTTCAACAAGGATTTTTAACTCATAGCAGCAGGAGGGGCGCGACAACAACTTTGCGTCCCCCCCCCCCCCAGCAAAACTTTTTGTACGATTTTCGAGGAAGCCTTTATTTGCCAAATACACGCTTTTTTACGATTTTGGAAGAAGCCTTGGTTTCCCCAATGGACGCTTCTATAAAGTTGTCCGACTCGCCCCTGAAGCTGCTATTGATCATTGAACTTATCGAAAGAAATCCTCACAAAGCCTGACAGTCATAAAAGTCCTGTTAGTCCAGTGTATTTATATCGTACATTAAATTGTTTAAATTATGAAATACAAGTTTTATAATGTCTTCATATTTACTACAAAAAACTGCAGAAAGAAGTTTTATCTTTGTTTTTGTTATCAGAGAAGGTACCATACCTATTATCCTTTCGGAGAACATGGATTTGGCAACGGCCAATTAAATCTACAGTGAATAATCACAGATTCTCAACTGATTACGTGTTTTAAATTATTAATTTGTGCTGAGTTAAATATATAATACAATGAAAATAATGATCATAGACGAAACACACATTTTTTATTTCTTTCTCTGAGGTCTTTTAGCCTGGCACCTTTGTTGTTTTATTGTATTTTTTTTTTTGGGTGGGTGGGTGGCTTTTTTGCAGATTATGGGGCTTTCGACATAGTGTACACGCCGCCTGAGGAAGTGACCGTTGTTGTTAATTTAAGGTGGGACGTTTTCAAAAATGTCATATCGTGCTTTTCTTCCTCAGATTTGGAATTCCACAATAATTTACTTCGTTAACATCGCGCTAATTTTGTGTTAAGGATATAGTTGCAAGTCCCTGTCAAGAGACCGGAGAATGTCGACGAAATGGACCTTGATCAGTCCATATATTTTTTCAATGCGCTCATTCGTTTTCCACGGTTGCCAGTTGAGCAAGACCTTTAACCGGTTGTTGGTATTTTCCGTATATTTATTAGTCAAAAGTTTGTAATCAGACGATACATGGTTTGCTATTTTCTATTGAATTTATCTTTCATAATGGATCAAAATCTCCGTGATTATTTTCAATCAATTTAGTTTTCAATATTTGGTTACGTTCATCAAAAGTTGCAGAGTCATTGGCTGTGGCAACCCCATTTGATCCAAAAGATCATTTCAACGATACATGTCCGCTCTTTAGTGATTTTGATAATATTATCTGTGTTGACGGATCAGTTTGTCTTGATGTGTTTCGTACACAGCGTTCCTCTGCAATCAAGAAAATCCAGATAAATAGCGTTGAATGTTGCCATTTCATCGTTAGTCCCCATTAGTATCTCCACATTTTTAAGTTCAATAAATAGCACACATCTGATATGGGAAAAGAACCTGAAATACTTATGTTGAAGACCGTCCCAATGGAACATCAATGGCCCCAACAAAATTGACGAATCGCCTGTTATCTTCCACTTTATGCGATATGTATACTGTAGTTGTTACGAAACATTTATCGAGCGAAAATGTTCTGTCAATGCCATCCGCACCTGCTGCGGGCTCTAGAAACGATATAAAATCGGTCAAGTGTACTTTTGTGTAGCATATAATAGCCAGAAGAGCGTTGTCTCGGGAATGAATAGCTTCTTCTATGTAGGGATGATGTTCACTCATCATTTTCAAAACATCCAATAACTGGTCGGCAACAATATGTGAGCATCCTTTGGTTATCTTCTCCGCATGTATTCCTGTTTTAATAGTCTGACATTGGCTGAGATCACGCGGATAATCTACAGATATATTATGGGATGGGTCAGTCATCCTGGCGTACTCGGTTTCAGATGTTCTGCAAGTTTTCTAATTTTATCCATAACCTATGGATTCGTTCTTTTATAACCATCTGAGCAGATTTTTGCATCCCCATGTAGAACCAGTGTATTATCATATTTTCCGGTATTTTCCACGATGGCAACATCTCTAAACTTTAAGCACTGTATCTAGGTGACACGTGTTTTGTCTTATGTTTCTCATTGCTGAATAATACCTAACGAATGTAATTATCTTGTACTTGGGTGGTTTCGGTTGCAGCAGTTTTATTTTCCTTGTTCTGGCTTCTTGTGTTCCCGTGTAAATCAAATATTCTTTGACTAGAACTTGACAGTTTTTTATCTTCTGCATTCACTTTTATCAGATATTTAGTTTTAAACACGCGGGCCTTCTTTAAGTCCAAGACACCACAGTCATCCCAGCATTGCGCAGGCTTATACTTGTGTTCTATTCTACTCTCTGTATTGTTTACATTATCCAGAACCACATAAACATTTTGTTTAATTCCAGCTGGATCACGATTATATTGCTTTTATTCCGCTAAGAGGGTAAGTTCCTGGTATTTCATGAATATTGTTCAATTCCTCTGTATGCTCATTAGCTTAAGTGCTGTATTCAATGTCTGGAATAAATGATGCTGCCTGGTCCTTGTAGTCGTTATGTCCATTTACCGTGCCCCAAGTATTAATTTGCTTGAGTTCGTCCGTTTGTATGTAACCTGTGGCATTGCTTAGAGCTATATCCAGGCCTACATTAGGGTGTAATCATAATAAGTTTTCCTCTTAGGACTTAGGACTGGAATCAAGTGCCTATGATGCAACTGTCACATATAAGGAATCGAATATTGTATGCCTCACAATCAAAAGTAATTCATCTGATTATAAAGGAACAAAAACATATACCGCTGCTATTTCACTTATTTTTACCTTTCCAATCGTTAGTCTTCAATCTGTCTTAATGCTACTATATTCGTGGCAGAGCACCACCTGTTGTTTAATAGTGTGACTGCAAAAAAATATAGAAATATATTATATTCCCTCATTTGCAGACAATTTATAAACCCGCAAATTTATTTTCATTAAAAAATATTGTTTTAAATAAATATAATCTCCTTTATTTCTAAATAAAGAGTTAACAGAACACTGGTTTCCTTTTTGTTATTCACTGGTATTTAAATATCAAAAGTATATCGTACAGCAACAAAACACAGTATGTAAAGGGTTGTCTTTGTGAAAATTGGTTATTAACGGTATTTACAAGGGCCAATATGCACTTATTCTGATTCAATGTCAGGCGCAGACACAACATGTCAAAAGATTATTGTATTTTACACACCTGAACACAAGCTATACCTTTTGTGTTCATAGTAAAATGTTCCAATCACAGAATTTAATATCTATCTTGACTTGGCTAAATATTATAATTAGCGAGGGAAATAACTATAATAGCGTATCACATTGAAAACGAAGAAAACTTAAATTTTAACTTAGTATATTTCATGGTATATCATTGGGTTTGTAAGTATAATTCATAATTTTGATAACTTAAATTTAGCTAAATGATATAGTAGATGGATTTTAAACGAGTAAGTAAAATGAAGGAAAAAAAGTGGTGAGAAAATACATTCCTAAGTAATCTCATATCTTATAATTAATTATTTATTTAATTCATTAATTAATGTATTAATTAATTATGTAAGTAATGTATTAATTAATTAAGTCATTAATGTATTAATTAATTCATGTATTAATTAATTAGGTAATATTAATGTATTAATTAATTAAGTATTAATGTATTAATTAATTAATTAACCCTTTCGTTGATAATTAATTAACGTATAAATTAATTAATGACTTCATTAATAATTAATTATTATATTAATAATAATAATAATAATAATAATAATAATAATAATAATAATAATAATAATAATAATAATAATTTCAATAGAAATTACATAATTTACACAAAAATACATAAGGGATACTTAATTATAACAATAAAATTTAATTATTAATAATTCCTAACATCAGAAGAAAAGAAACAATCCATTTAAAGATTTTGAAGAGGAATTATTCTTTCATGTTTAAAGAAGGACATTTTTTTGCTTTATTTTATAAACATCATGGTAAAACATGAGAATACGAATTATACATGTCTTCCATCACTTTAATAAGGCACATTAAATGTTGACACCTTATGAAATTCACCATGTTGTTTCTTCATGCCACCTTTTAATCAAAGTTACAAAAAATTGTACAACAAAATGTACAAATTATTAAATATGAGGAGTTATTACTGAGTAATAGTCTTAAATCTTACTCTATTGTTATCATTGAATATTATCATCTGAGATAAATTACAAAACAGTAAGTCTGCTTTTTTCATTATAAAATTTAGATGAATGAAGCTTAAATGAATGAAAATATTTAATTTAAAGTTAATGGTTTAAACATTTTAAATTTGATTTCTGAATATAGATTATGTAAAGTCGGAATTCTTGATATATGTTGGCAAATTAATTTGATGTCATTTAATTATTTTATTTTAATATCTAAATTTAAATAAATTTGTAGATATCATTAACAAAAATGATACTTATAATAGGATACGAGAAAAATGTAATAGTATGTAGCTATTAAATATATGTTTCGAGCTGTATCATGTTTGGACAGTTGTAAAATAAAATCAGTCATTAGTGAGATATAATTGCCTTAGTACAGGTAACTTTTAAACAAACGCATCTTTCCGTTTCATTAAGATATTCGTCGATGCACTATGCATATTAGTTACCTCAAAAGAAGCTTCCTCTCTACACAGATTACGAAGCTACAATGATCGGTCCCTTGGTACCTGGTTTCAGCTCGGGTTTAAAATGCTATTTTAAAAAGCTTCTCAGAGTAAACACTGCTCGAGCAAAGCTATTAAAAAAAAAGAAAAGAAATATCTTGTACAGTACCAAATTCTGCCACAACATAGATAGCTTTAATTTTAGTGACACATATACACACAAGAAATATTTCGTAATATTTGCTAACAAATCCTTGATATCATTTTAAGATTTTTGCCCCAAAATTCAATTAAAACTTAAGTTCTTTCTTTCCGTGTCCAAAATGTGTTAAAGTTTGAATTTCGACTGTCATAAATCAGTATAATAGCAACTCAATTCTGGCGATCAACCTCGAACTATTAGCTTTAACTAGATTTGTCTCTCGATTTTGTGATCAGAATAGCCTCAGTTTTATCATCATTCATCTGCTGCTTGTTACATGTCATCCATGATTTCATATCAGAAATGCACCTCTCTACTCCATGGATGGTAGCATCAACTTCAGTTGGGTGGATAGACTTGTGCATTTGGGTGTCATCAGCGTTCAACTGGTGAGACAATGGGTGATGATCTATGACACTTGAGAGCGGCGATTCTATAGAATGAAGAGAACAGTTCCAAGAACACACCCCTGTGGAACACCACAACATAGATCAACTGGGCGAGAATGTAATTCATTTGCAGATACAATTTGTATCCTGTTGACTAAGTAGGACTTGAACCACTGTACGGCTATATTCTGAATGCCAAATACATGCCGATGATGGTGAAGTAATATATCATGGTCTATTGTGTCAAATGCTGCAGACAAATTAAGGATGGTTAGGACTGTAATCTTTCCACTATCCAAAGCAGAGAGAATGTCATTAAATACTTTCAGAAGAGTAGTTTCCGTACTGTGGCAAGGGCGATATGCAGACTGGTACAGTGTACATTGCTAAAAGGACTGTTTGAATTCAAATGAGATACAAGCTGGGTTAGAGCAACCTTTTCTAAGATTTTTTTTTATATGAATGGGAGATTAGAAACTGGGCGGTAGTTCTTTAAATCGTTATATTCAAGTGTTGGTTTCTTCAGCAGAGGCTTTACGATGGCAGTTTTGAAAAATGATGAGAGAGATAATAATAATTTCAGTGAAGGCAATATTGGGTCTAAGCACTCAAGCAGCAGCAGTGATGTTGGAATATATATTGGTTTGCATACACAAATTATTATTTGCTTTTGTTTGAATAACAATATACAGCAAAATAAAATATGATATATGTGATATTTATATTTTCCTAGTTATATCATGCGTCACTTGTTCGTACTTAATTGGACTCGTCGATTGTTTTGGAACAGATATGGTTTGATAATGACTGATTATTCCGGAACTAAGGTAATTTCCGGAACATATGTTTCAAGTAGGACTGTCAAAAACAACGGAAAACTTAACCTGGGTACCCGTTGCGCCATTTAACGCGTACCCGGGTACTCATTAGAACATGAAAGACATGTACAACCCTTGATCAACATTTTTGTTCTCACTAAATTACGCGTAAACGTATATGAATTGCACTTTTTGATATATCCACCCTCCAACAAATATCATTTCTATTAACATTCCATTAATCCCACAGACCGCTTTACGTAACTACAATAGAAGAGTACGCTTGTCCGTGGACTTGTACTTCCCTACAGTAACATGTTCTATTTATAGCAAATCTTGTTCTACTTTCCCTCGCATTCTATTTTTAGTATCTGTATGGCTTAGTGAGGAGAGAACAGAATATATTTATTTATGTGGCTACTATATAAGATGTCCAAATTATATGAACAACTTTTGGAAATTTGCTTAGTGTCGATATCACATGACTGTATGACCTAGGATGCGAGATTTATGTAGTCATCTGACTAAAAATGCAAATAGCCAGATCCGGAACAAATTTCAGCAGTGTACTTTCGTCTCGTCTGTCAGCAGATTAAAGACATAAGAAATGATATGCTCTTGATTTTTGAGAAACTAAATCATATTCCTATGGATTTCATGCAGGTATATCTCGATTAAAGATCGTTCCAGTTTGCTGCGCCGGCATGTAAGCGACTACATCATGACGACATCAAATGCTGTCGCCGAATTCCAACTTTACACCCCTACCTGAATGTCCAAATTATTTTTGTGAACGGGTACTCGTCTTTAATTTTCAATGTCCAGGTTTTTCACTACGGTCAGGTACCCGTTGACATCTCTAGTTGTAAGTCAGCTTAATTCATCATATATCGTGGCTTGTTACGACTGCAATATTAATGTCACTGCATATAAACTATCATATACACTTTTGGTACTTTGTTACATTTCACTTTCACTTTTTTGTATATATACATATATATGTCAAATTGCGTAAGGAATAAATAATTCATAAAATTTTTAATTATTTGCTTACTTTATTATTCAAACATGTATGGCCATTCCGTTCATGAATACTTTCTTAATACTTACAGTCAACTATCATATCATCATAACCAGTATATATGTATATATATATATATATATATATATATATATATATATATATATATATATATATATATATATACACAGTGGGACCCCACTATAACGCAGCAACATCAAATAATTTTATTGCATGATTGAGAAGATTTTTTTTCTCCGTTTGCTGAGAACGTTTTCATAACAAACGGTGCTTCAAAGGTAATCTGTTTCCTTTGACATTTCAGCAAACTATTTTATCTGGCAATCGTTTGGTCAATTGTAGTTACGGTTCCTCCTGCCTACTGAATAGACTACACGTTGTTTTTTTTTTTACTTTAAATTTTTTACATTTGTGGTAGTGGAGTGATGCTGCCTTGCACTCATGCATCAGAAATTTAACAAAGGGTCAACGTATGATAGAGACACATATGCACTGGTCTGATGACAAGGATTACTAAAAAAAATGTGGGTGTTCTGAGGGATTTAATTCTAAATGGAAAAAAGATGATTTTCACCTACCATCCACATAAAAATATCAGCCTAAGTAAATATATTAATTACTAGCGAGCGGCCGAAAATCCAACAAAGATTGATTACGAGACAATGCTTCGTCCAGTAGATCTCCGGTACCAGAAATTTCAACAACAACAAAAAAGCTGATATCTCAAAACGTACAGTATCCATGTTCGTTGTCAGCATAAACGGATTATGATGTAACAAAACACTGTTAAGATGGTTTTTCAGTATAGACAAAGAAATTGTTTATGAAACAGTATATAAATTTCAGTGTATTTTATATAAAGTTTGCGGTTATCTTTTATGGAACCTCTGAATTTCTCCACTCCAAATCAATGGTTGTATATGCAAGTTTAAACAGTCAACAATGTCGGCAATAAAAAAGTCGCCAGATGGTATATTTTGCTGCCAATAAGGAACATAAATCGTGGTTTGCGACATTGTTGAAGCCCTGCGCAATCCTAAAATAAATGTTTTGCACTTTATTTTTTGTACTTTCTACTGGTTGTGTATATGTATGCAGTGCAAAATAAAACACATGGCGGTTATTGTTTGTGCAACGATTGTACACAGAAGCAGCAGCAGGGGCGAATAGGACAACTTTATAGAGGCGTCGATTCGGCAAACCAAGGCTTCATTGAAATTGTAAAAAAAGCGTCAATTTGGCAACCTAAGACTTCCTTGTAAATGATTTATAGAGGCTCATTTGGCAAGAAAATAAGACGCCAAAATTGTTGTAGCACCCCCTGCTGCTGCTATGGGGTTAACACTAACAATTTACGATGAAAATCATTTAAGGTTTCGCAAACAGACTAATTTGTAAAACCTCACCTTGTAAATCAATCAAATTATTGGACTGGTCAGTGAGTTTAAAATTAATTCTCGTTAACGAATCATTATGACATTGCATATAGACCGGATTAATTGGAGACTCAATTATTAAAAACCCAGGAGGAACTGTTAGTTCAAATAAATATAAAATATATCCTTGTTGGGCTTGATTTGATCGTTCAAGATTTATTTGATAGCTTCCTTCGATAAGATCACATACTAAGTTAAATGCGATCACTGAGGATATATTTACGTTGAACGGAGCGATATGCCTACCACCACCTTCTGGGTTATTATTATATTTGATGATAATTGTTTGTTGTTTCCATTTGGCGAGTATCAGATCATTAACAGATTTGTTTAGTTCATCTGCGTTATACCCATCATCATTAATTATTACTTGAATGATTCGTTTGTTGATATATTCCATATCGGATACAAGCTGATTTAATATCCTAACATTTTTTATGATCTCATCACATGGCCTTGTTATATAAGAGAGATGCTCTTGGAGTCTCTGTCGTAGTTGTTCTAGTTGTGTTCTATGTAATTGATTAATCTCTTTCAAATAAGCAATGATGTTAGTTAACGTAAATGTAATTACAATGGATTAATCAGGAGTTTTCTTAAAAACAAAATACCATTGCATGGTATTGTTATCAAGAAATGTAAATCTATCGGTTAATTTTTTAATTTTTATATAAGGTAAATACTCTCGATATGATTGGTTGATTTCATAATATGATTTTTCGTCTGTGACATAATCAGATTTTTTAGGATCGGGTATTTGATAAGATGCCTGATGTGGATTTTCAGGCCAACCCAGTATTGTCCTTATATAACTCTGATAGATATATACGACATATCTGGGCGAGCTTATCTCAATCGCGGATGATAACGTCGGCTCGTGAACCGTTATAGCGATTTTCGATTCTTCTTTTCCAGTAATGGATTTTATTCTGCGTTGTAATTCATTATTGATCTGTTCGATTTGGTATGACCCAGATGGTAGCGAAACAACGTTCCAGTCTGGAGTCCCATCTTCTTTATTCTTATTCGCAAACACCAAGGAATTATTCGGTTGTTGACCACCAAATGCTACCGATCTAATATTAGGCCAACTGTGATACACTCGTAGTTTCCCTAACGCTATCTCCTTCACGGGAATCGGAGTAGGGAAATTCACATTGAATTCAGGATTGGCTGAGGTTATTGATATCATACTTGTTTTCACCGGGTTGGTATTTTCCGCTATTTGGTGAAGTGGTTCTTGCGGTGTTGCCATTGTTATCATACTAATGTTGTTTTTCTAATTTTGACATCGCGGAATCATAAATACGTACCATCGCTGAGAACTCATTATCTGATATTAATATGTCATCGAGTGACGATGATATCATCGAGGATAATTGTGAGTACGCGGTTGACACAATATGGAATTTAACTATATAGTATTGTAGTTTGTGCTGGCTGCATGATGGTATTTTTGTTGTTATTATTGAAATAATTTCCGCGATTGTTGTTACCGCCGCTATGCAAATTGGAACAGCTATCGGAGCAATCATTGTCACTGAGGACAGTATAATACGATCTCCGGTGATTACACCACTCACTGAGTACACGGTAATATCAACTGCGGTGATTCTTCGTTGATATTTTGTTTTTTTTACTTGATACTCCTCAGTGCGTGTTTTGAGTTTAGTTTGAAATTCTCTGACCTGATCAAAACGATATTGTTGTGATGACATTTTATTTATTACAACAGAATTCAATTTAGTTATTTACTTAAATCCGCTACGAATTCTACATACCATGTTACTGAAACCCTAGCTAAATTATTATCAGTGGATGCTATCGTGAATTGTTCAGTTGTATCCTTGTCGATGATCGTTGATATTGTATTGTTGACCCCAGATGAACTCGTTGATGAAATATTAAATTGAGTTGGTGTCACTAGTGTTAGTCGATAAATTCCTTTGACGGTCGCAGTGATATTTAATATGTTAGTGGATGTTGTCGACGCAAATGATCCGTATTGAATTGTGTATACTACGTTGTTGGTTCTCTCATGATGAATTTTTGTTTTCTCAAGTATTTTTATCATCTTCGGCATATCATCCCTGCTGATATCGTGGGTCGTTTTAATATCATCACAAACAACTTCTATTCGACGATTAATCGCCGTTATTTCATCGAGTTCTGTGATAATATCAGCGCGTTTCATTCTAACATCCTCAGATTTAGCATTTTTTTTTACCAAAAAATATATCAATGGAGTCATCGGTCCTTTTAAAGTTTTTACGTAACGTACCAAATTGAGTTACATGAGCGTCATATTCTGATCGCAATTTTATCAAAGCATCGATAGCATTTTTTATCTCTATTAACTTCGGTGTCGTCACCGTTGGATTTTCAAAGAAATATGATATGGTTTTGTCAATATTGTTTATTCTATCCACAATAGTTGAAACGAATACACCTGGTTTGAGTTTACCCTGCTCGGTAAACAACGCGATAGTATCTTCTACTGCGTTGCGTTGTTTAACTAAAATATCATCAAGGGAAATATTATTCGTTTTCAATTTACCCTGACGATCTTGAAAAACAACTATTTCATTGGGATCAACACTTGCTAAGTTCAACATCTCAGCTATTTCAACTTTGAATATTTTTTTATATCACCTGTTGCAGATAATTGCGTGGTGGGTTTCTTCAACATCGATAAAGGATCTCCCCCAAATATCAACCATTGTTATTGTAGAAATATTTGATTTTCTAATTACTTTCTCTCTCTAAAATCTTCGATTTCCATCGAATACTTGTATATTCATTTACGACTTGATGAGATGGTTTTCTCGTTGATGAAATAGCGTCAAGGACATTCAATACTTCTATGACGCATATTGGTGAGTCATTCATTTGTTGTGTTGGTATCGTTGAGTACCAAGTCTTCATTTTATGAAAGGTCTTTAATTGTTTTATATAACACATGAATTCTTTAGGCGGCGCTAACCCATATAAATCGAAATAAACGATTACATGCGGATCAATCACGTATACAACCCAGTGGGTTCCAGGTCCGGTGCTGTTATCGAGAGTAATAATACCGGTTTCAACGCTGTTTGGTTGTGCTGGCAACTGATCTTTCATAAGGACTGCTCTGAAGTTCTTAATCGCTAGATTTTTAGCGGCATCGAGTAAATCAAAATTTGACATGGAAACTATTCTTGTTAATAAACTGTTCCTAGTCTCAGGCCTTTTCCGCTGTACCATGAATACGGGGTTCCTGGTAATCTTAGACCCTTTCCCTTTTTTTTGGTATCCCTATCCAGTTGCTTTCTTTGGTGCCATCCCTGCCACGGTAACAACGGCTCCTAACGTTGCCGCTTTAGCTACCGCCGGGGCTGCTGCTGAAATTAGCGCTGGTAACGCAGCTAACAACGGAAATATACCACCTGATTTTATCATGTTTTTGATCGCAGCCGCAGAGAGTGTGATCTGAACACATTTTTTATCTTTAAAAGCATCATTAAAGTGTTTTATCTGACGAGTTGTCAGCGACAATTTATTCTGACTACCAGACATATGATTGTCTTTCAGTGTTATCGTAGTTCCACATTTTTTAGCTGATTCCGATTGGAATTTCTTGAGTTGACCAGGAGTTAACGTAACACTAATATGACTATATGACACTATACAATAACAGATTTATCTAATTGTTACATTGGAAAAATTTGAAAGATTTTCAATCATATATTTTCACTTACATATTTAACACTGGTGCATCGATTACTCTCTTTCGTCCACAAACACCTTCGAGTAGCATTGATTTATCACTGAGAATGACAGCAACCGCTCTGTAATTCAGGATAGTGATAACACCTGCTGCTTTAGTTGGACGGATTACACGAGCTCTAAAATGTATATCAACGACGGATTGTCTTGTTAAATCAAGATGTTCCAGCAAACATAAATCGGATACAGATTTTTAAAATCCAACTGTGATATTTGCAGACCAGTATCGACATTTTGATCGCGTCCCAGATATGACAACAGACGATGATACACACATGCTATTTGGTTGGTATTGTAATCAAGTTGTATATCCTCGGATGGTTCCTGCTGTCCGTTTATTCTCAGCGAGACTTCATTACACCCGATTTGATCAAATATCATATGGCTTCGTGTTTGATTATCAACTTGCGCAGTATTCTGAAGAGAAATAAATATATGACGTGAAGCTGAAACAACTTGTTTTGATGTCAGGTGCCATGTTAATGTACCATCAATATTATCCTGTTTAACATCCGTTGTTGTTAGCCAACTTAGCAATAATTTTCCTCCATGATCCATTAATGATAGTAATCGCTCTTCTGTTGTGATTGATGGAGTCATTACTGGCACCCACAATGATAGTTTTATTAAAATAACTTTACCGGCATCATCATTTACATTTGCTGGATCTGGATTTGCTGGAATTCTCTAAATTGCATTATTATCATCACCCTTTCGCACGAGTACCACTGTATGTTTTACTCCATATATAACTTTTCTAACATTTCTACAGAATCAAAATATATGATGCAGTGGAATCGCGCATGAAAATGATCTACGCTGCCCTTTGTAACATTTACATACGTGTTGCAGCTCCGAGGTTGAAATTATCATCAGTATTTATAATCATATCCTCGACTTCATCATTATTAACGGGATTAGCAGCACGATTCTTTGGTTGTCTTACAATAAATGGAATTTTTCCAGTATTATCCTTAGCATCCTTTGCAAACATCATAGAAGGGCCTGCCGATCTTGTATAATCGTCAGAATATCTTGCTAAACCAATGACTGTTGTGGCAACATCTACATCACGTTCTATCGACTCAATCTCTTTCCCATCAATCAGATATCTTGCACTCTCGAATAACGCCATGATACCATTATTAACAAAACCGACTTGAGCACCAATTGCGTATGGCGTATTAGCTACAACATTTGTTACAATTTCTCCTTCTACTTCAATAAATGCTTTGGCGGGTAGAAAGTATTTATTGGCATCATGAACTTGAACTTCAATTCTTGATCAAAGATCTGGTTGTACTGCATGATAAGAATAAAATTGATAATCACGTACAGAATCATCTTTACGTACTGGGGCGTGCATATCAAACGCTGGATCAAGTGTCTGTTGAACATTTTATTATATATTCCTCGATCTAAATCATGATTTTTATCGGCGTCTTCGTGGTTTTAAGCCACTTCCCTCTACCATATTTACGATATCGTTTTAGTTGCTGGTCGCCAAAGAAGCTAATTTCTGATCTACTGCGTTATTTATTATTTTGCTAACATTTGTAGGCATCACTTCCGTAGATGGTAACAGCGATGCCATTGGTGGCTTTCTTCGCCGCCTAACTAACGACATTAGTTTATCCTTTGCGGCGGAAAATGCCTTCCCTGCAACATCTCCAACAGCGCTAATACCCTTATCAGGAATAACATTAATGGCTTTCATCGATAATTGTTTTGCGATTGGTGCCACTTTTGGAGCCATTCTTGCAAATAACCCTGCAATGGTATCACGGAGTACATCACCATAGTACGCTTTGTAAACTGGTAGTCGTGAGTTTACTACATACTCTCTGGTTGGTTTATCATGGTTGTAGTGTATGATCATTCTTATTGAAATGATATTTATCTAATGCGGTGATTAATCACTGTGATAGCCATGATAAAAATCCGTATGATTTTCAACTAACTCATCAATGAAATCTCGATATACATCAATGCTCATGATACCGCCTTGAAATAACCGCCTACAGATATCAGCTACTTCATTAATTATTTCCGGTGAGTTATTTCCAGCTCGTTACCCTCCCATGAGAACCTCTAATCGTGCTATATCGCTGAGAATATTACCAGGACAAAAAATACGACCACTACCTGATACCCCGCTTGGACCACTCTGAGAAAATCCCTCCCCACTACTACAACCGGTTGCACCCTGTGCATCACCATCTTGTAAATACCCAAAGGGTTCATCATCCCATTGAGGTTCTTTTTGTTTTTTCTGTCTTCGTGTTGGTGTTGGTGTTTGGCTTTTTCTTTCTTGTCGTCGTTCCTGTTTTTATGATAACCAATTTCTCTTTTGATTGTTTGATAATCCTTCATCCTCCTATCTAAAAATTAAATCCTCTTATTTATTTTATACAACTCATCAAACCAGTCTTTGAACGATATTTTATCATTTTTATACTCGTCCGCTAAAAACTCCTCTTTTGAATCATAGCTGCTAACAATAAAATCACTTAAAGCTTGATCATCTTGTTGTTTTATTAGTGTGTTAGCCTTCTCGGTAAATTTATCCACTAGAGGAACATTCTTTTTTGGGACCAGGAGGGTTTTTTGTTAACAACCCTAATGTTTTTTCAGTTGCTATTTTTTCAAGTGTAGAAAGAAGTGTTGTCTCTCTTCTTGGTGGTTTCCCCTCCTCGGGGACATCTACCCATAAAGCTTGCTCAGTGGCTGATATTACTCCCTTGGTTACCGTGGTTACCGGTTTAAACAGTTGTTCAGTTCCTGCATAAAAATGAGTCTGTAAACTCTGCCTGGTCTGTAGGTTACTTCTGACGGAGTCGCGTACGGATAAAAACCTTTTTTCGCAGCCAGTCTCTCACGAGCTAGTCTGGTCGTTAATGCTTCGTTTACCATTATTAAAGCATCAAAGCAATTTCCAATTAGTGTACGATGCAGTGATTTTATCATCATAAAATAATTTCTAATTAGAAATCGGCCATTTGACCCGATTCAGGCAGGCAAAAATGAATTTAAAAAAAACCCAACAAATTAGTGAAATATTTTTAGTATGAAAATTTCCTTCCTTATAGTATGCGTTCATTGATAAACCCCAGTATAGGATTTCAAAGCCGCTATTGACTAAAGCCGCCTTTACAAATTTTGTTCTAGTTGAGCGCGCATACCTGTCCATTGTACTTGCAACATCTTTCCATGGAGTATTGTAAACAATACATTGAGGTATTTATAGTTTACCAAACACAGTCAAACCGTCGATTACAACTTATACAGCGGGGGTAACCGAAGGGAGATTTTCGTTTTGTTTAATTAACATTCTTATATTCTTAATTTATGAATTAACTGCCCGTTTCAATTCGTATTCATGCCTTAGTTCTTTCCTTATTGTTTCCACGATAGAAAATAACGGGACAAACTTACTTATATCATTATCATATTTAAAAGTCTCATATATTGAATGTTGAATCTCTTTAATGAAAGCGTAGGACCTAGGTAGCATGTACTTTGGCTGCCATATTCAGTGTCTTCGAACTCCGAAATAATTTTATCACAGTTTAATCGATCTGATAATTCTATTCCTTGAGACTTCAAATTTGAAATTTCGGTTATGGTCTTACTGATATTTTCAGAATTCATATTATATAATAACTATATATTTCTAATACAAAAAAATACATTGATATATTTTTCAAAAATGAACTCTAGACATGTCAAGGTGTTTATTCATCTCATCTAGAGATATTATGCGATTATACATGATGATGTGGACTCTGTTCGTGCTAAGGTGTAATCATACATCTTACCCACACCTAGAGATATATATGAAAACCCCATTTGGAAACCCCTCCGGTGTTATTTACATAGGAGGCGCCCAGAGCTTACATAAATAAGAAAACACTATCACGAAACATAGTCTCATGAGAAGATATCTAACTCGCCAAATAGCGGGTTAGAAATCTAAGAAGGTATGCTTGGCGAATGACGTCACAGGACAATATAACTTATAACAATGGATTATAGAATGATTACCAATAGTATGATACAATGAATGACGTCAATGGCGTGGTATTATATACAATCCAAAATTCGAGTTTTATAGGCGAGTTGTATAGGACAGCACAAGACAATGTAACATATAACAATAAATGAATGAATGATAATGGATGATAATGACACCCTACATTCAAACTGAACCACCATCCCCCCCACAAAATCACCCCGGGTTGAATGAAAAAGGTTAATCACACCGTGTGACGCGGTGTGGTTGGTATGGTCGTTTCAGTTTGAATTTGGGGTGCTCGGCCCCAATTATATAGAAAAATAAACATCCAAATCGGTACCGTCGACACCATGGTGTGATTTTGGATAGTAAATAGTATGGTTTGTTTTGGCTGCTTCCCCGTGTGTGTGGTTAGTATATGGTGTGATTTTGGATAGTATATAGTATGTTTTGTTTTGGCTGCTTCCCCGTGTGTGTGGTTAGTATATGGTGTGATTTTGGATAGTAAATAATAGGGATTGTTTTGGCTGCTTCCCGTGTGTGTGGTTAGTATATGGTGTGATTTTGGATAATATATAGTATGGTTTGTGAATAGTATATAATATGAAAAGTGAATGTAAGGGGTGTTTTCTTTCTCGTCCGTTCTTAAGATATATATATACGCAATCGTCGGACCTTGGAGCCATTCAATTTTGAACACAACAAGATGAATTTCGAATTGTTTATCCAACTCCGAGACAGCTGGTTAGGGATCCTTGATGCAGAATATGAAGTGGAAAGACTTGAGGAAGAATTTCAGAGTAACCATGGCTTTGTAAGCCAACTGAAATTAGCAAGAGATCTATTAGAAGGTATGATAGAGGAGGAAGACCAGAAATTAAGAAGACGTATTAAAAGAAAATATATAAGAATAGGGGACTTGAAACAGACACTTTATCATGTCATCAAAGTCAGGTGCTTTTTAGAAGAAACATTACATCTGATAGAGTGGGAATATGTGCAGTGGGGTCTAGACAGGCTAAAGAAAGCAGAAGCAATGATGAGAATGGTGATGGAAGAACAGGTGATCCAGATTAAAGAAAACTGGTCTAAGGAGAGAAAGGAAAAAAAGAACAAAAATAAGAAAGAGGACTTTGATCTACTCAATCTAAGATGGATGAGAGTTCAGGAAAAGTTTAGAGCTATGGGATATCCCAATTGGATTCCCGAGGAAGAAAAGAAGAAGAAAACGGGAATCATTGGTAAAATTACAAGGTGGTGGAACAACGGCAGAAAATAAAAGAAGAAGAAGAAGTATCCAAAGGCCCTTTTCAGGGCCACTCATAGGTCTCGAAAAGATATTAACTTTCATGAATACCCTTTTTTTCCCTTGTCCCTAGACAGTTCCCTATACCAATAATATTCCCATGTTTAATTTTCCCTTGTCCCTATACAGGCCCACCATGTTAAATTTCCCTTGTCCCTATACAGGCCCACCATGTTAAATTTCCCTTTTCCCTATACAGGCCCACCATGTTCAATTTCCCTTGTCCCTATAGTGCCCCAAGCTGTTTTGTCCCCATAGTGCCCCAAGCTGTTTTTGACTAGATTTCCCATTGTCCCTATAAATCTTGTCCCCATAGTGCCCCAAGCTGTTTTTGACTGGATTTTCCATTGTCCCCATAGTGCCCCCTATTACTACTCTCAATGCTTGTTGCACTAAAATGTTATATCCAGATTAAAACGGCATGCACCAAGAAATGAAAGAACCAGAACACAAAATACTAACAGTGGATCGAACTTTAATGAAAAATAGAGAAAATGATTCCCTTGACTGGAATACAGCCCATCCGATGTGATTACAAGTGTGACTTCTGATCGTGTGATTGTGAAGACTGCAAAAGTGAATAATCCATTCGTGACAGGGTTTACGAATTGTTAAAAATCTGCCCTTTCTCCCCACTAGTATAGTCAACGGGTAATCAGGTACCCATCCCATAGTGGAAAACCCGGGCATTGAAAATTAATGACGAGTACCCGTTCACACAAAAAAAATTGTCGACAACACTATTAAAATCATATATCATCAGCAGTATGCTGGTCTGAGTTGCAGCTTCAGTCAAATTTTAGGAGTTGGACCACCCGTTATGCATAATTGGCCCACTACTAAATGGCTGCTGCACACTGGGCTTCAAAGCTACTCGTGTTAGCATATTACTTCAGCGACTGCATGGTCAAGTGGTTTCACTATTACATTGCAGTGACACCACGTGACCACGCAGTCGCTCTTGCCCTGTTGGTGTGGATAATTCAAATCTGAGGTGAAAGCCAATGAATACACAGGTGTTCTGTTCTGACAGGGATTTATACTAAAAGATTTTAGCAGCAAATAATAAAATTCTTTCCACACTGCCTGAAATAAATGTCATGTGAGGCAGCACTCGTGTCCTCATATTTAGAGGATTCTGTTATTTGTTATGCCTTTTTCTAATCCATCTGCGACATTTATGAAAGGAGATATTTTTGCTGTCATATACGCATCGACTAAAATACATTATACTTTTTAGTGCCAAATACCTTTAGACTGGTTCTTAACTAAATATTGAATTAGAATAATGAATCTGCGCATAAAGATTAAAATTAGAAAACCAGTCTGTTCATTCACAAAGCCATACGCTATCACGGTACCAATTGTTTTTCCATAGACCTCAATGCTAATGTTTTGTGAAATAAATATACTTTCTATCCTACATCAGCATGCATGTCACATACTGTCATAGAGAACAATGTTAGATTGTCAATTTGACAATGATAGAACCAGGTACTACATTGCATTTAAGAGAGATAACTATGCTGGAACTAGACAGGGGTATGAGTTATCTAGTCACAACATACCTATTTTCAGTCATGTGTATCACATTGTCAAAAAAATCATAAAAAATACAAAATATGATCTATATAGGAATTAACATAAATTCACATGATGCCAAGAGGCTAAACCTTTTGTATAAGCCTAACAGAAAGTACAACTCTTACACAATCCAACAATCATAGCTTGTGTTGTTGTTTATTTCTGAATGCAATGGACACTACACTTTAAGCTCCACCCATCTGGACTTGCGCAATTGGTACCGTTATACCTATAGCAAACATTGATTTTTCCAATAATCGGTGCAATAGCTTGGAACTATAAAAGTAACAAATGTACCTAGTCTCGATATACCATACAGTTGCAATATATAGAATTTGAGGTCGTAAGTAGAACAAGGCTTGCTATAAATAGCAACAGGGGACGCCGCTAGAGGGCACTGGTGATCAAGATTAACGTTTTCTCAAAATGTCAACCTCATTACACCTGGTACATTTTATATGTATATATACACCTGGTATATGTAAAAAGCCGACATTATTACTTCCGAATCTATTTATGGTTGAATGGTTAAATGTATATAAATAGCGTATATGACATTGGGCCATTTCTACAACTTATTCAGCGGGAAAAAACACGAAAACCAAATTTTTAAAAACGCTGAAAAACTAAATAAACGAGCATATACGCTCACCTACGCCTTCTTCTTAAATACTTTGGAGTTCTATTTACGAGAATATTGGTAAAATTTGTGCGAATATATGCGGAAAACCCACAAATTACGTCTTTTTCAAAGGTCACACATGCCATAACTCTTCACGTACAAAATGTCAACAATTACAACAATATGACATAATTTGGATTAAAAAACACACGCAAATTTGATTGTATGAAAAGGCAGACGTTTAAAGCAAGGAATCTGATTATAGAGACGTGCTGTCATTCATGATATCAAACTTATTACAAAATATTTGTACGATGTTTGTGTAATATATTTTCGGTCTTACAGACTCGACAGGAGTCTCACCCACTGACAGAGGCGTAGCGGGGGGAGTCGGGGGTACATATGTCCCCGGGCGCCAAGGTACAGGGGCGCCAAAATGAGGCTTACAACGTTACATTATAATAAGTAAACAAGGGTAATAAATCGGTCACAAGATCGCTGTGATTAAACGGGGAGGGGGCTGGGGCGCCAATTGTATAGTTCGTCCCCGGGCGCAAAATATCATAGCTACGCCTCTGCCCACTGATTCAATGATACTATTGATAATATGTTTGGGATTGTGATCACTGAGATATTATCAGAGACACTGGTATTAAAATGAACATGTTCATATTTAGTAGAGACGGAAAAGAGGTAATAAACAGAGATAAATAATTTTTCAGAATTTTGAAGAACGAAAACAAATGCATTTAAAATTGAATGCCATTTTTTGAATATCATTATGAATGTTGTACATCATAAGCCAATGAATAGAGAATCGATCTGTAGTATTTCTCCATTTAAACTAATAATCATAAAGATTTCTTGAGAACCAACTACGTGTCAGTTTCTTCTCTATCTCTGATACCACATTTGTTTTTTTTTCTTTTGTCTTTGATTTTATTTCATAGATGTGAAAACTGACCAAATATGTCTTATGATACCTAAATTCTAAAATAACAATTGTTATGTACTAAATTGTGATTTCAGATCAATGTATATATGTACAAGAAAACAAATAAATATGCACTATTGGTTGTAAGAGTAACATTCAATTTCAACTTAGTATGACCCATGATTATTTTATTTCATGCAAAAATGTTACGGGGGGGGGTGATCACAAGGCACAGAAAGTCTTCAGAAGTACATAGAACATCAAAAAGTGAATTTATTCTTGAAGCTGAATGTTCACAACACATTTATATATAAATTATAACCATATGTAAAAAATATGCAACTTTCAGCATGAAATATCATGAGGTCAAGAATTTTCAAAAATTTACCAAAGACGAATATTACAAATGGTGGATGGTACATGTGCTTGAATACTTCCTTTGAATTTATTTGAAAAGATATTATAAAGATGGGTTCATTTAGTAAATCTGCACACTCAAATTAAGCAGAAAACATTACATTTTAAGAGAAAGATATAATTTCAACTTGTGTTCGACTAAAAACTAGTATTTACTGCAGAATTTTTTTTGGGGGGTGGGGTGATAACAAGGCACAGAAGGGGGCTTCGGAATTACCTGTATCATAGAAAATAGGCCATTTATTCTTAAAGCTGAATGTTCACAAAACATTTATATATAAAATATATGTAAGAAATATGCAAATTTCAGCTTGAAATAACATCAGGTCAGGAATTTTCAAATATTGACAAAGACCAATATTAAAAATGGTGGACGGTACATGTATTTGAATGCTTCCTGTGAATTAATTTGAAAAGATATCATAAAAATGGGTTCATTTTTTAAATCTGCACACTCAAATTATGCAGAAAACATTCTATTTTTATATATTCTATAATTATGAAACAATCATCCCCTGTTGCTACTATAAATAGAACATGATACGGTTAAGCTTCATGATACTGTTAGGAAAGTGCGTGCAAGTCCACAGACAAGCATATTCGTATATTGCAGGGTTCATACTGAACTATGAATGATACATTCAAAGACTTTTCCCAAAGTTTCAAAGACCACAAACAGAAATTTCCAATACCTATTTTTTCTAACATTGTGTATACAGGTTATATAAGAAAACAACGAATGCAAAAATGAAATACTACAATATTGTTTACCGATTAAAGTCAAACTATAATTAATTTCCTAAAATTGCATTATAATGATCTGGAAGATAGATTAACATTCGTTGTTTTTTTTCAGAAATATGTAACATACGTGTCAGATTTAATACAAAATAAATTGTTCTCTTAACAGACATCAGCACTGCTTTAAATGCATTATTATATTTGATTTTTTTCTTCTCTTCAATCATTTTGAAAAGAGAGCCACCACTGTCTTCTTTTCCTCTGCTCTTCTCCTAAGAGCATTTGACTCTGTGACAAGCACAACGAGTCCTTTTAACTCTGCCTCTTCTGCTTTCTGTACAGAGGAAGCATGTACACTGGCAATGTTAGCTTCAAAACGCAGCTTTTTGGCTTAAAGTTCTTTCACTTCATCCAAGGCTAACTCCCGTTTCTTTCCCTTTTGGTTTTTCTTCTCATCCTTCTCTTCTGCTTTCTTCTTATCCAGATAGGCATGGTAATTATGTCTTGCAGAGGAGGCATGTCATCATTTCATTGCTAATGATGATTTCCAAAGGTCCACCTGCTTTTCTCATTGTGTCAATGATTAGCCTTTGAGGTCTGAGGCTTTCTCTGCTGAGGTTCTCAACAGATGCCTGTTTGTTGACAGAAAATCCTATCTCCACTGTTGCCTGCACATGTGACACCAACAACATTTTATGGAGAACATTCCAAAGTTTCACATATTCCTTTCTTTTGGAAAGGACAGAATAAAACACTTCATCAAGGCTGTCATCTGTTCTACTGAAGCATGTCAAGGGATGATTGTCCGATTGGATAATTTAGGGGTACAAACAAACGGGGATGTATAGTCAGACTTGAGATACACAAATCAATTTCGGCAATGTGATTTTGTTTATTATTTTTTTATAGTATTGGGAAATAAGTCGAGGGTCGGCAATGAGAAACACTAGAAACACATGTTTTATTTTTTTTTTATTATTTGCCTAATCAAATGACGACTTCCTAGAGTTAAAGCTTCACAGCACATGTTAACGCCATTTTAAAAAAATTCCTTTTTACTCGCAATTTAAGAACAACAACTCTTGCTTAACTATACTATAGTGTACGCATCCGCACTTTTAAACTGTTTATCTGTGAATTGAGTTTTATTACAATCGATGTTTTTATATTAAACCAAGAAACATTATTATGTAGAACAAAATTTTCGAAAATGATTTTTGTCCCTCAAACATATTAAATAAACCGACAGTATAAGTAAATTTAAACGAGCCCTCTTCTGCCATATCTTATTTTATACCCGAATAGTATTTTTCCCAAAACTACCAATAGCTTATACTTCTGCATCTTTGTTGCACTAAATGAACAGTATGTAGTTACTAATTTGCAACTTATCTTTGGCATGACTTGTAAAGGAAAGGCTCCTTCTCCCACTGAAGCCAAGCTGATCGTCTTAATTTTACACACTGTACAAAACGCCTTTCGTTTGCATAATTTAGAGGAAAGACCCGGCATTGTTAACCACTGAAGATGTAAATCGACTAAACAAATTTTGAATCCTCAAGCGTTTCCTTTCTACGTAGAGTAAATTAGTCTAATGAACATTTTGATTGGCCAAAGTCAATGCACTCATCCAATCAAATTGAATGATTCATCAAAATAAAGAAGCCAGGAAAACCAGCTACATCTGAAGCTAACGACCTTAGGCAATTTTATTTGTGACTTCCTTTGATGAAGTGTGTAGCCGTCTTGTTTTGTTGAAGAATGCATGTGCGATTGAAGTCGCCGCCGAGGCCAACTTTGGATGGTCAAATAAAGCATTTTTTGTTTTTGCGGCGGCAATTAAACTGAACGGGCCATCAAAAGAAAGAAACCAAGATAACTAGATTACATCCGAATCGAACAAACTCGGATAATTTTTTTTGTGATTATGGAAAGAAATTTAAAAAATTGGGGTTTATTTCAATTTTCAAAGACTTTAAAGACCTCAGGGTAATATGCTCGATTTTCCCACACTTTCAAGGCCTTGAAAATGCTACCTCATTTTTCCCAAACTCTCAAAGACCTTCAAAGACTGTACGAACCCTGTATTGTAATTACATAATACAGTCTTGGCTAGTAAACTACAGCATGCGGAATTAATGGAATGTTAATAAAAACGAGTTTTGGAAGGTGGATATACCGAAAAAGCGTAATCCATATATGTTTACATGTAATGCGTAATGTAGTGGAAAAAAGCGTAATGATTACGTCAAAAACATAATGGTTGGCATATACGAGTCTGGGCACAAAGGTTAGCCTAAATAAAAATATTAATTAATAGCGTGCAGTCCGGTCATTCGCAGCTACCACGGTGTGGACGCTTCAGACTGAGTAGTGCCTTACACGGTTGGATTTTAGATGTCTTTCAAGTTCTACTTACTTCATTATCTAACGAGTACCCGGTTACCCGTTAAACGGTGCAAAGGTGAAGTTTTATGTAGTTTTTGACACACGATGTCTGATGATATGAAATTAGAACAAACATTCCTCACTGAAACATTTTGTGAAGTGCTGAACTTATAATGACTCTTAGGATTACATTTTTAAAACAAATGTCTTGTTAAATATATACAGTTATACATTTTGTATGAATTAACTGATTACAGAGTAAAAAGAAAATGAAAAATTTAATAATAGAACATAAATCATGGAACCAATAGAAACTGCAAAGAGAATAATGCAAGAAATAAAAATCGGTGTATAATAATAGAAAGTAGATACCGGTATATATGTATAGAGTTAAAATACATGCATAGTATTATGATACATAATCACCCATGACATTCTTTCACAAGAAAGAAATCAATAAATTTGCAGAGACAAATGCGTTAATTGGGTTACAACGTCTGGAGGTCATTGCAGTTTTCAAATTTGCAGCAACAAAAGAAAGATATAAAAGTTCAACTAAAACTTAATAAAGAGAAGATGAATCATTAGCCACTGATTTTTTTTATAAATCTGTTTTGGTATTAGGTCCAATAAAGCCGATGATAGTACATCTTTTATGATAGGGAGTTAATCGACTGCCATTTGGTTTAAAAAACTATTTTTTTCTCCGTTTTGTTTTGGCTTGTATGTAACTTGTTCGTCTATAATATTGATGCAAAAATATTATAAGGCGACTGTTAATAGTATGACTTTAAAAGAACAATGAACTAATAAAATTATTCTTTGAATGGACAATGCATTTTTGTGTTAATTGTGCTTGTTGGTTTTTTTATTTTGAGAGGGAGTATATGTTGTGCCAGTTGCAATATCCTACTTCCAGTTGGATTAAAATTATCATTACATTTTTGCGCCCACATTTATTATTTGACCCCAAGTTCTGACACCAAGTTTACACCCTGGGGGATACACTGTAATTTAACCATTCTTTGGCTTGACAAAAATCAGATTCACCTCGAAAAACTAACAAGAAATACACCGGTATCAGGATATTATGGGCATCTGAGGTCACCAATATTGGCACAAAACCCATACCGAATTCAATTGACGAAAATAAAATTCTGTAATACTAATTGGAATGTGGCAGTTCTCACCGGAATATTATATTCAAAATAATACTAGTGTTGGGCAAACTAGATACCTCCCCTGTGTTTTCACAACTCAAGATATGGTGGCCTGTTCTGCCCATGGCTTTGAAAGATGTAATGTTTATGCATCAGGCTATGGAAATGAAATACATGTACATTACTTTTGACTATTTCTGTCTACATTTCAGTCAAAAATTGAATTTTCAAACAAACCAACTTGTAATCCAAAGTTTACAGAAATGATGTATCATTGTGCAGAATTACCATACATGCAGAATAAGCTGACACGGTTTTACATGTCAGTGCTATAAAGAATGTGGAAGTTAAACACATATGGCAACCCATAGTTCTTCTAATCTGCAAAGTTTAACATTTTCTGTGAGGAATTGCAACTTTGCTGGTGGGTTCCTATATTTAATCAAATGGGAGTCCTGGACTCTTAGTTTTAAAATCCTAGCAAGACCTGCTAACTTCACACAAAATTCCAATATGCATTTAATAACTCATATCCTTTTCATTTTGTCTGGTTTTAATTTCTCTGATCCCCATACCATATGAACCAAGCATTTCATTCAGTAGGTTTGACTATGAGGTTCACAATGCATTTAAAAACTGTTGAACAGATCCATCGTTAAACACATATCAAGTGTCTGTACATAAATGTCCACAAAGCAGTCTGATCAGTGCATAACAAGTCTTTTAGTAATTTACATGTAAAGTGACATTTGCACCTGCCAAACCAAATGGCATCACCTTGAACTGATAACATCCACATTTGGGTAGCAAACACCATCAGTATACAGGATTCATCAACAATGGGCACCTTCCAATATCCATTGGACATGTCTAGTTTTGAAATGTATGTGGCTCGCCAGCTTTGAAAATTGAACTCCATATTTGGCATGAGTTCTGCATCAAACACCAAAAAGTGATTTCATTGACTGAAACTAATGCAAAAACAGTTTGTAGCATACTTTTTCTTGACTCAGGTTAAATAGGGTAAGTTACAGGGTTCAATCACCCCTAAGTCTACCATTTTACTTCATTATCCATTGCCTCCTGTGTGTTAAAGGGTTATATGGTAGTCCTTAATCTTAATTGACTTGGATATATTCAGTTTTATTACACATAATCTGTACTGTATTTGACCAAAAATTCTAACATCATGTGAAGACAGCAAAATGAAAAATCTTATGTTAAAGTGCTGATAAATTTTGTTCATTAAATAATAAGTAAGTTGATTTGAAAAGCAAATGATTAAATGATTATATTCCGTAGTTCAAATTACAGTAAAAAATCAAGCAGCATATGTGCTAGCTATTTCATTGGTATGTCCTGAAAATGGGACTAAAAAATCACACACATGCACACACTCACCTATGTGTGTGTGAGAGAGAGTATGATAAAGTGAGGGATGATGGTATGTGGGATTACTTACACCTGTAACTAATGGATAAATGTTTCTACAATTGAATATAAATACATGTATATGTTTGCAAGTAAAGTCTGCAGAATTGAGTTGGGGTAAATATAGTATAATTAGTATTTTCTTGTGGTTTTTTTAGGTGTTGCCAGGAATATTTCCATAGATATGGAACAAGTGAAATTTCTTCCTCTGCTGATCATTTGTGTACAAACTGCAAAAGGTAATATCCAAATTTTTTTTTTTAACTGTAAATTTTCTTTGAACTAGGTGATACTGTAAATAAATAACCCTTCCTTACTTTCCATATTGAATGTAAATGCTGTAATATTATATTGTTAAGCTGTGCACAAATCTGGTCCCATCCTTTTTTTAAAACATTGGGTGAATCTGTTAATTACTATCCATTGAGTTCAAAGATGATCATGGCATTACTAACTGGTTTGGTTTATGTTTGCACATGAGTGACTTATCATACCCATGTATAATAATAAAGAACATGATACAATTCTGTGATGCTTCTGCAATTATCCTTAGTTCAAAGTCTGCTGTTTCAGTATGGATGAGACTTTGCCAGGTGGAGCAATTCCATGCAAAAGCTTCCTAAGGAAGACTTGAAGTAATCTTTGAAGCATTTCTTTAGACCACCCTGAAATTGCTTTCCCTCTTTCAGCATATTGTTAAAATTCTTCTTTGACAGTCATTCTTTCTGATAATGTGATAATGTGGATACATGGAATGCCTGTCTGTGTGATAACCTCTGATTCCAAGACACAGTTTGTCATTTTGGACAACAGAACCTAGAATGTGATTTGTGTCATTTTGTAGACACAAAGTGGGTCATTGTTTTGGGTATATTTTTAAAAATTCTAAATGACAAAAGCACTACAAAATGGATGGAAATTTCAAAATGAATCATGAAATCCAGTAGGAATTTTGATAATGCCAATCAGAATTTACTAAATTTCCAATGGATTGCAGACAGTTGTGATGATTATGACACAGTGTCAGTGTCATCAGCTAAATCCCTCTATGGAAACTTTTATTTTATATAGCAGTGAAATAAACAGTTAAAACATATTGCTGGTGATCTATGTGGAGGAATAAACATCCTATCAAACTAAAAGATTTTGCTGGAAAAGGACAAAATAAGAAATTGTCTATGTTCTTGCAAAGTTAGGCATATTTATCAATTGTGAGATTGTTTAGTGTGACATCAATACGTTTTAAAAAAAATGAAATAAAGCTTTTGCTTTTCATTTGCACCAGTTATATTGATATACTTGAAGTACTATACATGTATCTACATTTAATAATCTCATTATATTTAGGGAAACATTAAAGTTCAGTAAATAAATAAACACTTTATACCAAATTAATTTAAAGATTGACCATGTTTCCTCAGTTGGATAGACAAAACATTTCATACAGGTACCATTGAATAACCAATAAATTTCAATTATATCAAATCCATGTACAACAATTATCATAATATCTTAACAACGAAGGAGTGGTACATCAAACTAAGCATCAACAGGCACATAGATGGGTTATATATGCATCCACTTTGGTATTTATTCTCTGATTAGTGTGACTGTTTTATTTTCCTATATTGGTATTATAACAAATTGCTGGTGTTATAGAATCAGTAATTTGTACAAGATTAGTTTTAGTTGAAGTCAGTTGGTAAATAATATATATCAATACTCAGTTTGGAAAATCGTAAAACCAGCAATAATGAAACAATTCAGGATTTCAATATTCCAAATTTAATTTGTCAGCAGAAACCAAAAGTAATAAAAGTACAAAAGAATAAACAACACATACCGGTACATAAAGTTTATCTACTTTATGTAATATTATGGCTTCATCCATTTTCTTATAAATTAATTGTCATTTTCGGTTTAATCTTTCTAATTTCTTTGCAGAGTAATATAAAAGTAATCAAATGTGATCTTGTATTTGTGAGCAAATATGGTGGATAGCAACACATAGCTGGACAGTGACAGTGATACCTAGTTTTGATTGGTCAATATAACCAGTTTGATTTACAGGTTGCAACCGTCCATTGGCAAAACTCATGAAGTCTGTACATCACTGTCCACAGAACAAAGTGATGATTATTCTCTGGTCACGGAATGTATCTTGAAGGTTTTGAGTTGATACCTGAGGCATATCAAGGGTTAGGAAACTACAGACCAATGTCAAATTCGCATGTGAAAAAGAGCACTTATTTGATAGCTGGTTGTCATAATGTATGTCAGAAATTCTCCAGCAAGCTTTGCATAAATTTTAGGTTACTGCCTATCACCCAAAAAGCCAAACTTTGAAAAATATGATTCAGTCATATTGTTTTGATAGTGAACAAAGGTATTAATTTACTCTTGTTTTCTGTTTGAGAATCAGTTCAAGAATCATTATGACATAGTCCCTTTGAACAAGTTTTCGGACATACTATCTATGGGCCATTTGTTAAATGAGAAACTTCTTTCAAATGAAGTTTCAGAAATTAATCTTACTTACGTGTTTAATTTAAAATATAAGTCGGCAATGGCTTGTGATGTTACAATAACTGATCTACACTAAAAACAGTCAAAATATAAATGTATGTATGATAAAAATACGAACGAGAGGAATTTCCAGCCAGTTGTTATAGTTCTGTCTCTCTTCAGGCTAAGTATTATGGTCCCTACATGGTTGAAAATAAAAAAAAAATTAAATTATATTATTAATACTCCTATACTCCTAGGAGAAGAGAACAAAAAACACTTTGCTAGTTACTCATTTGACTCAATTTAGTTGTACCTGTCCCACACAGTGAGGATTTAAGACACATATTGCAATCAGATTGTAGTGACGTTGGTGTAACCAATCTTTGGAATTCAGAAATATTGAATAATCTGATCCAGAAATTATCACAAGTCAGCCACAAAAAACAGTGAACTAAAAAGCTTTTTTTTTAATACGAGTTCTTGTTTCCAACATAAAAAAATAAAATCTACTATGATGTTGAAATTGTAGTTTCCACACTTGTGATGAACCATCTCAAACGGGAATATTGAAAAAAGGAATTCAGTATATATTTGTGTGGATAATGATTTTCATAGGCCCAAGAAAAACTTACCCAAGTTCAAGTATTCTTCTATCTAAACCAGAATATACAAAATTCTGAATCATCTCCAAATGATCTTTCTAGGTGTCATTGTAGATAATGTAAGCAATATAATTATCTAAACCCGATTTTAAAAAAATAGACTGTGATATAAATTTGAAAATTAATTATCCAAAGTGAGTTTTGCCATGCTTGTGTTAATCCCATGGACATATCGTGAGGACAAGTTAAACATAGAGAAGATAAGGTGAAGGCTTAATTTCAGAATTCTCTGCTATAATCAGTTAAAAAGCAAGCAATGTGAATTTTGGGTATGGCTGGATATTATTCGAAAATTTGTTTCAATTTTTCATAATTGCTGAGCAATAAAAACAAAGTGTCTTTGGTCTCAAAATGTCAGGATATTTTGATAATGTATTGACCATACTGAAGAATGCACCAGTTCACTTCATAATTGCTGAGCAATAAAAACAAAGTGTCTTTGGTCTCAAAATGTCAGGATATTTTGATAATGTATTGACCATACTGAAGAATGCACCAGTTCACTCCAAATGTCAGTCAATCATGAAAAATATTGGTTGTTACAAATGATGTTGGTGTTGCAAGTTTGATTCAAGAAGACAAAAATGGTGTAGATCATACATTGTCCTAGTTGTTAAAAAGAACATTAAATAAACCAGAGGTCTCGCAAAAACACTTAATCAAACATACTTGAGTGCAATTGTATCTGGGCTGCTCCTGCTTCAATCCTGAGTTGGAAAATGTGTGACTAATTGATCATTTTAGCTGTTCTGATACTTACATTGACATAATTCAGTGACTGAAAGACCCCCAGATGTATATGTTGTCATTATTATAAGTACAGATCAAAAGAAAATGATGCAGAAGCTGAGAACCATGTTCAAAGACCTCGAGGTGTTGCTGAGTGGTGGGAACATGTGCTGATATTTACAATGACTGAATTCAGAGGCAGAATGACCTAGAGATTGACCATGTGTAGTAGAGTACATGAAATAAGCAACTTTATTGTATTTGTTTCCAAGTGTGACTAAAAAAGTAGTGCATGTGATCTTGAAATCGAGACATGTCAAGACTTAAATAAAATATTAATAATAATAATAATATTGAGGACTTTGTATATCGAAAAATCTTTAGACAACTCCCCTTTTTCGATTGCCTGCAATAACAAACTTAAAGCCCAAATAATGTTTCCTACCTTAATTATTTTTAGCATTTTTTTTTGTTTTCCAATTTCATGTTTTTTGTTTTTCTTGTTTTTGTAGTTATATCATTATAGATTTTGTAATGTAAAGCGCTTAGAGCTTCTACAGATTAGGCACTATACAAAAGTCCTCATTAGTACAGTACATGTATTATTATTCTTATTTACCTTGATTTGTCAAATCCTTCCTGAAACCCAAAACCTTTACATGGTGTTGATATGTTTTACTTTTCACACCTAACTTAAATTAGTTTCTATGATGCTGACCTAGTTACCCAGATTTATCACTGCATGCTTTCCCCACATCTATCTCTGAAATTCCCATATCATAAAACTCACTATATTTTACTTTTTCCCACACTAAAATCCCTTTAGTCATGTAATCTCTTCGGTCATAGATTGTTGATTCAAAACTGATAATAAATATTGCATAATTAATGCAGGCCAAGCAAAATTCCACTCAAGTTTGATAATGAGCAAGATTCATACATATTAATGAAGTCTTGTTGCATCTTATTACCACGTTGGAGGGTATATAATGTTTATGATGTGTAATTTGGGTCAATTATTGCTAGGGGCCCCGAGTGGCCGAGTGGTCTAAAGCGCTTTCCGTTATGTATCACTGCCGTCTCACCTCTGTCTGCGTGGGTTGGAGTCTAAGATTCAGCTAATGTAGTTATGTGAGAAAAAATTGCCAGTAGCTTCTCGTGGGTCGGAGGTTCTTCCTCCGCCAATAATACTGGCTGCTATGTATAGCCTAACGTGTGCTCAAAATGGCATTAAACCCTAAAACAAACAAACAAAATCAATTATTTTAATGAGTGTTTATTATCAAAATCATACACGTTAATCAGATAATCATGCTTCTGAAGTTGTTATATTCTGGAGGCAAGACTTCTCTTCCAGTACTGATTACATTTGGAATATATCCTTATAACCTTAACGTTTTGTACATATTTGGTAATGAGACGCATGGATATTAATGAGTAAAGCTTTCATCTGATTGGATTAGCTTACCATTCAGCGAGCCATAGTTCTGATCTGAATTGTATCAAATTTGACATGTTGGGTAATATCACCATGATGTAGGATTGGTTTGATAATGAGGGAGATCTGGATATGAGTAACGTAATCTTATGTCTGATGTTACCACTCTGGATGGCATATTTTTTATCAGAGTTTGATTTATCTAGGAGTATATGCTTATATCATCATGATCTTGAACTGTTTCAATATTGAGCTGGATTAGTGCATACTAACGAGGTTATCTTGCATTTGATTGTCTCTTCTTTGTATCACTTCTAAAACCATATTTCTGTTCTGTTCGGTTTATAATCATTAAAATCTAAAAATACTTCAGTATGATCAAGAAATTGTGCATATTAATTATGCCTTCATCATTAAAAAGAATTGTTATCAGGTAAAGTTAATTTGGTAAATTTCTAATACTAAACATAAACCTGCTTAGGCAAACTGCCATGTTAGGAAAACCATGTGATCAATATTGGGCCTTTTATATAGTCAAAATTTAAAAGACAGACTTCTTATGCTAGAATGTCACTTTGCTTTCTATATTTTAAAAATTTGTTTTAGGTTTTACCTGGAATTCAAGCCCCACATCATTTAATGTATGTGTAGGCAACAACATATCTTTGAACTGGGTTTATAATCTTGAGTCAGGTGAATTTGTTCAAGAAAAATCATGGACAAAATCTGATGGAGCAGGTGGATCAGTACTTTTGGCTAATGACGTTGGAGGCTTCCAACCCGAACCAGCATATGCTGGACGATTAATATGGATTGGTAATGCTGGGATAAAGATATATAATGCAACATCTTCAGATATAGGAACATACAACGTTGGGGTGACACTTTCTTCAGCACATAAAGACAGCATGAATGCTACAGTTCGTGTGCATGGTGAGTATACTTGAATATGTTGTCTATATAAAATATCATGATCAGTTTCATAAACATGTCTTTCCACCTAACTGCTTTTTTCACGGCAGTTGCTTTTCACAAATACTGATCTGTTTACAGGTTCTGGCATTTTGTGATATATCATGTGCCGTGAATGGTGATGTAAAAAAAGATGTTGTAAATAAATCAGGAGAGTGATTAGCTCTCCTCAACACTACGAAGAGAGCTGTTCACAGCATTCTTGCATTCTGCAAAAAAACCCGCATTAATGGTTTTTATTTGTTCAGAGACATTGGTCACAAAATAATTATTCTTATACGGAATTATTTTAAAAGTATTAATCACACGATTGTAAGTTTTGCATATAAGTGAAGGTAAAAAACTGAAAATTTTCATGGCTAATGCCATTTTCCTTTTTTTGTACACCAGAAAGTAAGTTTGAATACCATGTAGCTGCCATTCTTATCTTGGTCATTAGTCACAGTCATTTCTTCTTCTTGTGTTTACTTGTTACTGATGTATAATATATGTTGGTGCAATGTGAGAGTACTACTGTCCAGATTAACACCTATGTTTTATACTGACTGTGTGAATTTAATGTTGTTGTTGCTAATATTTATTTTTTGAGGTAAAGGATGTGAATGAGTGAGTTTTGTGCTGTGATCAAAATGGCCTCAGTTTTATCATCTTTCAGAAATGCACCTCTCTATACCTTGGATTGTAGCATCAACTTCATTTGGGTGGCAAGATTTGTATATGTGGGTGTCATCAGGAAAATGGATTAATATGTGGCTTTTCTCATTCACTGACATGATCATGACCAGTGATGATATTAATAAGTTTTCTAAAGCCACTTATTGCTGGGTCTGTCATGGTCTGGTATCGTCCTTTAATGACAAAGTTCGATGGCAAATCCCTCACACTGACAGTTACAAGTTTGTGATCACTGTCACATCACTTGTGCATGTAGAAAGCTGCACATGGTGCATGTAATTTGCAGGTTTGAATTAAATCTATACAAATTCCTGTATTGTTTAATAATCTGCAAAGGTATGGTGGTCACTTAATGGCATTAAAATTACCAATGGATATTATTCAGAGCAATATTGAAGAATAATTTATGTTTAAATTCGGACAAATACTGTTCATTGATTTGTTAAAGTTTGTGAATTTACCATTAGTTATCAAGCTAGTGGCAGAAATCATGAGTCAGTATTAGAATACTTATGCTACTTTGTTAATTGAAAAAGGTGCATTTTCATATGACAATTGGAGCTTGTTTGCGTCTACGGTAATCAAAATATTTTTTCTCATCACTGTCATGTGAAGGTAGTTTAGAAAAAGATTATGGACACTTGGGTATTATCAGTCTCTTGTCCTACAGTGGTTGTCAAGGCGCTGTACTACTGAACATCTGACCAGTTTTCTCCGCTTGTCTCGATCATGTGCCAATGCCTGTGTCTCTGCAACACTTTTCCTGGTCTATTCTGTGATGTTGTCAGTCCACTTTTTTCTCTCTCTACCTTTCTCTCTGCCACTTTAAATGGGGCCTTGCGGGACTGTTGTGAATAGACTGTTGGCTGTAGTGACATGTCCATACACTTTTAGCCTTCTCTTTTTGATGGTGATGAGGTCTTCATATTGGCCTACGTTGTGCCTGATCGTGTTAGGCACCTCTTCATTTGTGATATGGTCCATGTAAGAGAAGCCAAGGATGGTTATGTAACATATCAATTCAAGTGCCTGGATTCTTCGTTGTAATTCTGCTGTCAGGGTCCAGGTTTCACATCAATATAAAACGATTGAGATGACTAATGCTCTCAATAGTCTCATTTTAGTTTTGAGACAGATATTCTTGTCTCTCCAGATAGGTCTTAACTTTGACATAACTGCCGTTGTTTGTGATGCTCGTGACAAAATTTCTGCTTTCAATCTCTCTTTGGTGATTACAGAACCAAGATATTTGAACTGACTCACTATTTCCAGTTCCTGTCTTGTCACTTTAATCTTTGCTGAGATTTGTTTGCCACTATTTGGCATCAGCTTAGTCGTCTCAACACTGAACTCCTAGTCAAATCTGGAAGTTTTGTCATCCAGATTCTTCACTAAGGTGGCAAGCTCATCTTCACTGCCTGACAGTCCATTATTGTAATTTACAAAGCGGAGGTTGGTGATGTTACCTTCTCCGATGCTGACTATCCAACAGTTTTTTTTCCAGGGCTTCACTCGTGATTCACTCTAAATAGATGTTGAAAAGTGTGGGTGACAAGAGAAAGCATTTCCGTATTTAGACTCTTGTCTAGTACCAGTCTTCCTTAGAATCTTGTGCAATTACTGCACTGGTAGCCTTGGCGTATAGCTGCGTGATGGTATTGGTCAACGTTGTACTTCTTCATTCTGGCCCATAATGTCTCATGCCACACTCTTTCAAATGCTTGGTCTTCTTAATGTTGTGAGTACTTTTCACACAGAACCCCGAGATTGAATAATTGTTATGTTGTGCTTCTTCCGCTCCTGAACCCAGCCTGTTCTTCAGCGATTATTTTTTCTGTTTGAGGTTTCAGTTTGTTCAAGAGGATTTTCAGCAATCATCTTACTTGCATGGCTGATCAAACTGATTGTTATGTAATTTTGGAACAGCTGGAGATTGGCCTTTTTTGGGAGTGTTACAGTTAGTGACTGGGTCAACTGTGCAGGCCATTTATCTGTGTCTCCCAGATCTTGTTGCAGATTTTTGTTAGTAGCGCTATCACTGATTCTCCACCATTCGTGATAAGTTCAGCTGTGATGTTGTCTACTCCAGCTGCCTTCCCATTCTTCAGTGTTCTTATTCCTGACTACGTTTTCTTTGAGAATGAGGAAATCATCATCATCTGTGGAGTTTGGAACTTAAAGCACCTCTAAGTCTGGTTGTAAAGTTCTTTACAGTCCATGTTTCTGCAATGTCACTTGCTTCCGTCTTTTACAGTTTGGAATGTCTTTTTGCTGTTATACTTTATAGACTGCTGTCCATTTCTGTGCAATTTTGTGCAATTCAATCTGCTTTTGCTTTCTTTTTTCTTTTTCTTCTTCTGATATTCTTGTTTATGTCTTGGTACCCCATTGCCCTTGTTGTGTGTCTGGTGAGTTTTAGGTCTCTTCAGCATTACACGACTTCAAAATCTCTTCTGTAACCTTTGGGTATGCTTGGCTCTAGAAAAATAAGGCGGAATTGTTGACTGACATCTGTTTATGAAGTGCTGTCTTTTACAGTGGCAGAATATCAGTGGTAAGTCATTGATATACATGTACAAACAACCCAAACAAATGTGTATGACCCTGCTGCCCCTTTACAGTTAAATATGTATCTTGACACCAATAAGCGTTGAAGGAATTGTAGTGATGCAACCTTTCCTGTTTATGCATTTTTGTTATTCATGGATTAATTCCAAACATATTGACATATAAAAAACATGCACAAGTACAACAGCAATAACTACCAGAAATACATCTATGAAGCTGACTTTGAAAAACTTAAAGGATTTTAACACTACCATAACGTTTAACCATTAGAAAGCACCAGAAGAGTTGTCACTGCCTGGTGATTGCACAATTGTCAGTGAATTAGGATGTTGATTTACTGAACATCCTATGCTCTTCCCAAACATCAGGACCAAAAAACCAATTCTGTGCTACAAAATCTGAAGGTTTATTTGCAATTGGAATGCGTACAAGTAAATCAATAGAGCACTTGAATTATGCCAGTGTGATTGGATGATGGCATATATACAAATATATACAGATTTCACATTCAAGCTACAAATAATTTTGAAAAAAGATTCTAACAGCGCATGAATTCAGTATTTGGCTAAACACAGTAGAATGTATAAAAGTGGACTCAGTCAACTTTGTTCATGATAGCTTTGTAGGTTTATTGCTGGTCTGGCTTTTAAATCTCAAAAGTTATTTGATTTGTTGTTGTATTACCCATTCATGAGATTATTCTAGAGTACTTACTCTGAGGTTGCATTTCTTTGCATATTGATGTTCAAATAACCTTTAGGTTTAATTGTGTGATTAAATAGTTATACAAAGGTCTTAGCACCAATTAGCACTTGATGTCTTGCTAACAGATCAGCAACATATCCGAAACGTTCCTTACATGGCAAGACATATGATAATTATGGCCAATTGCTAGCTGTATACATTTATAAATGCATTTCTGTACATTAGTGACATTTGTTGAATATTTGGTCAATGGCTCCACTTATTTGTATCTGGTTTAAACATCAACAATAGTCAATGTATATTTGTATAGTCACATGTCAATCATGAAACACCATCAAACCGAGGAAATAAGAGATTGTCTTGATGAACCTTGTTTGGTATTCGGAAATCAAGCCAACAAATGTTTTTACATTGCAGGTATTTAAATTTGCCACAATGCTTATTTGGACAGCCCCATTGGGTGACTATTGTTGCTAATGCCAATTTGTTTCAACAGCAAATTTGCATTTATGAGAGGACCATACTATAATTTGAATAATATTAAAAAGGATCTAAATCAAATGTGATGCAAACACGAGGTTTAATATTTCCATTCATTGCAGTATTGTTAGCAGCATCAGTAATAAAGGTCAGGAATGGCAGTTGGGGAAATAGGCCCTAACGTACTGATTAAAACACAGAGAAGGCGACATGTCCATTACCTAGTCTTGATTTGGTCAGACACTTTCATGATGTCTTTTTTTAAACTTGCATCGATATTCACCTGCAATCATTATAGTTATTATGTAGTCGACAACAGGACCTGGTACCCAATGAATTGCATATGTGATATATTATATTTTGACTCTTATGGACTTAATCGATCACTTGAACTAGTGCTGTTGGAACCCATCATCTACTATTATTTCATTGTAGTATACTGATACAAACTCTTGCTTTCTGTTAAGATTTATTTACATTATTCAGCTTGATTCAGTGCTGATGATGTAAGCATGTTTGCCACTGCAGTTGGATTGGACAAACTTAACTAGTCAAGTTGTTGTTGATGTTGATGAACTTGAGATGTTTCTAGACATAACTTTTAAACTAAAATAATCTAAGGTGAGCATTTGAGATATTGTTTTTAGGTTGAGATGTGCCATTGCAAAGAATGTGGATGAGATCACAGAAAATTGGTGAATGTGTGACTGCTGTTTGCATATTTCAATAACTGTAAATGTAATGTCGACTCAGGTGATATTGCAGCTTCCATCTGTCATAACTTCATTTACATCATAAGGAAAACCAGACTTGAAAAGAGGAGGAAATTACTGAATGTAAATAACAAATGGTCAAATTATTTCTGCTGATTTAATTAGCTTTGATAAACATAAACCTTATAGTGGATGGAATCACTTAACAGCATTGATAATTAATCAGCCTTGTATATGAGTAGTAATACATAAAAATCCAGACTCCAGTCTTCCAAAACGTGTCATATATTATATCAGTATCACTGATAGCTAAAGGTGAAATTCAGTTTGAAGCGTTACAGAGGGTTGTTAAACTGTATATGGTTATTTGTATGATTACATATAAGCTTTACAGAGGGTTATTAAACTGTATAAGGTTATTTGTATGATTACGTATAAGCTTTACAGAGGGTTATTAAACTGTATATGGTTATTTGTATGATTACATAGAAGCTTTACAGAGGGTTATTAAACTGTATAAGGTTATTTGTATGATTACGTATGAGCTTTACAGAGGGTTATTAAACTGTATATGGTTATTTGTATGATTACATATAAGCTTTACAGAGGGATATTAAACTGTATAAGGTTATTTGTATGATTACGTATAAGCTTTACAGAGGGTTATTAAACTGTATATGGTTATTTGTATGATTACATATAAGCTTTACAGAGGGTTATTAAACTGTATATGGTTATTTGTATGATTACATATAAGCGTTACAGAGGGTTATTAAACTGTATAAGGTTATTTGTATGATTACGTATAAGCTTTACACAGGGTCATTAAACTGTATATGGTTATTTGTATGATTACATATAAGCGTTACAGAGGGTTATTAAACTGTGTAAGGTTATTTGTATGATTACGTATAAGCGTTACAGAGGGTTATTAAACTGTATAAGGTTATTTGTATGATTACGTATAAGCTTTACAGAGGGTTATTAAACTGTATATGGTTATTTGTATGATTACATTTAAGCTTTACAGAGGGTTATTAAACTGTATAAGGTTATTTGTATGATTACATTTAAGCTTTACAGAGGGTTATTAAACTGTATAAGATTATTTGTATGATTACATTTAAGCTTTACAGAGGGTTATTAAACTGTATATGGTTATTTGTATGATTACATATAAGCTTTACAGAGGGTTATTAAACTGTATAAGGTTATTTGTACGATTACATATAAGCTTTACAGTGGGTTTTTAAACTGTATAAGGTTATTTGTATGATTACGTATAAGCATTACAGAGGGTTATTAAACTGTATATGGTTATTTGTATGATTAAATATAAGCTTTACAGAGGGTTATTAAACTGTATAAGGTTATTTGTATGATTACATATAAGCTTTACAGAGGGTTATTAAACTGTATATGGTTATTTGTATGCTTACATATAAGCTTTACAGAGGGTTATTAAACTGTATAAGGTTATTTGTATGAGTACATATAAGTAATTTATTCTGACCTTGGTGATTAGGTTGCTGGATTTACCAACTTTGATGTTAAAATGACTGAGACCAAATATTAACACTGGAGATTTTGTTTACTTGTCAGTGAATATCTCCATCAGGTTGGTATTAACAAACCCTCATATAATATTGTTAAAACTCAAATACAATTGCTAGTTGGGTATGCCCTAATGTGCCAATGTCAGCTTGGTGTTATAGCATTAGCACATTAAGATATCCAAGCGTTGAAATTACAAAACGTATGAAATAACTCTGAGATTGTTTCTTGAGTGATACAGTTGAAATCACCACTGAATCTGCCTCGGTTACCGTTTCCAATGCATATGTTGAAATAGCATTAACTCAGCTGATAAAGGAAAGATCTTGACTGTTGTTCCACAAGGAAGCACTTGTTCAGTTGACAGTTATTGTGTGAAAATAAGAATATACTCTCATTGTTACAGACATGCTGAAAACATAATTGAATCAGAACAAAAACAGCAAAATGAAATTATCAGGAGATCACATTTATCATAAATTACAAATTTGCATGGTTGGTCATAGATGCTGTTTATGGTCTTGCTGCAGTTATAACTCTTGGTCTCAATGTGGCAGGAATTATGGCAACAAAAGGCATCATAGGCTCACTAATCAGAATAATTGTTGGAGCTATATCAGTGATGGGGATGAGGGTTTTACTCATTGGGTATCCCACTTAATTTGGTTTTCATTATCAAGAGATTGACCACCCTCGATGTTCTTGCCCGGTACGAGTAAATATACATATAAGTGGTGAAACTTATACATGAAATAGATAGAGATCTGGGCAGATATATAGAAAAAACCAACACGAACCCTAATACAGGTAAAGACACAATTTAATCAATTACATAAAACAACTGTAAGAAGTCATTACATCAGGAATACACGCTGCTTACAGAAACAAAACTTTCTCCGAATTACAAAGGAATTCACAAATGGATTTAATTAAATTAGCCGATCTGTTTACTAATAAATTTAGTTGATCAAAAGATTGAGTGAACAATCGAGGTCAGTGTATGTTATGATTGCATAACATGTATCTTCGATTCACTATATTTTCACTGTAGCTGTTTAGACCCCTTGATCTCAGGATGTTACCTTTCACAATACGTCAGAAGATTACATCACACGATTATATGTCCCGCTATACTTCTCTGTATGCGTCTTAGAATTGATACGCCATTGGATTGCATCACAGGATTAGAAATCTCAGGAGCTATTTTCTCCCTTTGCATTCAACATTCCTCCATCTAATTGCCAAATTAGTTCATATGTTTCCTTCGACAACAGTCGCCTTTTGACAACAGTTTTTATGAAGGAATTTATTGCAAACCTAAAAAGCCTACTCTGGTTTCTTTTGAAGAACAGCTTAGATTGATTAAAATTTTCGATGTAGTGATATTAAAGTATAGGAAATTTTTGGTACGAAATATGTCCCTTAACTATCGTAACCAGTTAGAGTAAAATATCTCTGCTGCCCTTCTCAGAGAAGCACTTACCAACATTGAACAGAAGTGTGACATAACACATCAATATATTTGGCCCCAATTAAACAGATGAAGTTCATGACCATTTGTGCGTCTTGTTACTGCTTTTTTATTATCTTGTTTTGGTAATTTAAAGTTACATTCTTTTTGAAACTCTTTTTCTTTACAGAGATTGCAAATGCATCATGTATACCAACTTGTGACAGTAGATGGAAATGTCATATTCCTCAAGCCTGTCCTGTACAAAAGTATATTGAAGCTGTTTGGACTGTTGACGGTTTTAAATATGTAAGTATTAATACTAATTTAAGTTTTTTATGGTATCAAATTTATATTCTAATATGAATGCTTTCTTTCTAGACAAATGTATGTAGTGAAACATGTATACCTTGTATGTATGTATGTATGTATGCATGCATGCATGCATGCATGCATGCATGCATGTATGTATGTATGTATGTATGTATGTATGTATGTATGTATGTATGTATGTATGTATGTATGTATGTATGTATGTATGTATGTATGTATGTATGCATGTATGTATGTATGTATGTATGTATGCGCGCATGTATGTGCGTATATACTCGCATATAAGCCGAATAATTTAGGAAAGAAATAAAGACATGAAGGAGGCGGGTCTGCTTATCTGCAGGCCCAGGTCTAAGTCTGAAAATTTTAAAGCATTTTTTATTCTTCTTGATTACTGGTATTTATTGTTCCTGTTCTTTGCCAAAGATGAGATCACATGCTAATATGATACGTGCTGTTGTGAAGCGAAACAAATATTTTTTTTTCTAACCTAACTAGAAGGATCATGAATGAAAAACAAGTATTACTGTACTTGACGTCTGTTTGACAGATGTCCATCCACAAGTAAATGCAGCCATATTTGAGTCACTGGTGGTACATGTATGTTCCAAAAGAACTGTCATTTTATTAATCTCTCAGCCAAGTATTACGCCTCAGCTAATCAGTAATCATTAAACTGTATTGTACTTTACAAATGCACACTAGCTTATTTGTAAATATGAAAAGAATCTACATTAAAAATATAATTACGATAATGAAGGTATTTACAATTTAAACAGTTTGGTATCTAGAAGAGAAATACATGTACGATAGTCTTAAAGAAATAATAGCGACATTGGGGTTTGTTGCACTCACACTTAGGAAGGGTAAATAACAGGCATGTAGCAATATACGAGTCAGAAAGAATAATTGTAAAAAATGTAATTTGTGGGATTTCTTAGACAGGTGTTTTAGAACTTAACAGCAACCACAAATTATCTCCTACTGCTGTTTAGTTGTTTGTAAAGCAAAATGGTTTGTTAGCGGTAGAGTCTTGTACAGTAACTACCGGTATGCTTAATCTGTGGTAAACGCCTTAGGGATAATGGATTTGTTTTGTTGCACAATGCCAATTACTTTAATAATACATACCAACTTTCAGATATATTGTTTAATTAGATAAGGTAGTGGACATGGTTTCTGCTCAAAGTTATAACTGTCACAATATTTGAATAATGTCCACGCTGAAACCAATCATATTTTGGTCCACTGAATCACGCTACCAGTAGTGTAAAAAAAACAACAATGATAAGTAATTATCCAATACAAATCGATAACCTACCACCCATGGAAAAAAATACTGGACAAGCTGTAAATAGTACACTACCACTATAAGAAATTATTTCAGTTTAATCTTTCCAGAATTTTATATTCAATCAGATAAAATGAATAGTGTTGGAAGTAAAAGAAAGCATTCTGCTTATGAGGCAACATTCAAACTTAAAGCTATTGAATATGCAGACTTTTGTGTTAATGAGAAGCAAGTATGGGAATGGGGGGAAAGCAAATCAGTATTAGAAGAAATGCCAAGAATCAAGAAGGCTTGTCGGACTGTGATCACATCTTGCCCTGAATTGAAGAAAGGACTCAAGTGATGTTGTAAGTGGATGTTGACAAAATGATTACATTGTCACACAAACTGCAATTCCTCTGCATGCTATGCAGATGACAAAAGATGACAAATACAAGATGGCAGGTTGAAAATGTGTTGCATCAGCCTGTTCGTGTTCTTGTTTTATGAACCAGCATCATGTTCCTGTCTCAGGCAGCGAACACAGATAGCAACAAATCTACCACCAGACCTGAAAGAAAATATTGAATAATTTCAGCAGTTCATCATTAAACTCAGAAAGGAGTGCTCGTTTGAACTATTACAAATTGGAATTATGGATGAGGAACCTATGACCTTTGAGTAACCAAGCAATGAAAGAGTCGATGCTGATGGTGAGAAAACTAATCTAATAAAAACGTCCGGCCATGAAAAAATGCATTTCACGGTTGTTTTGGCCTATTTAGCTGATAGATCAAAGCTGACTCCTTTCATTATTTTTAAAAGGAAGACATTGCCGAAATGCATAAATTTCCTGCTGGTGTCATCGTTTGTGCACATGAAAAGGGAATTGGATGGACAAAAGTGGAACGATTGAATAGTTGGAGAAGGTCTGGAATAAGAGACAAGGTGCACTTCTTCAGAAACCTTCAATGCTTGTCTGGGACATCTTTCGAGCACACAAGACAGATGAAGTCAAAAAAGGCATGCATGTATGTATTACAATACCTGTTCAGGCCCCAAACATTTAATTTTCATCAGTTGGAAATAAGTATTCAGATATTAGCTGTGCCATGATAGTCAATTACAAGTATGGACTCTGAAGCTTGTTTTATATTTTAATTAACTTCTTGCCTCTCTCTTGGCATGTCAAATTTCACTGAATTTGTAGCTGGGAGATACCGCTGGCCTGTAACAGCTCATGCGTTTGCTGATTGCTAGAACATTTGATACTAATTTATTTGATAAGCATGTATTCATTTTTGGAAATATACCTTTATTTCATAATGTGCAATCAGAATTTAGAAAGTGCCACTCATGCCAAACAAAACGTACCAGATTAACAGGTTATTGACTGAAGGAAATTGATAATGGGCATATGACTGCAAATGTTTTCCTTGGCTACAAAAAGCCTTTTTGTCTTTAGGATCATGAAAAGTTGAACTGTTACAGGTTTAACAATCCTTCTTTAAACTGATCATACCTAAATGGAAGGTTTCAACAAGTAAGCATTGGCGATATTAGCCCTCAAACTCACACTAGTCATTCAGGGTCCGTCAAGGCTCAATTTTGAGCCCTCTCCTCTTCCATATCTATATCAATGATCTATCATTCAATAATGAGTCCGCAAACACAAATTCGTTTGCAGATGATGCATCTCTGTACACATCTAGTTCTGAAAGTATCCGAACAAGATTAGACTCAGACCTTATTAGAGTCAAAAACTGGGCACAACAAAATAGGATGGTATTAATGAAGGTAAAACAAAAGTTACACAAGTCAGGGAACCCAATGGTTTCTCTTGCAATAAATAGTCATCCATCAGAAAATGTCAATCATGAAAGGCTTGTAGGTGTGTCCATAGATCATAATTTATTATGGAAATACCATATTGATAAGCTTTGTATAACAATATCATCCAAAATTGCTCTTCTCAGCATATTCTTCCAACAATGGATTACTGTTCTAATGTATGGGATAACTGAGCTAAATCTGAGCTTGACAGGATTTATAAACTTCAGAAACGAGCAGCACGTGTAATTGTAGATGCATATATTGATCATCTCTTAAAAGCATGGTTTACAGAACTCAAATGTTTCACAATATATGCCAGAATAGATTTTCACAAAGCAGTTATTTTATATAAATGTTCACATTGAACTGCACCAGAGTATACTCAGGACTTTTTCAGGTCTTTTTCAACACGATACCAGTTGAGATCAATATCACATGGAACCTTTATAGCACCAAAACCAAGAACAGAGTAGTAGAGCTTCCAGTATTCTCGTACAGTTCTGTGGAGCAAGCTTCTACTACATGTAAAATCTGCTAACACTATTAGAGTATTTATGTCAGAAGAGATATCATGAGCATAAATGTATTTCTAATAATGGAATTTAGTATTTTAATATGGGACATGGTTCTGTTTTCATAAGACCAAATACGAGTGAAAGGTCTTTGAAAAAAGAAAACATTCTTCAGGGCTTATACTGTCTAGTCAGTCACGAAAAGATATGATACCAATCCAGCTTCTAAAATGACTTCCACAGTTGTCATCTTGAACACTTTGTTAGCACTTCTTTTCATTGATATTGACATTATGACCTTCATTTCTTATGATGCATAATTGGTACTAAATAGAAATGGTGTCATTTAACAAATATGGCCAACATGGCATCAGTCTTAAAACATTTCTTATCATTGCTACTACAGAAAATCATATCATCATGATGATTGCATACATGAAACGATTTTGCTTTGGTAATCATTACTTTTTCACCAAATACAGTCTTACGCTTGCCTGTATATAGATTTCACTTTTCTGGTACAATTACAAATAAAATAAAAATCAATCAATAGTTATTGTGTTTGTCATTTATAAAATCATCCTTTTAATCATAAAAATTCGACAAAGAGAGACAGCTGTGTAAGAAAAATGTAAGAGCTAATTCGTCCCACATAAATCAACATGATGTCCTAATTTTCTATTTATATCAACTTTATATGAACTGTTTCCAAGGGGGGCCCCAAGTGGTCTAAAGCGCTATCTGTTACGGATCACTGCCATCTCACCTCTGTCTGCGTGGGTTTGAGTCTTAAATTTCGGCTAATGTAGTTATGTGAGAAAGTTTTCCGGTAGCTTCTCATGGGCCAGTGGTTCTTTCCGTGTGTTTTCCTGGGTTCTTCCTCCACCAATAATACTGGCTGCCATGTATAGCCTATCATGTGCTGAAAAAAAGCGTTAAACCCTACAACAACAACAACAACAACAACAACAACAACCATACAGGTTTCTTTGAAACTTTGCTTCACAGATTCATGTGAGTTACTAGACCAATCTTTTAAAGACAATGGTGCGAAGTATTAAACAAAAAGGGCTTTTATTGTGTGACTTTTTGATGAAAATTTTTAGACTGTAGATGGCTGTTTCTAAACTTCAAAACATGTCTGATCAGGAAAAGGACACATCAATGCCACTTTACAAATTTTTAGAGAAGAATATAAGTGTGATGCAGTACTGTGTTTTGGAGCACTTTATCCAACCCATTACAGATTTGTGAATCATTCAGCATTTTTCATTTAGACTAGTTAAGATGAGTGATGAATATAAATATTTTTTCAGTATATTTTTAATAGTACTTTTAATGTAGCTTTAACAATTTTTCAGTCATATTGCTACGATGTCTGCAGTGAGGCAGTGTATAATGATGTCTACCAGTGGGGCATCAAGCCACAGACATGTAGCATGATGTTCCACTCAGTCTCATTATCCTGACACCAGGCCGACCAGTCCTAACACTAACCTCTTTATGCTGAGCACCAAGCGAGGCAGCTGTTAGTACCATTTTTGTAAGTCTTTGGTATTACTCTGCCGAGGATGAAACATAAGACCTCCCGCTATCGCGGTGGATGCTCTAACCACTAGGCCACCAGAGCTTTTTTTTTGGTGTGTATTCTGGTTCTAAACCACAAGGAATTTTCACATTTGTCTAAGTATTTTGACCTGCAGGTCCTGGTTGGTAGTAAATATAAATGTAAATTTTTCATATAGTGTACTGTAAATTTGGCGTGTCATATCCCGGGTGTACATATTCCTTGGAAGAAACACTGAGCATTGGTTGCTGACTTTCCAAAGTGATAGTCCAAGAATTTTTATATATATACCAATATCCAAGGTTTTTATTCTCAATGTCCAAATTTGACCTCGGACTTCCAAGTTTTTTGTATCCAATACTCCAAGGTTTCCTAGGAATCCTTGGACATGGCTATGGTTTACAAGCACTCTGAGAATTCTGCAGACATATTGTCTGATGTTTTCTAGGATACATTACCCAAAGATTCCTTAGACATATTGTCAGAGGATTCCTTGGACATAATGTCAGGCCAACCAGTTCTAAGACTAACATCTTATTGCTGAGTGCCACGCAATGCAGCTGTTAGTGCCATTTTTTATAAGTCTTTGATATGACTCAGCTGGGCTTCAAACCCATGACCTCCTGCATTGAAGGCAGACGCTTTAACTAGTAGGCTACCAGATTGGTCAAGAAGTATTAAGATGTATTAACACCTAAGATGTATGATGCTAAGTGGACATTTAGCATATTGTGGTTGGTGTTGTTAATCCAAGTTGCCCCAACTTATGATTCCAGATGGAAAGCCTGTTGTGGTTGGTGTTGTAGACAGCATGTTAATCCCTGCTGTTTTACTGTCACTACAGTAGCTCATTTTCTTTTCTTTCGTTTTGAAGACAAGGATTTCATGGTTTCTGCTGTTAGTGGCCCTTTCCAAGACTAAACATTTCAAAATGCCTGGCTCTTAGAAGAGATCCTCATTTTTGCAGACCTGATCAGGTATTTCAAGTGACTTCATATCCAATGCCTAAATGGAACCCTGTTGTGTCTTATTGTCTCTTAACATACTCCTTTATGAATATTTGTGTGAAGTTTCTTTTGGGAATCTCACCCTCAGAAAAGTTGTCTTGTTCACCATTGTGTCTGCAAGATGAAGTTGGAAACATTAGCCTCCCACCACACACATTCAGCTATGCAATAGCAGCAGGTATTCCAGATTTTTTTTTTCTTTTTGTAATGGGTGGGTTGTTAATTTTAAATTTTAATACTGCAATGCATACCTGTTACTGTTTCCCCAACTAGATTTCTTCCTAGGAAAAGAATGAAGAGAATTTGCATGGGCATTATATTTATGGTATGCCTGAGAGGCAGTCCAGTGATCTGGAATCTTCTGTTTCAGCCTAATAGAACAATAAATTCTGGTCTTATGGCCATGGTATAGTAGATAGCAATAACAACAGGTAAGCATTACATCATTAAAATTAGTTGACCCCCACTATTTATCCATTAGATAGCCTTTTATCCATATTTCTTTCTTTCTCATTACAGCGCAGTGTATCTCAATTCTCACCAAATAACTACAATAAACCATACAATGTTTGCGCTGAAGGAGATGCAGTTACATCATGTTACAAAGGGTCACCTTTGTGTCGCGAGGAAAATGTGTGTAGAGGTAAGATGTTATAACATCTTCATATCTACTTAGAAGATAGTGCCTATATATTTTACATGGTGTTCCACGAAAAGGCATGGAAAGTTCAAGCATGGAAAATCCTGTAGTATTTTAACTAATATTACAGGTTCCAGGTTCCTTCAAAGGTAGGCTAGAAAACTTGGGGGGTAGGGAGACTAGGAAAATCATGGAATATTGACATTGAAAGCCTCATACCATTCTAACAGTATTATGTCTGATATTTCAGTCTCTGTCCAGATCCCTGGATAATTTTACCATGGAAAACCTGGAGTATTTTAGACTAATATTTCGTACTCCATCCAGGTTAGGCTGGAAAAATATGAAATATTGGCATGGGAAATCCGGGAAAATTGGCCTTATAAAACTGTAGTATTTGGTTGGAAAACACTTTTCATGAAAGCTGTTGTTGTTATTGTTGTAGGGTTTAACACTATATTTCAGCTCACAATAGGCTATACATGGCGGCCACTAACAGACAAATGAGCAGGCAAATAAGCAGCTAAAATGAACATCATAATAGTCTTGTATCTGGTATAAATGGCATCATTATCATTACATTTTCATAAAACTACGCAAATTCTGTAAAGCTTGTTCTAAAGAAAATGTCATAGTACTTTCAATTATTATGGCTGCTTGAGAAACTAAATTGTATTGTTGTGCTAACAAAATTTCTGTCAAGTATTAAGTCCAAAATGTTAAAAAATTTATAAAGAATTGAAAAAATTGCTATGATACTATGGTTATATTATATAGTCAACATGTAAATACAACATTTCAAATAAATTTTTTGTGTTGATCTCAGGTGGTGTTTGCTTTATCTTACTAATAAAGATTTTCAGACAGTTCCACATATCCTGAAAGTTTTAAGTATTTTTAGCAGCCAATAGATCCACTCAGGGTCTTTATGTTTTCATTGAAAATATGCCTCTGAAATAGCTTTTTTTTAAACCAAACATTGTTCATCCTCATTTGTGCTAATGTTGATTTCACAGGACAGTCTATTACTTAAAAGTTTGACCTGGCTTGGCAGATGGCAGGAACAAAATATGCCCATTTCTGCTATCTCAATAAGTCCATTGAAATGATATATATATAGGCATCTTCCTGTTCAAATTCACCTAGTTTTCAGACCTAGAAGTCTGGCTGCTAAGATCTGAATCTGAGATATTCTCTCCAGTGAACATGCAGACCTTGATATGTCAGACTTTTAAATCTCTGTAAGGAAGAAAATGCTTGCACAAATACTAAACAAAGCGTGTGACTTCATTAGTTAGCCTGTCATTGACCACAGTGATTATAGTAACAGAACAATACAAAATTAGGTGTGGATATTTCTTAACAACTTTATTGAGGATGTAAATCAATAGGGTTGCTAATTATCAATTAAAAAAAACGGATTATCATACCTGCAATGTAGATACCAGAGAATAACATGCAATGGGAGAAGGAGATACAAAACATTTTCATAAGCTTTAATTTAGTTTTCTTGATTGGCATGCCTTGCTGGAGGAAGGGGACAAGTGACACTGAGAGGGATTTATCTCCCCCCTCTCCAAGCCAACACTAGCAAGTTTGCCTCTGGTTAGTAGTGGTTCTTACATGAGTGCTAATTTCAAATGAGTTTATGATGCAAATTGAATAAATATGCCTGTCATCCCTGACAGATTTTGTATTGATTCTTCTCCTGAACTGATTTTCATATATAATGGGATTTTCACCCTATTTATCAATTCTGGAAATTACTGGAGATATATGAAAGTATGGATATCCCAGATTTCTATGCAATTTTCAACATTTTGTCAACTTTGTTGCAGTTATTTTCAGTAAATAAAATAAATTCAAGTGTTATTATCATTGCAATGGGTAAATTTACATCAATGCAAACAATACAAAAAAATAGTTTGTATATTTAAATGTTCTTCCAGTCTTACCATTACCAACATAATGATTACCTTAGAAAGTTCACTAAGATTTGAAACCTGTCAGTGATATTCTTCAATGAATGAAGCAGTGACCTGCACTGTATTTTGTTTAATCCTGGTTGGCAATGTCTTTCTTCACTGGTCAAAGTTTTAATAGCAATGAGTTAAATTGTCTCTTTTTTTTTGCTCAGGTTGGTGAATACATACTGATCATAGATTGATGTTTGTTGATCGAAGTTTGTTGATTCTTGTTATAATTTTCATACTCCAGTCTTTAGATTAATGTTTAAATCCTGTATAAGCTTGCAGACAAGTTATTAATAATGACATCATTCTATCTAAGCTGAATAGTAGTTAATTTATTAACAGATGAGTTGATTAGTGTATTTATTAGCAATTGAAGTATTTCTTTGCTGTTCCAGTGCTCAGTGATGTAATCCTTATCTTAATTACAGTGATAAAAATGTATTGGGGTATACAATTATTCAAGTGTGTGATCATTTCATATTTGAATATTAATGTTTAAGATGTTTATCTTGTTGAAGAAAAGGCATATGTCATTATGAAAGTAAATGTACAGTAATTACTATTGATATAATTCTATCATCAGGATTTTTAATTTGTTGATTATGTCATTGATTAAATAAAATTCTATATTTGTTATAAAATGTATGCTGTTTGTTAGCTCTACTGGTCATATGGGTGATTATGGTATGGTTTTCTGTCATCATCTGTTCATCCATTGGCCAAAGTTTTGTTTATAGGTACATGTATTTCTAAACCACTTAGATGATTACTTGAAACTTTACTTATATACACATTCATGGGTTATTTGGTCTTGATCGAAAATGGTGCTGCTCAGAAATCCAGTATGGCCATTTTGAAATTGTTGTTATTGCTATTCTTCCGGATGGGTGGACATGTCAAAATGATGGTTTTGCTAAGGAACTTCTCATCATGTATAGTTGGTCCAATATGAAAATGGTGCCAATGTGTTCTCCGATACGGCTACCACAATGTCCATCTTGAAATGAATATTGATTTATTTAGAATGCTTTTTGAGTACACAATATAAATATACAGTAAATAGCAATTTTAACAAATTTAAAAATGTGAGTATATTTCAACATTAATAACTCTGAGAAGAATTAAATATGAATCCAATACATCATGTATGGGTTCAAAGGTTATGGCCAAAATGTTTAAATTGAGCATCTTTAGAAGTCGTTAACTGGACAAAACAGAGCAGATCTTAAAACTGACTTGTTGGGGTTTCTAGCGAATGTCTTGGATGATGTCTGTAGCCATCACTGAATAGGAATAAATATAATAGGAAACAAATTTATTTTGAATTCTACTAAATTATTTTCAGGAGTAGAGTATCAATCGTTTGGAGAGATTGGTAATGGGAATGAATCTGTTTGATTCACACTGTTCACCTTCCTATAATCAGTGCACATACGGACAGTTTTATCTGGTTTTGAAACAAGTATGCTTGGTGAACTCCAATCACTTTTACTGGGCTCGATACAATCATTATCCAGCAAATATTGAATTTCCTTTTTTAAGTATTCCTGCTTGAGTGGATTCATTCCGTTTGGATGTTGTTGAACAGGTTTGCAATTTACAATTTCAGCATCATGAAAAATTTTCTTTGTCCTTGTAGGAACATCTGGAAATAAGTGCTCATATTCAAATAATAACTGTTTCAGTTCATTTATTTCTTGCACTTGTAAATGTGAAAGTTTCTGGTCTAGATCTTTCATAATTTATGAATTACAAAGATTCGTCATTCCAGTATCAGTAGAATCTGATGATATTCCTTCACTTAGAGGGACAGGTACAACTAAATAAATTACATCATAAATACTCCTGGGAGGCGCAAACAAAAACAACTCTGCCATATAAACATGCTAAAAGAGTACTTTGAAAGAAATAGCCATGTTAAACCTGTAAATAATTTAGTTGACAGGAAAATTAATAACTTAAATTACATCATAAATACTCCTGGGAGGCGCAAACAAAAACAACTTTGCCATATAAACATGCTAAAAGAGTACTTTGAAAGAAATATCCATGTTAAACCTGTAATTAAAGTTATCAATTTTCCTGTCAACTTTGTATGGATCATAATATTTGGCCTGAAGAGGATTTTGTGGCATTGGTAAGAGAGCCATGACTCTATCACCAGGCTGAAAACTCCTTTCCTTCGATTTTTTATCATATCTTGATTTCATTTTAGATTGAGCAGAGTGCAGGTTTGATCTTGCGACCTCGCAATCCTTTGACAACTTGTATCTAAAATCGGAAAAATAATCTAGAAGATTGATCTCAGTATCTTTATTAGAGAGAAGTTTCTCTTTCAATAACTTAAATGGTCCACGCACAGTGCGTGTCCAAAAACCAGTTCAAAGGGACTGAAGCTTAAAGATTCTTGAACTGATTCTCAAGCAGCAAACAATAGTAAATGAATGCCTTCATTCCAATCTTTATTCATATCAAAACAATATGATCGGATCATATTTTTCAAAGTCTGATGGAATCTTTCTAATGCCCCTTGGCTCTCGGGGTGATAGGCAGAAGATCTGAATTGCTGAATGCCCAATTCATACATAGCTTGTTGGAAAATTGCAGACATGAAGTTTGAACCTTGATCAGACTGAACAGATTTGGGAAGGACATACTGAGTAAAAAACTGTATCAAAGCTTTTATTGTTGGTTTAGATTTTATATTCCTCAACGGAATTGCCTCTGGAAACCTTGTCGATGCACACATAATGGTCAACAGGTATTGGTTACCTGACTTGGTCTTGGGTAAGGGACCTACACAATCTACCATAATTCTACTAAATGGTTCGTCAAAGGCAGGAATAGGTTGTAGATGAGCCTTATGTATCTTCTGATTAGGTTTTCCTACCATTTGACAAGTATGACAAGATCTACAGTATTGGCAATATCACGTTTGATTTTTGGTGAAAAGAATTGAGTCAAGATCTTGTGATAAGTTGTATTAATCCCTAAATGACCAGCCAAAGGACAAAGGAGTTTCATGGGCCAGATTAAGTATTTCCTGTCTGTAAGGTTTTGGAACTACTATTTGATAGTTCACCGACCACTCATCACCAGCAGGTACCTCGGGAGGTCTCCATTTTCTCATAAGAATTCCATTTTTAATGAACTTTAGTGGCTTCAGTCAAACTTATGGCCCTTTGAAACAAACAGGAGATCTCAGGATCATTTTCCTGTTCGACGACAAGTGACTGTCATTTATCACCCTGATTAGAATAAAGAGAATGAGTTGTTAAAAGAGGACCACTATGATCAATACCTTCTGATTGATTCAAACAAAGAGTACAAGTGACCTCATCAAAAGCCTGACCTATACACGTGTCAGCTAAAGGAATACTCTCTTCATCAACATCATCCTCAAGAGCTTTCTTTGACATAGCTCTGGTAACTGCACAGGCTTGAAATATATCAGGGAATTCTTTATCAATTGGATCAACTTTCTGATCCAAATTAAGCTGTTTTAGAAACCTTTTGGGCTTAATACTTTTGGATGGCAACAATTTTGTCAGCTTTGCAAGCCCCATTTGTGGTGGGGAAATGAAATTCAGTGAGAATTGTGGTATGTGTATACATGAAATAATCAGTTTCATACCGTTATAGAAATTTTTGAATACTTTAAATATAAGTGAGATCTTTTATCTTAATAGAGTGGATCTCTTTTTATGAGACCCTTCTCGGTATGAGTAATCAAACACCACTCAACGCAGACATGTCAAATTTGGTATGAATATGTTGTTAGATTCCCTGATTTGATTTTCATGCCATTTTTATAGCAAATATAAGTATTTTGCACATTTATAGCAGAAGAGAACTTTTCCTGACAGAAGAGAGCTCTTTCTGTCTATACAAATTATCATTGCCAGAGGATAACTCTAATTCTCTTCATGGTATTCATTAAAATAATAAATATATTTTTTTTTCTATATTTGTACTGTTATTATGGTGGAAATATCATTATGAGAGAGTACATCAATGTTTTTAGTCACATAATTGTATGCAATGCATTGACAGTCATGCTTTTTCAGTAGCCATTCATGTGATAAATAAAGTGATTTGAATTAACTTTTTGAATATAAACTTTCTGTTTTGCTTTTCCTGAATATAGGTGTAGGTTAAGTAGTGACATTCTTACTTTGAAGACAGCAGTTACGCATTCTACTCAGCTTCCTGCCATGAGTCAACAAGCTACTTTTTAACGACATACTTTAATGTTTTAAAATATACATTATCTCTTGAGTTATAATATCACAACACCGCGCATCTTAGAACTAATACGCTGTTAGTTTGTGGAAAACAAATTCAAACAGATAAATACATTTGATGTTGAGTCCTTGTTGTCACCTTTACAACTGGTTTCCAGCATTTAACTTAAATTTGGAAAAAAATATTGATACATGTTTTAACTTCGTTCTTCATTTTGAAATTTTTTAAAAAAGTGTATTTGTTTCAAGCAATATCCCATCCCCTCCAGCTCTTTTTATCTCACAACCTACAAGCCCCCAATCCTTAGTATAATAAGCTAATATAATATAATCTGAAATGACAATGATGCATTTACCGTGTGCATTGTCATTGATGTCTTGAAGCTGTAATAAATTATACACAACTCCTTAGAGTTAAAGTAAATGAATCTAAATACTCAACCATGCTGTAATATCGATCATTTACAGCAATGTTGATGTTGGTTAAGGGGATGAATTGTTGCCATTGACGTCATAGCCTCCTGTTTTCTTTCTTTTCTCATCTTTTACTGGAAAGGCCTTTACTAAATATGGTCCCAGGAAGTTTGAGTCCTTTTCCAGAAATCCTGGCCATAACATTCCAGCAATACCTTGTAACAGGGGTGCGATGAATTTTCCATGTTTGGACAGCTATGTTGTCTACAAATTAAGAACGATGCCTTTTCATGCAGCTGCTTGTTTAGCCACTGATGTGGCCTGCCCCGTCCTATGAACGCCGACACTTTAATCCTGATCGATATGGGTCTTTTGTGGTGTTACATCTGCTGGCACTTACAACTTGTGTTACATTAAATGCTATTATTATTGGGGATTTCTTGTGACTCTTAATTTTGATAGTCATGGAATGCATAACTAACAGTCAATGTCAAGTTGCCACAGCAAGTCCCAGCACAGCAAAAACCGATGCAAATACTTTTAGTGAATGGAATCATAGCGCTGTCATCAGAACCACTAGTTGTGATTCCAGAATCACCACGTCTCTTTGTGGTATGTCCATTTTTTTCTTTTTACTTTTGACATTGTCTATACAGTGATGTTCATTTTTGCATTGAGCACGTCCAGCGTCATGAATCGGTATGTGGTTGTCAGTGTGTAACAGATGTAATTTACATTAGCAGGATTGTTAATGGTCCGCTCAATCTCGATGTCAGCTGGGGAATTTTTTACCAGAATGTTTGGAGACATCGAAATGGAATACAAATTGCCACAAACGTCCAATGAGACCTACATCCCCTGTCCACGTCTTCCATGAACACACAATAATTATTTCTGGTGGCTGAAGTGAAGTTGCATTCAAGTTCTCACACTGGGTATTGACTGGAGTTGACCCTTACGTGAATACGAGACATTAAAATGTTAAAACATGTGCTTGTTTCCTTCCTGATCTCTGCATTTTACAAACATGTGTCTGGAAAACTCACACCTTGGATTGGTAGCCACTCTCCATGAAGTGGACAACTGAGCTTTGGTAACGTTTCATGGTGAATCTGGCCAACATGAATTCATTATTAGCATGTGAGTCATCAATGGAGTGATTTTGGTCATCCACAATCACGTCATGGTGAATTTTCTATCTGCTGAAACGTCAGATCAGATCTGTATATGCAGAGGTCTTGCTAAGATTTTAAAACTAGGAGTCCTCGACATCCAGTTTTGTTAATTCTGCACAACGATACATCATTTCTGTAAGCATTGGATCATGTCTTGTTTTGTTTTGAAAATTTAAGTTTTGGCTGAAATGCCAGAAAAGAGTCCATCGTTGAGCATTTAATTTCCATAGCCAGATGTACACGCATTAAATCGTTTCAATGCCATATACAGGTGCATATATCTAAAGTCTTGGATATATAGGGGAGATATCCCAATTGTCCAAACTTAGTATTATTTTGAATATAATATTCTGGTGACAAGTGCCATTTTTTAACATTTTTAAGCATTGCAAAATTGTATTTTGTAAATTGAATTTGATATGGGTTTTGCACCTATATTGGTGACCACAGATGGCTTTGCACAGAATAGCTTGACAGCGGTGTAACTCTTGTTAGTCCTTCAGGGTGATACTGAATTTTGTCAATCAAAGAATTAGCTGTATTACAAACACTAAGCTGAGTCATGATCACACACTTTCTTATATTTGGCTACTATTCCATCCAAACTGTCCGTTCTAGATACTTTAGCACTCTTCTGAATCCCATTAAAATCTTTGTCAGTTTGCCATTTAACCCCAAATATTTATCCAGTTTTGCAAATGAAAATTTGTCCAAGTCTTGATTTTGCTTGATTTCAAGTTCGCATGAAATATTTATATCGCTGCAATCAGAACTCAACAAAATAATGGAGGCTAATGTTCTGGTGTACTCTTATAATAACCACATGTACATCTCGGGATCTTTATGTCTTTGAATTCAGTCATTGTAAATTTATGCACATTTTCCCACCCAAGCAGCTGCAAGTTGAAGTCTATGAACTTGCCACCCTGCTTTTGCAACATGTTATTTTGATGTACTCATAAATACAGCAGGAAAATCTAAGGGTATTTTAACCACTGAATTATGTCATTGTCAATATCAGCACAGCTAAAATGATAAAGTAATCAACATATTCTCAGTCAGTATGTTGTTGAAGTAGGACTGTCACATCTTTGAATTTGCTGCCCAACTATTTGCATGTGTACTGCAGACTCATCCTTGGGTGAATTAAATATTTGCATCCAAATACGCGTAATAAAGTGTTTCCAATTGCTTTTGAAAAGGAATTGGCCAGCTTACAATTTTAACAGTGTTTACTTTATGAAGCCACGATGTCAGTGAATGCTGGTCATATAATTTGAGTTCGCCTGTTTATATTGCAAGACTTGATTTGTATTATCTGCAATTTTATGTGCAATATCACAAAAATGAATGCAATAAATTCTCATTAAGTCAAGATGTATTGATACATTTTGCTGTTCATTAGTATGTTTTCGTAATATATCATCCTAACAGACTATTATCATAAAAAAGATTATTTTTCTTCTATATGTTACAGCTACAGCCACCAGTACTCCATCAACAAGTAAGCCTTCTAAAACATCTTTCTCTCTCTCTCTCTCTCTCTCTCTCTCTCTCTCTCTCTCTCTCTCTCTCTCTCTCTCTCTCTCTCTCTCTCTCTCTCATAAATCTGAATGAAATTCTTATCAACATTTTGTAAAGATTATGATACAAATGCATAATGATTACATGTTTAACACATACTTTTTAAAAAAAAATGTCATTAATGATAATACTAGTAAAAGCTACTTTTGTTAGCAATATTGTGTATATGTCATTAAGTACCAATGACTATTATCTATTTTCACATACAATTACTTTTGAGTCCAATTGAAAATTAACTAATACATATTTAAATGTTGAAAATATGTTTTGTGTGTTCATCTTGTATGCAATGTAATTAGCTGGAAGCAAAAAGAAATATTAAAAATTTTAATGCAGTAAAGATGGTTTGATAATTCATAATTTGTAGTTATTAACATTTTTAAGCATAAATATTATATTGAAATGGTGCCACATTAGCCATCTTGAAAATCTTGTCTTTTCTCAAGCAAACAGAAAACACATTGATTATGATCAGGTAGATTCTAAGTGAAAAGATACCACTTTGGGTGCATGGGACATTTTTTATGAACAAATCTAATGACACATCCACCAGGCATATATATATATATATATATATATATATATATATATATATATATATATATATATATATATATATATATATATATATATATATATATATATATATATATATAAAATCATAAAAATTAAAATAAAATATGTCAAAAAGGTCCATATATTTTGGATAGATATATTAACACAAAACATAAGAATATTATTCTGTTGACCTGAGAAGCAAAAAAAGTTTATGTACCCCAACCTCAAATTTATACCTGCATTTTCATGTTTGAAACCAAGTGATGCTCATGGCTCAAACACAAGCTTTCTACTGGTGATAATTTGGATAAACATTGTATACTAAAGAACTTGATACAATTCGAACTAGCTGCAATCCAAAAGATTTTTGTATTTGATTGTATTTGATTGGACAGCTTTTACCTCATGTTGTATGTCTGGCATATAATTTTAAAACACATAAGTGTATGATATTTAAACAGAAAATGTATAAATATACTTTCTGGATTCTTACAATCATAATCTCACCCTTATATTTAAGTTCTGATTGACTTCTGAGTCTTCTGATTAAATATATCTGTCCAATCAAGTAAAAGCAGGCAAGACCAAGTAACATCACTGCATGAATTGCACTAGAAAATGATAAATAGAAAATGTTTCATATCGAAGTCACATAAATTAAAATTTATTTTCATTATTATTAATATTATTATTAATGTTATTATTATTATCATTATTATAATTATTTTTGTTGTTATTATTATTATTATTATTATTATAAAGACAATGACAAATCATACTATTGGAGTGTACACCAATACGTTTAACCAGAACATGTTAATAAATGTCTATTTTGGTGTTTCTATTCGGGATGAAACATTATGCACACAGATATTGCCCATTGATACAATTCATGATACACAGCCTGCAATATTTTACAAATCAATAATACATGAATCTGATAGTCATTCCTAACTTCCTTCTTTGGAAGATAGTGCCCTTTTTTGTATGTTGATATACTGGCACAAGTAGCGATAGAGATATCATATATTTATATTCAATTCTCATTAATGAGACGATAATAAAAATGCTTTCAAACAGAATACCTGTTGGTTGTCAGTACCTTTCATTCAGTATTTTAGGCCATTTGTTTTGTATGGATTGGATGCTTTGAAAATATCTTATTTCCAATTTCATGTCTCACTTAAAACTTAGAAAAAAATTATCAAAATCGAAGAAATAATGTGATTTCCTCATGCAAAGAAAATCTCATCTAGAACAAATCCAGGAAATGGAATGAGGATGAATGCCAACAAAATCTTTCACACTGTACGTGCTGCAAATGCAAGAGACTCATTTGGTCCAATCTGATAAAAATGAGATCTCCTCTGTCCTATACATAAAGATCTGATGACGACAGCTTACAACAATTTCAGTTACATTTTTTTCTTGAAAGTTTATTGGAAGGTTTGTTATTTACTATTCAGTAATGGATGGTCATACATCTAATAGGTTTATGCTAGACATCTTATAATGTCCGGTAGGTCCTACATGAAAATGTTACCCCTTAGACACCATGGTGGCCATCTTAGATTTATATTGTCTTGTTGGCTGTAAATGTAAATGCTGCCATTGAAATTTGCCAAATCTTGTTGTTACTAAATCCTGAAGAGAATCTATATAGAGCTACAGTTATTTTGTGCAACACAAATAATACAATATAACTGGTTTGGTATCCTTCTTGAAAAATGTCTTTTAAACAGGTATAGCTACATTTTTTGTAGAATTTGTTTGTTAAAGACACTTTAGACAAGTTCAAGTAAAGTTAGTCCCCAAAAATTGATCTTAACTACATTAATTAACCAAATTGGGAGAAGGTATGAGCCAACAAAGTAGTGAGCCTGGAACATGTAGTCAGCTAACTTCATACATAAACACAACATTTACCTTGTATATAAACATTTTTAGGTGTAGGCATGTACTCATTTTGAAACGATTGCATGTGCAGAAAAAAACATTTACCATTTACATACATAGAAACAAATGCTATAATATATTTCTGTATCTTTATATAATCATGATCTACAAACAACCATAAAAAAGTATTATGGTTCAGTGAGAAATTTGGTAGAATTCTGTGAAATGAAACCCCATCCCTCATTGTGGCTGCTTTGATAGATGGTCTTGGGGTGGTGCCTACTTTCAATTATGAGTACCCTTTGAAACAAAAATCCTTTCTTATTCAGACAAATTGGTTCAAAAATTAGTGACACACATTGTATGATGGCAGATTTCTAAGTCAGACAACATTCTAAATTATTGTTATCATCATGTTGACAATACTGCAAGTTGAATTCATGGATGATGTTACCACATTCGGTATTTATTAATTACATCTGTCCAGTGTCCAGTCATATAGAACACAAATAGAAGAATGAACAAAAGTTAATTAGGAAATTAAAATGAAGTGGTTGACTTTGTTCATACTTGTCTTTTATATATGCATAATGAAAATAAACATGAAATTGCAACAAGACAAAACAACAAATCAAAACAAGGAAAACTATTGATAATATTTTGAAAATACATTTTTAAGTCAATTCAGCTAATGAAATAAAAGGTAGACATTTAAAGGAAATATTTATCATGTCATCATGTATATGCACTATTATAGAAAATGCCAAATTGTGGAAAGATAGTAATTCAACTGAACAAAAACATCAGCATTTGTAACCATTTTTCATGAATGAACTCCACATATTAATATTGGTAATGTAGTCTATATTCAGCATGTGAACAGTGTGCATATATAAATCTAAATAACTAGTTCATTATAATACAGTATGAAAATGTTCCATAAAATTGTCGGTTGAACTGTTACAAAGTTTAACACTTCAAATTAGATGAAATAATAGCAGTAAAGCTAGATGTTGAACTGTCTCATTATCTTTATTATATAGCGTATGCATTACTAATTAAGAAATCCTGTGACTATACAGGATGGCTTTACTTCCATTATGCCTTCAGGTTGGTCAAACACATGTTAGATTGATGTGGACAAATCCTGTTGAAATTACACCACAGCCCTATCCAATGCATATGCAAAAATCCTGATCATTTCTTTTTAATTTGGAAAAAAACTGACAGTGGTTATGTGGGCATTCAAAGATGATTTGTGCATAATGCAGCATTGAAATAATAAAAAGAAACCAGGCTGGGAAAGAGGCACAGAAAAAAATGTTCATCACACTGGTGGGGGTGGGGTGGGAAGGGAAGAGAGAAACATATAGAGTAAATATTGAGAAAATATTCCCTTTTTAAATACCAGCTATATTGTAATGTTTGGGTATTCAATGACGAAACAGAGCCACTAAAGTGCCGTCGAGTGTACATTACCTTATTCTTTTATGATGTGTATCACATCAATTATATTTCTAACAACACGGTAGAGGATCTGCATCATATGCCTCATCAAACAGCTTCTGTTTAGTGTCACAGTCAAGCTAATCATCTTAACATGGTGAGCATCTGTACCAGTCACAGCATGAAACCACTTATAGCATTTTGTTTTTGTATTAGGTATGTTTTTTTGGATAATTACTGTGTGTGTGTGTGTGTGTGTGCACAATTTTTCTACATTACAATAACTATATTGTGTCCAGATATGCCTCTTCACTTATACAAAGTTTCTCCTATTTCACCTCTACCATCCTCTAATTATTCTTTCTTAAGCTATCTGTATAATATATCACCCACTGCCCATACAGAATGTGGTTGACTAACACTTCTAAATGAAGTACAGACCCAACAGACAACCCTTTAACTAAAAGATGCTGATCAGCATTTATAATGCTATGACCAAGTTACCCAGATTTACCCACAACTAAACTACCTGCTTCACCTCTCCCTTGATAACATGCACCCAGCAGATTAAAAACACATTAGTCATGGTCTAAAGAAGGTTGTGTGTGTTACCAATAGACTTCCAGACAAAAATTAGAAATGAATGGACATATATACATGTATTGTGAATTTGGGGTAAGGGTGAGATGGGTTAAGTGGGTGAATACTCATTTAATAATTATGTAGGATATAATTGATAATAATACTTTTTCTCATGAAGTGTATTGTTTTTAAATATAAATTATCTTTATTTGCAATATTTTTTCTAATCCTAGAAAGATCTCTTAAAACATTTCAAGTAGTTTTAACACACATGTATAAACAAAATCATTGTGTATTACATGGCTGTCTTTCTCATGTGAATCTGGATACATTACAGTGTCACTTAAGTTCAAAATAAAGCCAGATTCTTTTTTTTTAAAGTGTGATAGTTATTTAGAGAACAATGTCATGACTTGATTTATTGAAAATTGTTATATTATTATAATACTCGTGCCGAAATTATGTTTAAATTTATACTTAAATTGTTATATAGATGCAGCTGTAGTTTATTTGTTGGGTGGGTAGTTTGTTCTAATGGTACTTTTAAATCCTTGATTGCCACTGTTTTTAATAAATTTCATCATTCCTCCAATTTGTCTAAAGTTTGGAAGGAAGGAAATGTATTTTTTGAAAAACTATCTGATATTATATGCATTGCCTCGGGACCAGATCCAAGCTTTGCATATAAACAGAGTAGGCATTGAACGAAATTCATGTATCTTTACAATGTAGGTGTAAAATGGAAAATCATACAAAAATCTTTTCCTTATTTTTCAGAATTCTTGATATCACACTCAGGTTAACACCATACAACTGTGCAATCAACGACTGACTTCCTTTATTATCTAACTTCTTTAACACTTCCACATGATCCGCCAATGATAACATATTACATGTGCGCTTAAACCATTTTAGATTTTAATAATGCCTCAGCTGATGAGTGCAGAGGTTAGCCAGTCTAGAATATTCTACGATCTTTGGAATTGCAGTCTACACATAAACAGCCTTGACCTCCACTTTATATTTGATGTCTGGACCATTTTTATGCAAATAAGTGGTGTCAAATACATATAAAGTCAATGGTTGAGACCAGCAAATTGTATGCTAATTCAACGATTTATCCGTTTAACCAATATGTATTTATCCGATGTTGATTACTAGACAATGGAATGGGACCATGCTTTCGCTGTGCAGTTAAGTGATATGCATTTAAGTGGAACTAACTGTAATCAAGATGCTAGATCTAAACGGTGTGCAACTATTTAGTTTAGAATTATGAGGTGCCACATTTTAGTTCAGTCTAAGAAGTTGCTCATTAGTTCGTTCTTTTTCAAAAGGGTTCCAGAAATAGTGATGTCATGCATTCAGCAAATTCTGCTAGTGACTAACCTAATAACATTCACACATGGCACACAAGTTGATTTGAGAGGGAAGGAAGAGAGATTAACTTGCATTTTTAAGTGGATCTAAAACATTTGAAATATATAAACAATATGCTTGACCTTTTTCCTTCATTTCAGTTACAGATTATTTATAGTTGGAACAAATAATATCACACAAGAAGCAGTTATCATATAATGGCAGCTACATAAACTTTGTCAAATCTGATTTAACTTGTACTTAAATATACCATATTAATTTAGTAAAGAAAAGCAATTGAAGTTCACTCTTTTGGAGACGTTCAAATATGTTGCTTTTCTTTTGCTCATCAAGGAAGATTCACTTCGAATTGCCCAAGAAAACAAGAATAAATTGTTTGTAAAAGTAAGCATTTCTGTACGTCTTCAGAGTAATAAAATGAACTTCAATTTCTTTCAGCAGCTACAACATTTACCATGACAACAACACCAATGTCAACAACAAACAATGAAATGAAAACTGCAAACACTGAAATGGGAACAACAATAAGCATCACAGCAGCCACATATCCCCTACCAGGTCTTGTAGTAATTGGCATCAGTGTTAGTGTAATAATTGGCATCAGTGTTCATGTAATAATTGGCATCAGTGTTAGTGTAATAATTGGCATCAGTGTTAGTGGCTTCCTTTCCATTCTTCTAATCATCTGCTGCTGTTGTTTTTACCACTGCAGGAAGGAACAAAATACAGATAAATATGAGGCTGAGTTTGTAGCAACTAAAAATAATGAAGATGCTAAAAATCATACAAAACAAATGTTGCAATCCGTAATCCAACACATATACCAATAAGTGCAAGAAATGAATAAAGTACTTCTGATAAATTCTAGGAAGTAAAACTTATTGATGGAATTTTAAAAGCACCAATTCAGTCGTAGACTTTTAGCAAACCGAACAAAGAATCATTTGGAAGATAAACCTGTTCCAAATATGAGTGAATTTAATGAATCAGAACAATTGTAAACTAGTGACAACCAACCTATGAATTATGACCAAAACAAATTCCAGTTGATCAAAACCAGTGCTTGACTGAATTGGACCATGAAGGTGAGGGGAGTGAATGATGCATTTCATCATACATGTACAAAGGTTGGTTTAGTGACATGGCACTGCAGACTTCCAAATAAGCAGCCAAAATGAACATCTTAATAGTCTTGTATCCTGTATGAATGGCATCATTATCATTGCATTTTCATAAAACAATGCAAATTCTGTATAGCTTGTTCTAAAGAAAATGTCACAGTACTTTCATTTATTATGGCTGCTTGAGAAACTAAATTGCACAGTTGTGCTTACAAAATTTCTGTCAAGTATTAAGTCCAAAATGTTACAAAATTGATAAAGAATTGAAAACATTGCTATGATACTATGGTTATATTATATAGTCAACATGTAAATACAACATGTCAAGTAAATGTTTTGTGTTCATCTCAGGTGGTGTTTGCTTAATCTTACTAATAAAGATTTTCACACAGTTCTACATATCCTGAAAGTTTGAAGTATTTTTAGCAGCCTATAAATCCACTCAGGGTCTTTAAGTTTTCATTGAAAATATGCCTTTGAAATAGTTTTTTTTTTAAAACCAAACATTGTTCTTCCTTATTTGTGCTAATGCTGATTTCACAGGACAGTCTATTACTTAAAAGTTTGACATGGCTTGTGTAAAATACTGTACAATTGCTGTAATGGTCAGAGAGGTTTATTAGGATTTAATTTTACTAAGATAAGATTTATTTTATTGAAAAATTAGAGCATTTGATTGGCCAGTTGTAAATCAGACTTTAATTTCAACCAATCAACTCATGGGACTCAAAACTTTAAAGTCACCTTCAAGTTTATTACTTCAAAAAAAAATATAAACAATTTTTTTAAAATATTTTCAACAAATTTTACTTTTACAAGAATGATTGTGAAATTTGAGCCAGGCAATCACCATAGTGTATTAAAATCCATAGCTCCAAGTTGTATTTAATTTTGTATGCTATTTTGCTACATCAAATACCGATGTAAATATATGGCCACACAGACGGCAGGAACAAAATATGCCCATTTCTGCTATCTCAATAGGTCTATTGAAATGATATATATATAGGCATCTTCCTGTTCAAATTCACCTAGTTTTCAGACCTAGAAGTCTGGCTGCTAAGATCTGAATCTGAGATATTTTCTCCAGTGAACATGCAGACCTTGATATGTCAGACTTTTAAATCTCTGTAAGGAAGAAAATGCTTGCACAAATACTAAACAAAGCGTGTGACTTCATTAGTTAGCCTGTCATTGACCACAGTGATTATAGTAACAGAACAATAAAAAATTAGGTGTGGATATTTCTTAACAACTTTATTGAAGATGTAAATCAATAGGGTTGCTAATTATCAATAAAAAAAACGATTGTCATACCTGTACTGTGGATACCAGAGAACAAAATGCAATGGGAGAAAGAGATACAAAACATTTTCATAAGAAATAATACAGTTTTCTTGGTTGGCATACCTTGCTGGAGGAAGGGGACAAGTGACACTGAGAGGGATGTATCTCCCCCCCTCTCCCAGCCAACACTAGTAAATTTGCCTCTGGTTAGTAGAGGATCTTACATGAGTGCTAATTTCAAATGAGTTTATTATGCACATTGAAGAAATATGCCTGTCATCCCTGACAGATTTTGTATTGATTCCTCTCCTGAACTGATGTTCATATATAATGAGATTTTCACGCTATTTATCAATTCTGGAAATTACCGGAGATATATGAAAGTATGGATATCCCATATTTCTATGCAATTTTCAACATTTTGTCAACTTTCTTGCAGTTATTTTCAGTAAATAAAATAAAATAAAGTTATTATCATTGCAAGGGGTAAATTTACCACAATGCAAACAATACAAAAAATAGTTTGTATATTTAAATGTTCTTCCAGTTTTACCATTACCAACATATTAATTACCTTAGAAAGTTCACTAGGATTTGAAACCTATCAGTGATATTCTTAAATGAATGAAGCAGTGACCTGCACTGTATTTTATTTAATCCTGGTTGGCATTGTCTTTCTTCACTGGTCAGAGTTTTAATAGCAATGAGTTAAATTGTCTCTTTTTTGGCTCAGGTTGGTGAATACATACTGATCATAGATTGATGTTTGTTGATCGAAGTTTGTTGATTCTTGTTATAATTTTCATACTCCAGTCTTTCGATTATTTGTTTTTAATCCTGTATAAGCTTGCAGACAAGTTATTAATAAAGGCAGTTCTAACTAAGCTGAATAGTAGTTAATGTATTAACATATGAGTTGATTAGTGTATTTATTAGCAATTTAAGTATTTCTTTGCTGTTCCAGTGCTCAGAAATGTAAGCCTTATCTTAATTACAGTGATACAAATGTATTGGGGTATAAAATTATTCAAGTGTGTGATCATTTCATATTTGAATATTAATGTTTAAGATGTTTATCTTGTTGAAGAAAAGGTATATGTCAATATGAAAGTAGATGTACAGTAATTACAATTGTTATAATTCCATCATCAGGATTTTTAATTTGTTGATTATGTCATTGATTAAATAAAAATCTATATTTGTGATAAAATGTCTGTTGCTTGTTAGCTCTACTGGTCATATAAGTGATTATGGTATGGTCTGCTATCATCATCAGTTCATCCATTGGCCAAAGTTTTCTTTATAGATACATGTATTTCTAAACTACTTAGATGATTACTTGAAACTTTACTTATATACACATTCATGGGTTATTTGGTCTTGATTGAAAATGGTGCTGCTCAGAAATGCAGTATGGCCATTTTGAAATTGTTGTTATTGCTATTCTTCCGGATGGGTGGACATGTCAAAATGATGGTTTTGCTAAGGAACTTCTCATCATGTCTAGTTGGACCAATATGGAAATAGTGCCAATGTGCTTTTAGATACGGCTACCACAATATCCATCTTGAAAATCATATTATCAGTAATCCTCCTACATGAATGTTCATGCCAACATGCAGTTTTCATAAATTACTTCTTGTTTATTCTGTCATCTACGAAAATGATGCAGATGTCAATTATGGCAGGTATCTTGAAAATCTTGTTATCACTACTTTTCCTGAATTGATGGTCCTACCAACATGGGGTTTTCACTGAAAGAATTCTTATATTTACTTTGTTCTAAATAAAAATGGTGAAATCCTGATGTGCTGTGTGTACCACAACAGATAATTTAAAAATATTGTTATTGCCAAAGAATATCATCAAGGCTCATAATAAAACCACCAGGCCTAACATATTAATTACCAGTTTTTAAATCCCCAGCCAGAAACCTCATGAACACTCATTTGAAAATTTTCAATTATTTTTGGACCACTTGTAATGTAGAAAATACTTGGAAAGACATGCCACAGTAATACCCATTTCAAGGTCAAGTAAGGATATTACAGTTCATTGATACACTGACACATAATCGTTTTTACTTAACTCGTAAATAAAATCAAATAAATTTCCCCCAGAGTTCTCTGGGGGTAAATATTTTATGGTTCTATTCCACGGAAATATTGTTACCGCAGGTGTTCATACATGTTCTTTATGGTCAATAATTTTGACTGGAGCTCCATTTGATTATATTTTGATTCGTGTAATACCTCTATTGTTATCGTCATTACGGTTATTGGGAATCTTAATGATGTTTTAATTTGGGTATATCTTGAATTGTTGCTCTGCTCTCCTTCAGTGTTAATCCCCATTCATTTATTTTTGTGTGTCTTAGATCTTACAATTTATTTCAACGCAACGCATTTGTAAAATGTTCTATTATTCGTTCTGCTACACAATTTATCCCTGACGAAGTCAACGTTGACAGTTTCATTAGTTTTAGTTTTTCAATACTCTGTTTATCATTTATCGGATAGATTCCATAAACAACTGCTGTTACAGGATAGGATCTCTCGTAATACAGTTTGTCAATCCCAGTCGGAATTTCTGGTTTGGAATCCTGACTCATAGTGACAGTTCACTTATTTTTCCCCGTTTCTGAGCGAATAATGAATTTCACTCTAAAAAAATACTTTTTCTTGTCAAGATGTGAGATTATCACTGCTGCTCTTTCGTCGTTCATGGTAGCATCAACACTACCATCAATTCGAGATGTTGACCAACAGTGAGATGCTCTATCGTGCTTGAATTCATTAAAACAATCACGGATTTTACCTATCATGCTTCTATCACTTATCAGACAATTTGGTACAACAGTGTAGACTATCGAGATTGAATTCAACATTTTTCCAAGGCGTAATTTTCGATAATCTCTCGAACTCCTCCATATTATAATTAAAACAAGTATTTAAATAAAGAATTTATTATATAATGAATCATTGAAAATGGCTTATGATAGGATCAGTAACCGCTTGTAACAAATCATGCAGAAATGAATTCTGTGGATATCATTTATAAAGTGTATGTCGTAAAAGCTTAAGGCCCTTACCTTGCATACAATATGGGGTAGGTGTGCGTGGTAAGTCGCAGTTGTGTCTCAATTGTAGTGGTAAGCGATACAGAGAGCTAAAGTGCTATTATGATAAGAGAATCAAAAACTCCATCAGTGACTCTGGCTATGTACCTGACAGCGTCAATGACAAAATCATAAGAACACCTCAAGACTACATTGATAGATTCCCAAGTAATAATTAAACCAAATAATGAATTAGACAAATAGTATTTAGTATATAAATGAACCAAGAATTTCAATCACATCCCGTGATTACCAATTATGAAGCATCTCGTGACGGTATTGTCAGACACTGCAGACTGAAGAACCCAGTGGGTACTGTGAATAATTATGGATATTTGATGTTTAGTGCTGGAAAGAAGAAAAATTATTGTCATAAATTTGCGTTCGAATGTTACAATGGATTGATCAAGGATGGTCTTGTTATTGATCATATAAACGGTATAAAAACTGATAATTCTTTATCGAATCTCCAAGCTATTTCACAAAGTGAGAATTCCAAACGAGGAGAGACTGGAAAACACTCGAAAATGCGAACCTTATAAAATCATTTAATGCAGAAAACAACGAAGAAAGAGTATTTAAATAAATGACTGAAGCGGGAAAATATTTAGATATTTGCGAACGCTCAGTACGAAAAGTAGCAGAGAATATCACCAGATTAGTGATTTCCAAAAGAAACGGACATAGAATTCAATTTGCGTATTCCTGAATTACGTTTTGTACTATGTGTTATAACACCAAGGGGAATAACTCGTGTGGGCTTGTGTGTTTAGTTTTGAAACAACGATAACTCTTTTGTTGTAGTCACATATTTCAATGGGGTAATGGCTTTTTTGTGTTGGTTTGACTAGAAAATTTATAATTTTGTGTACGATTGTGTACAGTAAAAAATCTACGATTTTTCAGCTACGATTTCCATCTGCGATTTTTCTTCTACGATTTCCATCTATGATTTTTCATCTATGATTCATTAAACCCTTCACCTGATACACATATATCGTATTAAAAATTATAGATTTGTAGATTACGAACACTGGTACCGATTTGGAGGTTTTTCTATATAATTGAGGGGGCCAGCCCAAAAAGGCTATTGTTTATTTTTGTTTTAGAAAAATATATTAAATATTTTTTTGTATTAAATACATAATATTTTATATATGAATTTCGAAAATATGAATGTCGTTATTAACGAGATTTCAAGTTTGAAAAATCAAGGAATTCAATTATCAGTTAAATTAGATTGTAATCAGATTCTTTCTGAATTTCAAGATATGAATGATAACACTAGGAATAACAAGTATGTGTTAGCGAAATCTTATAAAGAGAATTCAACACGCTATTTATGACTCACTTGCATTCTGTAACGACATCAATAAGTTCGTCCCGTTATTCACTGCTGTCGAAAAGGTCAGAAGTATATTGGGAAAACAAATCAAACGCACAATTTACTCGAAAATCAAAACAATAAAAGAGATTATCTGCCAAAATCAAAATTCCCCCTTGATTGCATCAACACAGTAAACACGCCATGCATACAAGTATGGAAATTCTATAGACAGGTATGATCTTACTCATCTAGAACAGAATTCTATAGACAGGTGTCACTGGTGATTTATCACTATGCGGAAGTATAACACGCAAAAGAATTTCGGGTCAGTTTTTCCACTTACAATTTAAATAATATATTCATTTATAATGGTAAATGAGGCACTGACAATTAAATTAGCGCGTGAACGATTAGCTTTGATTAAGAAATTTATTCCAGTTCGTGATTCCGTTCGACATATGCTCCAAACGAGACAGGAATTTCAAAGTGATTTTGCAGCTAACACTCAACAGTTATTTAAACCAATAACCACTGCTACTAAGGATACTGTACCAATACTTGAAAAAAATAGCAAAGGAAACTGAGAAAAAACATCAGCGCTGTTAACAAAACCCCCTCCTGATCCAACAAATCCAATGAGAAAACAGTAGGGGACTTACGTGCACGATTTAATGAGGAGCGGTTAGCAGCAATTGATGAGACTGATCCAGCAGAAATTCCTGCGTTTGTTGTTATGACTTATGAAAACAGAAAGAAAATGTTGAAAACAGAACAACACGTATATTAAAAGTATAGATCATTGGGCTGATGTGATTTACAAAATCAAAACTAACACAAGTCGAATTGATAAAAAAATGCATCATACACTGGATATTTCGATGTGGTGGGTATAATGTATAATCAATATGAAAAACTAAAACCGCAAAGATTGCAAAGAAAAAGACAACAGCCTTCAAAGAAAATAGCTTTCTCACCTAGACGACAACTACCACCTGACGATGATGATAAGCAATAATTGTATATGCCATCATGATTTTGATGATAAGCAATCATTGTATATGCCATCTGATCAAAATTTACAAGATGATGATGATACACAGGGTCCAACTGGTTATAGTAGTGGAAAGGGATTTTCTCAAAGTGGAACTCCAAGGGGTTTTTCAGGTAGTGGTCTAGTTCGTTGTCCTAATAGTATTCTCGGGGATATATCACGATTCGAAATTCTCGTAGGAGGGAAACGAGCCGGAAATAACTCACCGGAAGTAATTAATGAGGCAGCTGATATCTGCAGACAACTATTTGAGGGTGGTATCATGGATATTGATTCGTTTTACCCTCTGAAGCATTTATCGAAGTAGAAGGAGAAATTGTAACAAATAATCATGCTGCTAATGATCCGCCATATGCACTTGATGCCAAAGTCGGCTTTGTCAATAATGGTATGATGGTTTTATTTAACAGCGCTAGATACATGATTGATGGAAAGGAGATTGAATCCATAGAGCGTGATGTTGATGTTGCCACAACAATAGTGGGTTGGCAAGATACTCTGATGATTATACAAGATCGGCAGGTCCATCTATGATGTTTGCTAAATATGTTACTGATAACGCTGATAACAATACATATCTTAAATTACGGACACCAGTAAATATTGGAATTGCTGATCAACCAGATGATACACTTGAACACGAACCAAGACCAGCTAATCCCTCTGATATTGTAAAAGGTGATAATACTCGTTACAACTTCGGGTTTGCAACATGTGTATCAATGTTGGAAGGAGAGGGTAGATTATTCGCATGCGTGATTCCACTATATCATATATTTGGATTCTGCAGAAATGTTAGAAAAGTTATCTATGGAGCGAAGCATACAGTAGCCTTAGTGCGAAAAGGTGATGATAATGATGCAATCTAGCTTGGTGCTGGTGTTGTTGATGGCAAGGTGAATATAACAAAACTAACACTGTGGATGCCATTAATGACTCCATCATTCACCATAGAGCAAAAAGTACTATCATTTATGAGTACAGGCGGCAAATCATTACTAAGTTGGCTAACAAATAACACGGATATGGTGGAGAGTACTCTTGGCAACTGGCATCAAAACAAGGTATTTCTGCGCCGCGGCATATATTTGTTGCGTTACAGAGTATGGCGCGATTGGGTTCACAATCACGCAGCCATATGATATTTGATCAACTCGGTGTTAATGAAGTCTCGCTGAGTGTAAACGGTCAACAAGAACCAACCGAGGATATTTTACTTGATTACAGACAAAACCAAATAGCACGGGCGTATTATCGTTTGCCATCATTTATGGGACGCGATTATAATGTAGATACCGGTCTGCAAATATCACAGTTGGATTTTAAAAACCTATATCCCATCTATTACTTCTCACTGGAACATCTTGACTTAACCAGACAATCCGTTGTTGAAATATACTTTCGACCTCATGTAACCGTTTCTCCACCTGGTGGTTACAAAGTTGCTGTAATTCTCAGTGACAAATCAATGCTACTCGAAGGTGTTGGTGGACGAATGAAAGTAATTGATGCACCAGTGGAAAATATGTAATGTAGCAATTAGATCAATATATTATTATTAAAATATCATATAGTCATGTTAGTGTTACGTTAACTCCTGGTCAGATTAAAAAATTGCAATCGGAATCAGCTAAAAAATTTAGAACCACAATATCGCTGAAGCACAATCAGATGTCTGTCGGTCAGAATAAACTCGTCAGATAAAACACTTCATTGATGCCATCAAAGATAGAAAAGGTTTTCAGATCACTCTCTTTGCAGCTGCGATTAAGAACATGATAAAATCAGGTGGTGTATTCCCACTTCTCGCTGCGATTCCAACATTAATTGCAGCTGTTAAAGCCGCGGCGTTAGGAGCTGCTGGAGCTCATTGTGCTAAAGCAGTACATAGTATTGCTCAATCAATGAACCAAAATAGGGGCGGGGATACAACAAAAAGGGAAAGGGTCTAAGACTACCAGGAACTCCGTATTCATGGTACAGCAGAGAGGGCCTGAGACTAGGAACAGTTTACTAACTCGAGAACCGAAGGTTCCATCGCAGATATCGCCGATGTCAAATTTTTATTTACTTGATTGCATTGAGCTTACCAATGAAAGAGAGAGACAGCTGCTGGAGTTTGCAATCTACAACAACTTGGTACTAGCCAACACCGTGGGCCAACATAAAGTTTTACGATGCTGGACATAGCATGCACTAAAAAGAACCCATCATAACCAGATCGACTACATACTGGTTCATAACCGTTACCGATCTGGAATCAGTAGAGCAAAAACAAGGATGATCCCAGGTGGTGATGTTGGGAGTGATCACAACCTTGTAGTTATGAACATCTGAATGAGGCTGAAGAACATTAACAAGCCAAAGAACATCAGGTTCAAATTCAGCCTTGGACAACTGAAGGACACTAACATCTGCATGTCATTCCAAGCTACAATTGGAGGACAATTGGTTCCACTCCTTTTGATGGATGTTGCTGTTAAAGTGATGTTTGATCAGCCATGCTAGTAAAGGGATGCTGAAGATCATCTTGAACAGACTGAAACTGAAACCACAAGCAGAAGAAATAATTGCTGAAGAACAATCAGGGTTCCAGAGTGGAAAAAGCCCAACAGAACAAATACTCAATCTCAGAGTTCTGTGTGAAAAGTGCTTGCAACATCAGTAAGACATCTATCATGTATTCATAAATTTCAAAAAGGCCTTTGAGTGTGGCATGAGGCATTGGGGGTACAACATGGGTCAAAAGTTGACCAAATCCATCAAGCAGCTATATGCCAAGGCTGCCAGTGCATTAACTGCTCAAGATTCTGTGTGGGACTGGTTCCAGACAATAGTTGGGAGTTTGTGAAGGCTGTCTCTAGTCACCCACGCTTTTCAACATCTATTTGGAGCGCATCATGAGGAAAGCCCTGGAAAACCAATGTGGGACAGTCAGCATTGGTGTGCATAACATCAACAACGTCTGCTTTGCAGACAGCATTGATGGACAGTCAGGCAGTGAAGATGAGCTTGTAACCTTAGTAAAGAACATGGATGAAACATCTTCCAGATTTGAAATGGTGAAAAGAGCTGAGAAGACAAAGCTGATGACAAATAGTAGCAAACAAATCACAGCCAAGATTAAACTGGAAACAGTGAGCCAGTTCAAATATCTTGGTTCATGAATCACCAAAGAGGATCAAGAGCAGACTTTTGTCACGAACAGCACATATAACGGCAGCTATGTCAAAGCTATGACCCATCTGGAGAGACAAGAATATCTATCTGAAAACTAAAATCAGACTATTGAGAGCACTAGTCATCTCAATCTCTTACATGGACCACATCACAAATGAAGAAGTGCATAACACCATCAGGCACAAAGTAGGCCAATATGAAGACCTCACCACTGTCAAAAAGAAAAATTTGAAATGGTATGACCATGTCACTAGAGCCAACAGTCTATCCACAACAGTACTGCAGGGTAGCATACAGAGTGGCAGAAGGAGAGGTAGACAGAGATAAAAGTGGACTAACAACATAACAGAATGGACCAGGAAGTTTTTTGGAGACACAGGCATTGGCACATGATCAATACAACTGGATATAACTGGTCAGATGTTCAGCAGCAAAGTGCTTTGACGACCACACTTGGTCATGAGACTGATGATGATGATTATGAAACTAAGCATTATAATCACAATGGCTTGTATGAAACAGACAGCAAGGAAGTAAACAGAAGGAGAGGTAGACAGATAACTAAGTGGACTGAACACATCACAGAATGGACCAGGAAAAGTTGTATGGAGACACAGGCATTGGCACATGATCAAGACAAGTTAAAGGAACTGCTCAAATGTTCAGCAGCATAGTGCTTCAGTGACCACACTAGGTTAAGAGACTGATGATGATGATGACTGTACAATGAACCTTGTGTGGAACAAAAAAAATAGTCCCTACACAAAGTCCCAGTGAAAATATTCATTCTGAAATCACAAAGATTGATTTCCAAGAAAAGAAATGTCAGATTATTAATTAATTACTTTTTACTACTAAAACATGCTGACTTATGCCATTACATTTATGGCTTGCAATATATTCATGCTTATCAAATTGGCCTCTATAAAATGAATACAATTCAGCTGTCCCTAATTCCTAATATCTTCCTAGAAATCTGCTACAAGATGATGGTACAAATGCTGAGGCCTTTTAATGTTGCTTGCTTAGTTCTTGTACTGTCCCTGCTCATAAAAACAAGTTGCATGATATAAGCAGGGGTTAAAATTGTACTCACAACTGAAAATGACAGGTTACAGTTTGTCAAATGAATGTCAGGGCTGACAATTGTTTTTTTTCACTTAAAAGTATACTAAAAGGAAACCTAATACATGTAGTATGTATTATTATTGTTCCATTTGTGGGTAAGAAGCAAACTGAATACCTTTTATCTACCTCTGAAAGAATTTCAGCTGCAAATCAAATACCATGTCAAACATTCAACCATTATAACCAAGGGAGTGTTTAGTAGTATAGCCACGATTGACCACTTGTATTTTTATCTGACTTAAGTCTTCATTGAGATCAGTACATTTATAGAATTTTAGTCATTTGTAGAGAATGAGTCTGACAATGATTACAGCCATAACTTATTTTAATTTCCTTAACAACATTATCTTAATCACAACTGTTCATTTGTAGCAAGTACACTGGAATCAACAGGTATGACAGTGTGTGTTGTACCAGCTTTCACATATACATGTATTCATTTCTCAGTCCTAACTTTAAAAAAAGTTTAATCTGTGTGTCCTTTCAGTTTCATATATGTTTTGAAATAAGACACATTCTCATTCATTTGTTTTTGTGTATATTTGACTAGTTACTATTACAGTAAAACTTGCACATCTCAGTTTTCAACTTGTACATAAAAAAATCATTCAAATAATGTCATGCATTGCACAGTCATGATATATATATCATTCAAATAATGTCATGCATTACTCAGTCAACATATATCATTCAAATAATATCATGTCTTACTCAATCATACTACATATATCATTCAAATAATATCATGCATTACTCAGTCATATTACATATATCATTCAAATAATGTTATGTATTACTTAGTCATACTACATATATCATTCAAATAATATCATGCATTACTCAGTCATATTACATATATCATTCAAATAATGTTATGCATTACTCAGTCAATATATATCATTCAAATAATATCATGCATTACTCAGTCATATTACATATATCATTCAAATAATGGCATGTATTACTTAGTCATACTACATATATCATTCAAATAATGTCATGTATTACTCAGTCATACTACATATATCATTCAAATAATGTCATGCATTACTCATTCAGTATATATCATTCATATAATGTCAAGCATTACTCAGTCATACTACATATATCATTCAAATAATGTCATGCATTACTCAGTCATATTACATATATCATTCAAATAATGTTATGCATTACTCAGTCAATATATATCATTCAAATACAAATATTGCATTCCAATGAGCAAGTCAATAGTAGTTTAACATTAATTATATTGCATATTTGATTTTTTATTGTATATGGCCTTGCCTTAACTTTTTTAATGGCTTGTAAAAACACAAACAAGTATGCATGGATTTTAATCATTTAAATCAGTTTGTGGCTTTATTGGAAGAATTCCTTGAATAATAAAACTTAGATAGTACATATAATTAACTAACATGATGGAACAGTTACTACAATTCAAACAACAATGCACATAACTAGTAAAGAATCTCTGAGTTTAATGCATACTACATAAAAGTATACAAATATAACAGAAGTAAATACATTTTATATAAGATTAACATAGATATATCAGAATAAATATGTACATCTATTATACTAGACTGACATGAGCAATACTTCTACTAGACTGGCATGAGTTAATATACTCTGTCTGAATATCTTTAGTATATATAATTATTGTTTTCACTTGACCATTACGCTCCATATGATTATTATTTCCTGTCTCAATACAAACCCATTCTATCATAACATCAATCACAGTCTGTCAGACTGATATGCTAGTATTTCCTGTCTCAATACAAACCCATTGTATCATAACATCAATCACAGTCTGTCAGACTGATATGCTAATATTTCCTGTCTCAATACAAACCCATTCTATCATAACATCAGTCACAGTCTGTCAGACTGATATGCTAGTATTTCCTGTCTCAGTACAAACCCATTCTATCATAACATCAGTCACAGTCTGTCAGACTGATATGCTAGTATTTCCTGTCTCAATACAAACATCAGTCACAGTCTATCAGACTGATATGATTGCATGTTATGTGTCAAGTACATAAATACAAACTCTGTTATCATAACATCAGTCACAGGTTCTGCAGATATGGTAGCATTTCCTGTCTCATCTGCTTCAATACAATCCCAGCTATTGCTTATTATTAAGTGATGGGTATGAAGGCAATAAAAACAAAGCTATTGTTTATTATTATGTGATGGATGGAGATAAAGGCAATATAAACATAGCTATTATTTATTATTATTAAGTGATGGAGATGAAGGCAATATAAACATAGATATCATTTATTATTATTAAGTGATGGAGATGAAGGTAATATAAACATAGATATTGTTTATTATGGAGATGAAGGCAATATAAACATAGCTATTGATTATTATGATAGGATGTATTATGTGATGGATGGAGATGAAGGCAATAGAAACAAGCTATTGTCTATTATTATATGATGGGATGGAAATGAAGGCAATATAAACATAGTTATTATTTATTATTATCTGATGTATTATGTCATGGGATGGAGATGAAGGCAATGTATCTGTAAAGATAACTGACATGCCTTAACTTAAAATAATAGGGTTATGGTGATATGACTTTTGCTGTCTATAACCTGAATAATAGGGTTATGTTGACATCACCTTTACTGTTTATAACCTGAATAATAGGGTTATGGTGACATGACTTTCACTCTTTTATAACCTGAAGAATAGGGTTATGGTGACATGACTTTTACTCTTTTATAACCTGAGTAATAGGGATGTGGTGACATGACTTTTACTCTTTCATAACCTAAATAATGCTGATGTGGTGACATGACTTTTACTGTTCTATAACCTGAAGAATAGGGTTATGGTTACATGGCTTTTACTGTTTTATAACCTGAATATTAGGTTTGTGTCACATCATTTGTACTGTTTTATGTTTTGATTATAGACAAATTTATATTACAGGTACTCCATATCAAAGTGTATTTGGGTTGTCACTTGGCCTATACATCCAATGTGTTACCGGTATTGTTGTTGTGATCTTCAGATATACAGGTCAGTTTTTTCTTTTATAATGATTTGACACACACACACACACACATATACACCCATATATATATATATATATATATATATATATATATATATATATATATATATATATATATATATATATATATATATACATTCACTTATTCCCTCAATTCCTTTTAGATTAGAGTCATGATGTACAAGTCTAAAGTCTTGGGTAAAACCTCCATTAGGAACATTAAAAGATAAATTTTAATTGCATTGATGTCTTTGATGAAAACAATTGATATGCACAGTGGAACACATCTACTCTGAAGCACATTACACTTAGTATTCATAATAGCCAGATGTGTTTTATTTAGCACACACATGTATAACACACCTAACATGTAGGATATTACCTTATTAGACATATATCACTCGCATGCTTTAATTTAATGCACATATTAATATCACACATAGGATAATGGTTTACGGGACAAAATATCTAGAACTTTTAGTTTTTGTAATGTTTTGTGTCATTGAGCAATATTTTTAACTTTATTCTCCACCTTCTTCTGATTTTACTCAAAAGAGAATGAATACAGGATGAATTTTAGAACATATTTCTTACCTGCAAGACAGCATCTTGTGTTTGCTTCCTGGCTCTTGGTCCAATTTCTAGCATGGGTCTCTTGAAAATGAAAATTCTAATTAAACTTGAAAGCAACTACCTCAATGCGGACATTATAATATTTACATAGCATTTCTTACAAGATTAGAATTGTTAATTTTGTAAGATGGTCATCCAGAAGTGATAAAAAAAAATATTTTCTTAATCGAAACAAGTTAATAAGGAAATTGGTCTATGTTAAAGACTTGCATTTACATCAAAGAGATTTGCATGAATGATGGGAAGCAGTTTCCACCATTTCAAGAGTGTTGGATGTTATGAAGATAAGATGCAATCCATGGCTTGAACCAAAACAAAGCTGGAAAGAAAACTTGTGGCATATCATGTTGGCAGAGAAAGCAAATGGATTGAAACTGAAAGGACACATATTAATTAGCATAATCAATTATCACTGAAATGACAATTATATATCAGTATTTCTACTGCCACTAATATGTCAATATATTCACTTAGTACTGAACTATGACACTGAAATGAACATTAAAAAGGACTCTAATATATCAACATATTTACTGAACACTGAAATGACAATGATAGGTCAATATATTCATCTTTTCTTGCAGTGACTTCTTGTTAATAATCAATTTATTAGGATTTGCTTTGATTTTAATAATCACAGAAATGCCAGCCATTTCAGATTTATTGAATTGTTATAAAAAATTAGAGTAAATTCTATATTCCAAATTATGTTGATGAAATTCTAAAAATTCAAGCCATGGCATGCTAAAATTCTGAACAAATGTTTTCTATATAGACACAGATTGGTTAAAAAGTACTTCACACCAATATAATAGACTGTTTTAGCAGCAGAGGGGGCAAATCGGACAACCTTTTAGAAGCGTCCTTTTGGCAAACTAAGGCTTCCTCCAAATCATAAAATAAGCCTCCATTTGGCAAACCAAGGCTTCCTTTGGGGATGCAAAATTGTTGTTGCACCCCCTGCTGCTATGGGTTAACAATCCTTCCTACGATTTCAACTGCTGCTGGTTTTGACACATATTAGTAGAAACATACTTCACACCATTAATACTTGATGATTATTAAGTAATGGAGATAAACGCAACACAGTGATAGCTATTGATGATTATAAAATAATAGAGATGAAGGAAATAATCGCTATTAATGATTATTAAGAAAATGAGATGAAGGCAATAAAGTGATAGCTATTAATGATTATTAAGTAATGGAGATGAAGAAAATAAATTGATAGTCATTGATGATTATTAAGTAATGGAGATGAAGAAAATAAATTGATAGTCATTGATGATTATTAATTAGATAGGTATTGATGATTATTAAGTAAATGAGATAAAGACAATAAAAGGATAGTTATTGATGATTTTTGTATGCTCAATAGGTCCTTCACGTTGCAAGTTCTATACGAGTTCTGTATTTTCTGTCACATGACATCATAAAGATAAATGACATGCCATAACAAGTTAACCTAAAATAATAGGGTTATAGTCACATGATGCTTTTGTTTTATAACCATAATGTTAAGGTTGTGTTCAAATGACTTTTACTGTTTGATGATATGAATAATAGGGTTATTGTCACATGACTTTTACTGTTTGATAATGTGAATAATAGGATTATGGTAACTTGACTTTTACTGTTTGATAATGTGAATAATAGGGTTATTGTCACATGACTTTTACTGTTTGATAATGTGAATAATAGGGTTATTGTCACGTGACTTTTACTGTTTGATAATGTAAATAATAGGGTTATTGTCACATGACTTTTACTGTTTGATAATGTGAATAATAGGGTTATTGTCACATGACTTTTACTGTTTGATAATGTGAATAATAGGGTTATTGTCACATGACTTTTATTGTTTGATAATGTGAATAATAGGGTTATTGTCACATGACTTTTACTGTTTGATAATGTGAATAATAGGGTTATTGTCACAAGACTTTTACTGTTTCATATTCTTGATGAAGACATTATTCATTTTACAGGTTATCAACATGCATATATTAGTGGCCTAGTACATGGCCGAGGCTCAGCCGCCACATTAGTTGGCTGTATCATCATTGGGTTCTTCATACATACATGTGAGTTATATTTCATAATGGTTTCATATGTATATATTATTCATATATAATAATAATAATAATAATAATAATAATAATGATCATAATAATAATAATCAAGAGGACTTTATATAGCGCCTAATCTTTAGAAGCTATAAGCGCATTACAACATCTATAATGATATGATATAATGATATGACTACACTACAGAAAAAACAAACAATAAAAACCATGAAATAGGAAAACATAAAAACAAGCTGAAAACATAGAAGATACAAAACATTATTAGGTCTTTAAGTTTCTGCCTGCAATTGAAACAGATTAGTTTTAAGAGAACTCTTGAAAGGGACCACTTTGTCTTTGTGTCTATTTTCAATGGCAATTCGTTCCACATTGCCGGGTATTGATATGCAAAAGAACATTGTCCATATGACTTCATTTTCATAGTGGGAACAATGAGTATAAGATTGTCAGAAGAGGAGCGTAAGTATTTTGCTGCTATATACACATGGGTGAGGCTGAATAGGTATGTTGGACTGGAGTCTATCAGTGAAACATAGCACAGAGAACAAATTTTTTGTTTGATCCTGTATCGAATTGATAGCCAGTGTAGGGTACTGAGCAGTGGTGAGGTGTGTTCTGATCGAGGTAGTCTAAAGATGATCCAAGCAACTGTGTTATGAACTTTTTGAAGTTTCTGGAATATATATTGTGACGAACCAGACAGAATTGAGTTACAATAGTCCAGTCTTGAAAGTACTAATGAACACACAAGTGTTTTAATGGTTTTAACTGAAAGATATGTGTGAATAGTACTGATGCATCTCAATTCAAAATATGCAGTCTTGCATATGTTCATGACATGTTGGTGCAATGTTAGAGTACTGTCTAGAGTAACACCTAGGTTTCATACTGACTGAGAATTTAATGTTAGTGTTACTGATATCTATTGTCTGAGGTAAAGGATTTGAATGAGAAAGCTTTGCGTTGTGATCAGAATAGCCTTAGTTGTATTATCATTCATATGCAGCTTGTTAAATGTCATCCATGACTTCACATCAGAAATTCACATCTCTACTCCATGGATGGGAACATCAACTTCAGTTTGGTGGCTAGACTTGTATATTTGAGTGTCATCAGCGTACAATTGATGCGACACTGGGTGATGATCTATGACACTTGAGAGTGGCTGAGTGCATAGAATGAAAAAAACAGGTCCAAGAGCAGACCCCAGTGGTACACCACAACATAGATGAACTGGGTTGGAATGTATTCTATTTGCAGATACAATTTGTTTACATTTGACTAAGTAGGACTTGAGCCACTGTAAGGCTATACTCTGAATGGCAAATATAGCTGGAGATGATGAAGCAATATATCATGGTCTTTTGTGTCAAATGCTGCAGACAAATCAAGTTGTGTGAGGACTGTAATCTTTTAACTATCCAAAGCAGAGAGAATGTCATTAAATACTTTCAGAAGAGTAGTTTCCGTACTGTGGCAAGGGCAATATGCAGACTGTACATTGCTAAAAGGACTGTTTGAATTCAAATGAGATACAAGTTGGATTAGAACAACTTTTTGGAAGATTATTTTATATGAACAGGAGATTAGAAACTGGGTGGTAGTTCTTTAAATCATTATGGTCAAGTGTTGGTTTCAGATGCAGAGGCTTTATGATGGCAGTTTTGAACGAAATTGGGCATTCCCCATATGAGAGAGAGATATTAATAACATCAGTTAGTGAAAGCAATATTGGGTCTAAGCACTCAAGTAGCAGTGATGTCAGAATTGGATCAAGTTCACAAGACTTTGGTGCACTCTTTATCATGATTGTCAGTACTAAATCAATAGGGACAGGTTCAAATACTTCTAATGGTTGTCGCTGAAATTCTGTATAACTGTATGGTGACAAGTCAATTGAAATAGTGTTCTCAAGCGAATCTCTAATGGTATGTACTTTGTCATGGAAGAAATTTGCAAATAGGTCTGGAAGGTCTACTGGAGAGAAGGTAGTTGGAGGTGGTGTACATTTGGTCCTTGACGTTAGTTTGTTAGTTATCTTAAAGATCTCTTGCAGCTGGAACTCTCCGTGATCTTAGTACTGTAGTGGGATAATTTTACTAAACGGACTATGTGACATTCTTCTTAGCAGCTTCATAGATTTGTTTATGAATAGAGAGTCTGGTGGAAAGCCAAAGCATCTCTGCTTTTTGGCAATGTCTTTTAGCAGGGCGAAGCTGGTCCCTAACACTGTTATACCATGGAGAACACTTTTTTATTGATACTCTGCATTTGGTGGCTGGGGCATGTTTTTCAAGCAATTGACGCAGGCAGTTATCAAGTTGTTCTTCTGTAGGATGTAAGTAAGTTGTTAGGTTTCTTTGGATGTCATACATGAATTTGGTTCCGTTTATCATACGGGGGTTTCTCTTAGCAAATAAAGGTGGAGGGTTAGGGACTGATACATCGAGATGGCATATAATGCAGAGGTGATCTGATGCAAGTTCATGGGATACAAGGATGGATTGCAGAATATAATCATCAGATCTATAAAGAAACCAGTCTAAAATGTGACCAAGTTCATGGGTGGGTTTGTTAACTGACTGTTTAAGATCATAAACATAAATGGATGTGTATGGGTTTCCAGGACAAAGAGAAAGTTGAAATCTCCAAGAATAATTAGGTTGCCACCTATTGAATTTCCATACTCCAGAAGATTTGGAAACTGCTCCAAAAAGAGAGATTCAGTCAGCTTGTTGCTTCTACTAGGGGGAAGGCAGTAGAGACAAAATAAATGGACTGACCTTTGTTCCAGTGTGAGTGTTGTTTGGACTAGTACAAACTATGTGTTGCAGAAATATAAGGTTGTGTTGTACTTAAGGCATTTAATCATGGGATTCTTTGTGATGACAGCAATTCCACCTCTGCAAGAGTTGTGGGGGAACGACTAGATGGAGTAATTGGTGGGTGTTAAATCCGCACACCAGGGTTCATCGCCTGATGTTTTTTGCCATGTTTCTGTCAGGAAGAATATGTCGATAATCTGATCATTTATAAAATGAACTATTTCTGTGCACTTTTCCAATGGTCCTACTGATTGAGCGTTGAATAATGCAAAATTTGAAGATCAGATGGAATGTGTTGACATATCCAGTCACTTGATCCATTGTTAAACATGAAGATCAGATGGAATGTGTGGACATATCAAGTCTCTTGATCCATTGATTCATTGTTAAACTTGAAGATCAGATGGAATGTGTGGACATATCAAGTCTCTTGATCCATTGATTCATTGTTAAACTTGAAGATCAGATTGAATGTGTGGATATATCAAGTCTTTTGATCCATTGATTAATTGTTATACTTGAAGATCAGATAGAACGTGTGGATATATCGTCTCTTGATCCATTGTTAAACGTGAAGATCAGATGGAATGTGTGGATATATCAAGTCTCTTGATCCATTGCTAAACTTGAAGATCAGACAGAATGTGTGAATATATCAAGTCTCTTGATCTATTGTTAAACTTGAAGATCAGATGGAATGTGTGGATATATCAAGTCTCTTGATCCATTGATCCATTGTTAAACTTGAAGATCAGATGGAATGTGTGGATATATCAAGTCTCTTGATCCATTGATCCATTGTTAAACTTGAAGATCAGATGGAATGTGTGGATATATCAAGTCTTTTGATCCATTGATCCATTGTTATACTTGAAGATCAGATAGAACGTGTGGATATATCAAGTCTCTTGATCCATTGTTAAACATGAAGATCAGATGGAATGTGTGGATATATCAAGTCTCTTGATCCATTGTTAAACTTGAAGATCAGACGGAATGTGTGGATATATCAAGTCTCTTGATTCATTGATCCATTGTTAAACTTGAAGATCAGATGGAATGTGTGGATATATCAAATCTTTTGATCCATTGATCCATTGTTATACTTGAAGATCAGATAGAATCTGTGGATATATCAAGTCTATTCATCCATTGTTAAACGTGAAGATCAGATGGAATGTGTGGATATATCAAGTCTATTGATCTATTGTTAAAATTACAAGACCGAATGGCTTGGAATGTAATAGTGTTTCGGGAACTTTCTATGATGGATGCTTTGTGTCTTATTAACTTACTTGGTTATGTTCATCACAAAATCAAATTTGGCATGTATTTATTGCATCCACAGAAAAAAAAGAGAGAGAGAGAGAGAGAGAGAGAGAGAGAGAGAGAGAGAGAGAGAGAGAGAGAGAGAGACGGAGCCTTCAGTGTAGGTAACTCAAAAAATAGATAAAATTGCTAACTCATAGAACACTAAGATTTATTTAGTCTGAGCATGGTTTAAAACAACAATTCAGCATAAGTTTTTAATGAGCTTTGTTCCAACATTACATAAAACAAATAGGGCATTACATCAAGCCTGAGTAGTTAGACACTCAAGCACATCATTACTCATAGATACTATTTGGACATGGCAAACAGTACATGATCTGAGATATGAATAAGCAAAGTATTTTAAAAGTCAGTAAAAGTGAATTTAGAATCTATATACATTTTTTGTAAATGTTAATTTAGAATTGTTTAAAAAATATTAGACAAAATTGACATTTTAAATATATGCAGAAACTCAAAATTAGGACTAAAAGCTAAAGAAACAAAAGACACCAACACTACACAAGTAAATATAAATTAATGAGAATGCAAGAAAGGTATGAAACACAGCACAAGTAAATACAAATTCATGAGAATGCAAGGAAGGTATAAAATACCAACACTACACAAGTAAATACAAATTCATGAGAATGCAAGAAAGGTATAAAATACCAACACTACACAAGTAAATACAAATTCATGAGAATGCAAGAAAGGTCTGAAACACTACACAAGTAAATACAAATTCATTAGAAAGCAAGAAAGGTATAAAATAAATACAAATTCATGAGAACACAAGAAAGGTATGAAATATTGGAATAAAAATTGGAAAATGTGGATCAGGCTAATCATGAAGGAGACGGTACAATATGTATGGGTGCAACATGGTGTATAACTATTAAATACCAAGAAAAATTCTTAGCACATCTTTTGTAATCAGGAATAATATTATACCTAAAAAAACAAGGTCCACATTGCAGAACAGCATGAATCATACACAGAAGACATGTTTAAAACCTCCTTGTAAGGATAAACATTCCTTTTGAAGACTTAAGAATTGCAGAAAGTCAAGAATTTATCTATCTGATGGCAAGGAGTCAAGTGTCAGCAGTGGATATACACATGTATATATATATATATATATATATATATATATATATATATATATATATATATATATATATATATATATATAAATATATATATATATATATATATATATATATATATATATATATATATATATATATATATATATATATATATATATATATATATAATGGAGACAAATGCTCATATTGATGCCCATAATATTTTGAAAGAATTCATAGAGTTCTAAAATAAAGACATCATTCTTACCAATATATGGTATATCAAAACACATTGCAAGAAATGTTAAATCACTATTTTATTTGAATACATTATAAATGGTGTATAAAAACACATGGCAATAAAGGTTAAATCACTATTTATTTGAATACATCATAAATGGTGAATATAAACACATGGCAGAAAAGGTTGAATCACTATTTTATTTGAATACATTATAGATGGTGTATAAAAAGACATGGCAGAAAAGGTTAAATCACTATTTTATTTGAATACATTATAAATGGTGTATAAAAACACATGGCAATAAAGGTTAAATCACTATTTATTTGAATACATCATAAATGGTGAATAAAAACACATGGCAGAAAAGGTTGAATCACTATTTTATTTGAATACATTATAGATGGTGTATAAAAACACATGGCAGAAAAGGTTAAATCACTATTTTATTTGAATACATCATAGATGGTGTATGAAAACTCATGGCAGAAAAGGTTAAATCACTATTTTTTTTTAATATATTATAGATGGTGTATAAAAACACATGGCAGAAAAGGTTAAATCACAATTTATTTGAACACATTATAGATGGTGTCTAAAAACACATGGCAGAAAAGGTTAAATCACTATTTACTTGAATACCTCATAGATGGTGTATTAAAACACATGGCAGAAAAGGTTAAATCACTATTTATTTGAATACATTATAGATGGTGTATAAAAACACATGGCAGAAAAGGTTAAATCACTATTTTATTTGAATACATTATAGATGGTGTATAAAAACACATGGCAAAAAAGGTTAAATCACTATTTTATTTGAATACATCATAAATGGTGTATAAAAACACATGGCAGAAAAGGTTAAATCACTATTTCATTTAAATACATCATAAATGGTGAATAAAAATACATGGCAAAAAAGGTTAAATCACTATTTTATTTGAATACATTATAGATGGTGTATAAAAACACATGGCAAAAAAGGTTAAGTCACTATTTTATTTGAATACATCATAAATGGTGAATAAAAACACATGGTAGAAAAGGTTAAATCACTATTTCATTTAAATACATCATAAACGGTGAATAAAAACACATAGCAGAAAAGGTATGTTCTCTTTGTCCTTTCATTTGGCAGTTGTTGCCGCCGTAATTTTTTCACAGTGGCTTAACAGTGATGGTCCATCATAGCTTTTATATTATTCATATAATCGTATACAATTGCATGACAGGAAGGTCCTGTCTAGACTCACCATGTCTAGGTGCAACACTCACACACAGTTCCAAGCAGTTATAACTGCCATACAATCATAGAAAATATCGTTTTCAGATACATTAACCCTTTGCCTCCCATATAAAAATCAAACAGTGTAAATACAAACGTGTGTTTGGTTGTAGATGCCATTTCTGGGATTCCTATGGCTTCACCTTTTGTTTATGGTGTACCAGGAATTGCAACCACAGCAACTATTATTGGAATTATTGTTGGGCTTGTTGTAACTGGTGTCTCTGGTAGTGCTAGCAAATTAATTTTGACACCCTTATATGTCTGGTCATAACTGCTTTCAATGACACAAAATTGTCTCCATATAATTAGCAAAATGTATTTGGTGATGTATTTGCAGATGAAATAATTAGAATAGCCGAGTTCAAGAATGTGTTGGTGGAAATGGGGAATCACTGACAACTCCGAGCACAAATAAGAAATCCTGTAGTGAATTTGCAAACAATAAAAATCAAGTATAACAAAAACTAAACAAACAATAGAACCAAAAATAATTTGTCACATCAACTTTCATGGATTAATAATAGACTGATTGCACATATTGTATTGGTTTCATGCTAAAATGAGATAAAGCTATGGGGTGTGATGTTGGAAAATGAACCTGCACATTATTATGATTTCCCAAACTACTAAACATAAAAGTATTTCTGTGAGCTCAGACATGAGCTGTATAGCAAAAAAGGAAAAGGCACGTACAGAAGGAAGAGACTCACTGTATTCCCTTATCAGGACTGGAAAAATGGAATGTAAATTTATCCACTTAATTACTGCAGGTATATATGCAAACAAAATGTTATTCCAACATCCTTTTATGGATGTGATGTGTGCTCAAAGCATGCATGGAACAGTACTGTTGATAAAATTGATAAAAGAACCAATGCCACAAAATACTAAATAAATATTTTTGGTGAAATTATATACCTTTCTTAGCATGAATGACTGTATTTAACAAAATAGATTTATTGCCAATATATATAGAACTCTGCACCAATCTAACTACATTTTCTTTTATATTGCATATCAGTATTTTGCATCTAATCAAAATTTTTTATGGGATTTTACTTAGTTTTTCTGACTGTTTTGGGTTTTTATACATCAAAGGCAAATCAAGAAAAATTTGATATATGAAAAAGTAACCCAAGGTTAACCTGGGTTACCTCACAGATAAAGTGACTTCACATTCAGAGAGATCATATATATCAACCAAAAAAATTATGTTCCTATTTATGTATGCATTTTTTTATTTTATTTATTAATATATGTAATTTAATCTCATGTCCTTTTCATTCTTGTGTCTATACCATTTCTCTATGTTATTCTAAAGATGGAAATACAGACCATTTAATTGATCAATGAATATATTCAGTTAGTATAACTAGGTCTTGCCTTATTTTGGTAATAATGATACGATAGTTTGGGTCTCTTTGGCCTCATTACAATTAAAGTTTCATATTTTTTAAATACAAATTTATATTACAGGTACTAAAAATGAACTTGGCTATCATCTTATCCTAGGCTCAGGTATACTACATGTCTTCACCATTAGCATTGCTGGGATGGTCGTGTTCATCTCATCCAGACGTCAGTTAGCATCTGAAGGTCAGTTATCTCTTCTTTTCTTTCTTTTTTTCATTTGTCTCAATTCCAGGTAAATTGGAGTTATGATGTCTATTTCTAAAGTTTCAAGTAAAACCTTAAGTAGGAAAATGTAGAGATCAGTTTAACAGCATTGACTTCTTTATTGAAAACAACAATTAGTATGCACAGTGGAACACATCTACCCTAAAGGACATTACACTTAATATTCATAACAGCCAGATGTGTTTTAGGTAGAACACACATGTATAACATACAAATAACCGGTATGATATTACCTTATTAGACATATATCACTCACATGCTTTAATTTAGTTCACATATGTATAGCACACATAGGATTTTGGTTTACGAGACAAAATATCTAGAACTTTAAGCTTTTGTAATGTTTTATGTCGATAAGCAATATTTTTATTTTATTGTCCACCTTCTTGTGATTGGAATCAAAAGAGAATGAATACATTATGAATTTGAGAACATGTTACCTGCAAGACAGCATCTTGTTTTTGCTTCCTGGCTCTTGGTCCAATTTCTAGCATGGGTTCTCTTGTAAATAAAAATTCTAAATGAACTTGAAAGTATCTACTATATGCGGATATTATAATATTTACATAGTGTGTTTTACAAGAATAAATTTTTTAATTTTGTAAGATGGTCATCCAGAAGTGATAAAAATTAAAACAAGTTAATAAGGAAATTGGTCCATGCTAAATACTTGCATTTACATCAAAGAGATTTGCATGAATGATGGGAAGCAGTTTCCACCATTTCAAGAGTGTTTGATTTCATAAAGATAAGATGCAATCCCTGGTTTGAATCCAAACATAAAAAACCCAGAATAAACAAATATTGGCATAGCGTGTTGGGAGAGAATGGATTGAAAATTGTAAAGGACACTAATATAGCAGTATATTCATTAAAAACTGATATATGATACTAATATGTCAATAGATTCACTGTATGCTGAAATATGTCACACTAATATGTCAATAGATTCACTGTACACTGAACTATGACACTGATTTGCCAATAGATTAACTGTACACTGAACTATGACACTGATATGTCAGTATATTCACTGTGCACTGAAAAAAGACTGATATGTCAATATATTCACTGAACACTGAAAAATAACACTGATATATCAGTATACATGTATTCATTGAACATTACCACATTTAGGACCATTGTCATCTTTCCTTGCATTGACAACCAATTCATTAAGATTCTGCCATTCCTGTACTTGCTTCTCGTTCACAAAAAGTTTGCGTGCTGCAGCACAGTTCTTTTATTTGCTTCTGCATATTCAATAACATTAAGTTTGAATGCTGCATCATAAGCAGAACACTTTCTTTTACTTCCAATACTATTCATGTTATCTGATTGAATTGAATATAAACTTCTAGAGAGATTAAACTGAAATAATTTCTTATAGTTGTAAGTATACTATTTATATACCTTATCCTGTAATTATTCATGTGTGGTTGGTTATCAATTTGTATTTGATAATTATTTATCATTTTTGTTTATTTGTCTTTTTTTAAACTACCGGTAGTGTGATTCAATTGATCAAAACATGATTGGTTTCAGCGTGAACATTATTCAAGTATTGTGACAGTTTATAACTTTGAGCAGAAACCATGTCCACTACCATATCTCAGTAAACTATACATTTGAGAGTCGGCATGTATTAGTAAAGTCATTGGCATTGTGCAGCAAAACAAACCTATTATCCCCGAGGCATTTACCACAGATTAAGCTTATGATAGCTATTGTAGAACATGCTAACAAACCACTTTGCTTTACAAACAACTATACAACAGTAGTATATAAACTTTGGCTGCATATTACGTCTAAAACTACTATCAAATAAATCCCACAAATTATATTGTTTTACAATTATTCACGATGACTCGTATATTGCACTGTTGTTTACCCTTCCTAAGCATGCACACAACAAACCCCTATGGAGCCTCTCACTAGTGTTCCTTTAAGACTATCGTACATGCATTTCTACTCTTGATCAAAATATTTGTTGTATATACCTTCAGTATTGTAATTCTTTCATTTTTTGCATACGTAGATTATTTTCATATTTACACTGAAATAAGCTAGCGTGCATTTGTACGATACCGTAGAGTTTAATGATTACTGATTAGCTGAAGGTTAAATACTTGACTATAGATTACTAATATGGCAGTTCTTTTGGAAAATACACGTATTTCCATGGTTCAAATAACACATATGACTGTATTTTCTGGTGGATGGACATCTGTCAAATAGACGTCAAGTACAACAAAACATGTTTTTCATTCGTTATCCCACCACTTAAGTTAGAAAAAAAATATTTGTTTCACTTCACAACAGGACAAATCTTATGAGCCATGTAGCATCATTGGGCATGTGATCTCATCTTCGGAGAATGACAGAAACAATAAATACTGGAAATAGAGGGAAAAATACATTATAAATTTCAGACTTGGACCTTGACCCACATATAAGTCGACCCCACATATTCCAGGCCTTATTTCTTTCCTAAATTGTTCAGCTTATACGCGAGTATATACGGTAGTAGAAATGTATATCACACCGATATGATAGACTGGTATAGACACATATTAGTAGAAATATACTTCACACCAATATGATAGACTGGTATAGACACAGATTAGTAGAAATGTACTTCACACCAATATGATAGAACGATATAGACACAGATTAGTAGAAACATACTTCACACCAATATGATAGACTGGTATAAACACAGATTAGTAAAAGCATACTTCACACCAATATGATAGACTGGTATAGACACAGATTAGTAGATACATACTTCACACCAATACGATAGACTGGTATAGAGAATATCATTAGGATAATGAAAGAATGTAGACAACAAGAAACCAATTCATTAGGTAAGAAATGGCAGCATACATTTTAAAAATTCGAGAGGAGGCAGATAATTGTATGAAAAATAGATTAATAGTTATGTGACAAACATGTTGAAGGAATTGTTTTTGTAATAGGAGTAATGATCACTTTACTTTATTTCTTACTCACTGTACATGTTTATATATATAAAGGATTTGCAAACAAGTATTCACTCCTATTTCATATTTTGGTAATCTTCAATAAGAGTTTGTTTAGATATAATTTGAGAGTAATTATTTTCATTAAATCCTTAATTATCCATTATAATTGCAAAGTGCTCATTGACTTTTAGACTAAAACATTAAATTGGGATTATTGAGGACTTGTTCTGATAATCTGAATCATATCATTGTCATACATCAAGACATTCAAGACTATTGGAATTCACTCAAAACATCTTGACCAGTGATAACACATTTAAGAGTATTTAAAATTGAATTCAAGATACTTTAAGTTCATCTTTAATTTTCACTTTGTAACAGAAAAATAAATTGTTTGATGAATTTTACTCAGATTGGTTTTTTCTTCACTTTCTGCTAATTTAAGACTATATAATTGTAACAATGATAAGTAATAGGTGAGAAGCAGAGATCTTCATGTTTTGAAATTCAAGAAATATTGCACAATCTTTAGTGTTTCCCATAATGCTCAGTAGAACTCATTTTCAAGAGAAGAGAAAACCTTTAGTTACTTTTCTTTTTTTATCATAATTTCGTTTATTATTTTGCTTTTTCTATCGAGAAATTCAGCTTAATTCCTTTTAATGCATCTTCCATTTATTTGTATTTGATATATTTATTTGTATTTGATATACTGGTCAGGGACCAGATGATCTTGTGATGGTCTGTCAACCATCATGCATATTTTGTCTGTTTATTGTCTGTTCATCCATAAACACAATTTTCAGGAATATTAGCAGCAAAGGTTTTTCAACAATGCTCTGCTACACCTAAGGTGTGTGAGATAAAATACTTAAACAATTACTAATCCTGCTGAGGTAATGTGTCTAGTCAAATTCTACTGTGAGAGAGAGTCCATTTATTAAATTTGCATACTATATGTACACAAAGTAGAATGACCCAATTTGTCTAGTTAAGTAAGTACATCAGGTAGACATGGTAAATAACTGATGCTATTACACATAACTGCATTGAATCGTACAGCTGAAAACTTAATAAATCAGTGGATTTATTTTTAATTCGGATATTTACTCCATATATAAAATGTTAAACATAATTATTTCATTTGTTGGAATAGTGTTCAAGTCAGATTGTATTTCAGGAAGCAAAACACTATCATCAAAGCAAGCAAAGCCCAATAAAAATAAATTTAAAAATTCCAGGTTGACTGAATTTTACTTTGAAGTTCATCAGTAAGGTGGAGCCTTTAATTCATTGCACATACGGTACTACATTTTGAAAATTCTGAAGTATGTGACATCTATCAAAACACAAGCACCATCACTAATTTGGAACAGAATTCTAAAGGATGTTATAGAAAGTACAAATATAATTGCTTGTTATTCGCATCTAAATTGGAACCAGCATACATTTAAAAAATGGGGAGGAATGCAAAGATGGGCACTAATGGCTCGTGATTTACCTACAAAGCCCCTACTGAACTACCAAGAGCAGCAAATAAACAGAATGAGGGATCCAAAGGCAGCAATAGTTTCTACAGAAATCTTATATGAATTTTAACCTTTAACAGCATTTAAACCTGTCTCTGGATTTGGTACAAGTCATTGTCATGCAGTGATGTGAACTTGATCCATTTCCTGTATCTGGATTTGGTACATGTCATTGTCATGAAGTGATGTGCACTTGATCCATTTCCTACATCACTGCTGTTTAGATTCACTATTACCTTCACAAACTGATGTTATCAATACTTCTCTCTCATTTAGTGAATTAACATATTTTTTTCAAAACTGTCACTGTAAAGACTGTTGAAAAAACCAACACTTGACTATAATGATATAAAAGTCTTACCAACTTGTATCTTATCTGAATTCAAATATTCATATTAGCAATGTTCAGTCTATATAGTGTCCTCATCATATTACTGAAATTTGCCTATCTGAGAATAGCTAATGATCTCCTCAGTGGATAGGATATGACTTTTAGGAATAATGATATGATAGTTATGGCCTATTGGGCTTCATTACATTTTGAGTTTATTTTTATTGTAATCAGGTAAATTAATGTAGATGAAGGCAATATAAACAGCTATAATTGTTGATTAATAAGTACTGGAGATGAAGGCAATGTAAATGTAGAAAATGTCAATTATCAAGTAATGTATATAGATAGCTATTGATGAGTGTTATGCTATTCTGTATTTTCTTCATATTGCAGGTTCAAGATCAGTATAATCTCCAAATGACACCATTAAGATAAACTTCTTGCTATGTCTGAAAATAATAGAGCTATTATCACATACATTTTTACTGTTTCATTTTCTGAATGTAGATACATTTATTTGCAGGTATTCACAACATATATGAACTTTGCAAAGGAATTCTCGACAGTCATTTCATCCGCAATATTTTGACGTATTTAATAGGTGAGTTATCTTTTATAATGGCTTCTTAATTATAATCTACAGATTAGCCTGCTGTTCTTTTTATTTGCCTTACCCATTCCATGAATGTTTTGACATCTAATTCTAAACATACATTGCCTTCACTTTGATCAACCGGATGAAATCTTCATCTAAAGATGAACCATGCTGGGAATCAACAATTTTGTGTAACCCGTATTACACATGCATGTTTGTAAAACTTTATTGATGCAAGTTTCCGACTGAGCCAGAATGCTTTACATGGGTCCAATGTACAAATCAAATTTAGCTTTACCTGAATGAACCGAATGTGTAACAATTATGAAAAATTACACATAATGACAAGCACAACAGTTTTTCTACCAGATTGGCCTTTGTGATGACAAAGGTGAACAGGTGAATAAAACTGTATTATGCAGGACTTGAAATTAATCTAAAGGAATTCTTACACATCACAGCTTTCCAAGTGCGCAAATTCATAAAAATTTTGTGTCAATCATGCAGTTGCATGCCCTGGTTCATCTCTGTATCTAAGGTGTCATTTCCCTGAATTTTTTATTTTTGGCATAAATTTATCTGGTATATGCTTAGAAGTTTTTGGTTGATCAAATCTTCCTCAGGATTTCAGAATTACTGTCACACAGCAAGGTGTTGGTAATTGTAGCCACAAGAAATCCCCCGTGAGACGCACCCACTTGTAGATTCTGTATGTGCTGTGAGCAGACAGATGACTATTTTATAACTATTGGTATAATTAGATGTGAGAATCAAAAAACTACCAAATGAGGATGATGGTATCCAATCCCCATCTTCATCTGAGTTTTCTTGGTGTTTTTTTTTCTCTATATCAGATATTTGTATTTATCCATGTCTCCTTGTCTTTGTTGTATGGCTTAACACCATTTTTCAGCACATGATAGGCTATACATGGGGGACGGTATTAATGGTGGAGGAAGAACCCAGGAAAACCCCCAGAAAGAACAACCGACCCATGAGAAGCTACTGGCAAGCTTTCTCACATACCCACATGGGTCAAATCTAAGACTCAAACCCATACAGACAGAGATGAGATGGCAATGATCTGTATTGGAGTGCACTTTAGACCACTCAGCCACTTGGAGGTCCCTCTAAGTCTCCAAGAAAGCTCCTAAGCTTGGTGAGCCCTCTCTCAAGGGCAAGTATAAATTGGTGGAGAGGGAAGACAGCACCAAGAAGACAGAGACCGTGTTGTCCATCCTGAGAGGGAGAAAAAGCACCCTCTCTTTGTCACTAGGATAGAGAGTGAGTCACATATTTTACTTTGAGAGTCACAGCACCATTTTGTGTCCAAAAATGACAAAGAGTGAGTCATGCTCCTCTTCCACCCTGCGAGAGTAGAGTAGTACCCACACGCAACTGACATGGACCTTTCAAGCCAAAATAATTTATATAGAAATCAGGCTTAGTGCTTCCCCCCAACCACCACCACCACCATCTGGACCTACATTTAATTCAATGGGGGATATACATTAGCTTTTTGATGCCAGATGTGGTTAAGAGATTGAACTGGAAACTTCACATTCCCTATTATCCCTCTAAATCCCTACGGAATATGGGCCTTCCTCCTCAGGGAAGCAAGTGTACCATTCCCTATACATAACCATGGATTTCTGGATTTTGGCAGCACATTAATGAGTGCCTGCCTGCTGGCATTAGGCCTTCATTGTTTTACAAGACTGGGTCTTAAAAGAAGGAGTGTGATAGACCTTCTTCACCAAAGATGAAGAGTCAGCCTAAATAACAAGCAGAGGACACTTCTGTAAACAGTATATTAACTTACAGGAGATACCAGATCAAGTTTCTCTTCCCACCAAGTCTCCCCTAACCAGAAGGACAATGGATTACAGAGTTCTGCCTCCTAGGAGAGAGTACAGGACAAATATGTGCTTTCTGCCTCCTAGGAGAGAGTACAGGACTGCTGCTTTCCGTCATAATTGAAGTCAACTAGATTGACAAAGAGAAGGCTGCCTCAATTTGAATGATTACTGACCCTTTTCCAACCTTCAGTTAAGGAGGAAGAGAAATCCTGGCTCAGTAAGATAAAGTGATGAATAAGGTTTACAACCTCTTGCTTAACAATCTATTTCAAAAACCTCCTGGTTTAATTGATGCCAAAATTCTTTCCAGTTTGGAGAAATTTTCATGGGCATATTCTTTATCAGATCTCTTGCTCCTTCCTTACTCAGTTATAATCAAGGAGCTCTCTCAAAGGTTTGACAAGGCCAAGCTTTGCTAGACAATGTTAGGAGGTGCTCTGTTTCTTCCTCTATGTCATGACCTTTGGTAGCAGCTTTAAGCTACAAGGTTGATGCTCCTGCATGGCCCAATAACATTTGCTGCTAAACCAACCCAATTAGTTATTTATACAGAGACCTGGGTCCAACTTCCAGTAAAACAATGGAATCCTTAGAACCAATGACTAAGTTATAATGACCATAGCCACACATGCTGGCCTCTATTAGGCCACATTGATCAGCCTACTGTAGAAGGAATCTATGTTGCCAATGATTTGCCATCATTGATTGGAAGCGGTGGCAAAAAACTTCTTGACATGTATTGTCCTTCTCCTTCTTCATTGTGCTTCTTTCCTCTCCACATGGATGTGGCACTGGATATTTCCAAGGTCTTAAAGCACAGTAAGAACCTGAGGGCAGTCTCCTGGAGGCAAAAACTATCTTTCAGAGGGCTCATTCCATCTGTGGATACTCAGAATAGAATTTGAGAGACCATCAACAAAGGTCTCTTGCATTATGCTCTAGCTCTTTAAACCTGACTGCTCTCACAGCTCATTGCTTAAATTCTTAAATCCATGCAGCCCCATCAACCAAATCCCATTTCGGAGCTCACCCTGAGAAGGCAGGTGCTAATAAGGCAAGCCACGAAGGCCCAGGGAAAAAGAAGTTTGCTTCTACTCTTTAACTCTGGTCCAGTTAGAGGAAAAGGTCCCTTCTTTCAAAGTGTGTATATAGAAGGTGTTAAAAGACCCGTCTCAGGCCATCTTTTCTCAGACTGGCTCCCAAGAAAGAGTATAAGTCACCTAAGTATAGAACATTTCTTACTCAACAGATTTCTGCTGGAGAATACATTCAAGATAGAGACCTCGAGCCTCATTCATGAATGCCATAAGACCTGACAACTGGGCAGTCTCCATCTCTCTTCAGAATGCATACATACCTTCACGTCCATATCTTTCCTTCAGACAGGAAGTATCTCAGATTTTCTTTAGATGGATGGATCTTCTAATCCCAATCTTTTGGTTTAGCTTAGCCTCAGCACCTGAATCTTTTACCAGGGACATGGGAGTAATTATAGTCCAGTCAATGCCATGGTTTATCCCAATCTTCCAATATTTTAATGATTGGTTGATCAACAACAGCAGTCTAGAGTCCTTCTGTCTTGCTTTTGGTTCATAGTGATCAGGCTTGGTCTTTTACCATTTAAGAGCTCAATCCTTCTCAAGATTTTGTCTACATGGGGAACAATTTTCTCACAACAGCATTAGGCACTGTTCCTCAGGACATAGCACATAAATCCAGTCCCTGTTGGATATGCTGACAGTAAGGAATGAGTTCTCAGTTTGTCTCTTTTTTTCTTTCTGCTGAGATCTTGAACTTGATAACCCTAGGAAGTTTTATTTAGCAGCTTGGGATATCCACTACTATCACAATTGGTTGACAATTCTGGACCGATTTTTGGCTGGAGTCCTCATGCAACCATTCCTATCTATTCATAACTGCATCAGGTTCTGCATGTAGTACTCATTTAGAACTGGATGGTCTGTTTCTTCAGGGTCCATGGTCTCATAAAGAATCTTCCCTCGATAACAGTAGTTTGTCCCAATCCATGGTCCCATGAAGAATCTTCCCTTGACATCAGCAGTTTGTCACAGTCCATGGTCTCATGAAGAATCTTCCCTTGACATTAGCAGTTTGTCACAATCCATGGTCTCATGAAGAATCTTCCCCAGACATCAGCAGTTTCTCACAGTCCATGGTCTCATGAACAATCTTCCCTCGACATCAGCAGTTGTAAGAGTCCATGGTCTCACGAGGAATCTTCCCTTGACATTAGCAGTTTGTCCACAATCTGCTGGTGGACCATCCCAGGAGAAGATCAGAGGAGGTGTCTTCAGTCACAGAACAGGGACTGTCTCCTGCAAAATGGCTTCCAGATTCACCACTATCTTTAACACCTGGCTATGGCATATGCTTCTGAATTGGAATGTTTTAAAATTGGGTTTTCACCAAAAGACTTCTTATGATACCTAGTTGGACCTAAATACAAACTGTACTGATCTGATGTCAAATATGGCTGCCAAAATAGCCATCTTGAAAAATATTCTTATTGTTACATCTTTGGAATAAAAGGTCGCCTTAATTTGGGGTTTCACTAAAAGATTTATTGTATTGTTTGATGAAACAAACAGAGCGCAAAATTGGCCTTAAATAGTGTGTGATACATATTGTAGACAATAATATTTTTAATCAACGCTTAATGCCTTATTATGTGCCATTTACAAATATTGATATGTCATGAGTACAAATTGATTTCATTTTAATTATAGGTAACAAATATGCAGACAATTCACAAGGATTAGATGGTAAATAGTCACACTTTTAATTTCAACTCTCTCTCTCTCTCTCTCTCTCTCTCTCTGTTTAAAAGATGGAGACAGATACAGTTGAATCACAAGTTGATACTGAATACAAAATACATCTCTTAAGCATAAATTTGCAGCTGTACTTAAATCAAGCACTGTGTTGAAAACTCCCTGAAAATCTATTTTCAACTTCACTTTCCACATCTTAAAATCCAGACATACTGGAGTATGTACCATGCTAGCGTCCACTCAGTTTTTACCAGGATGAAATTCCAAAAAACTCTATTTGGCCAGTGTCATTTCTTTTGAGGTACTCTCACTTAATAAAAAGATACTAGCTCCATTAGTGCAGATGTAGATTACTAATGTTTGATGTAAAATGATAATTAGTCAGACAGTTTGTGGAGTGGCTGTAACTTTGATATCTAAAGTCACATGTGAATTGTTAAGCCATCATCTCCCTTGAAAATCTATTCATCAGCTTTCAAGATTTAATTATGCTTGCTCCAGACTTTATACTTTATTACATCAAAGATTTCAAATCATTTATGAGCTTTGAAAAGTGTCTGAAATAAAAATACCAGCATGAAGCCTCAAAATGTGCAATTTTCAGTGTGTGTTTGTGTGTGTGTGTGTATGTCTGTTTGTGTGTGTCCTCATTAAATTTAGTTATAATTTGCAAGGCCTTGCTACTTCATAAGGCTTGGCTTGAATAGAAGCACTGTAGTTTACAACAAGAACAGAAAGAACATTGTAACAAATTTATTATTTGGACATTAACACATTTTGAGGAACCACGCCGGTGGCCTAGGGGTTAGAGCATCCGCCCCGGAAGCGGGAAGTCATGGGTTCAATCTCCGTGCGAGTCATACCAAAGACTTATAAAAATGACACTAACAGCTGGCTCTCTTGGCGCTCAGCATTAAGAGTTAGTGTTAGGACTGGTCGGCCTGGTTTCAAGATAATGTGACTGGGTGGAACATAATGCTACATGTCTGTAGCATGATGCCCCAGAGCTAGACATCACTTTAAATTGCCTCACTGCATATATCGTAGCAATATGACTGAAAAATTGTTAAAGCTACCTTAAAAATCCTAATCAAACAAAACAAAGACAAACAAATTCAGAGCACCTAAATCTGCATTTAATAATGTGTGGTACATATTTGATTAGCATTGGTCAGAGGCTAAAATGTAAGATCATCATGAAATTATTACACAATTCATAGGTAGGAATGTTGTAGACAATAATACTTCAAAAACATGCAATTTATTTGGCTTGTGATTTTAATCAGAGCTTAATGCCTTATTATGTGCCATTTAGAAGCAGGAAGGGCGAGCGACCGTTTTTGTAGATCCCGTTATTTTTGGTAAAACAACAGTTGTATGTAATTTACCGATTTTGATTTTTCAATGCGGTAAAAACCTACCCAAGTCTGAGTATTTCATCGTGGCTGCGATGAATTAACCATATATTTTATCCAGTCCGATGCGATATCGCGTTTGAGGATCAGATAAATTTATCATCATAAACCTATATGTGGGGTTGCTTGAGCAACACTAAATAAATTTATGAATTTTATATAATCCATAACACCGTAAAACCATATTTGATGAATATTTCTAATTGTATGAGTGTCAACGGAGTTAAACACCTCAATAATATTACAGTTATCTCTGATCACCTTTAGAATTTGAGTGTATCGTTGAGTTACATTATATCACGTTGGTGTTTTTGTGTCTTCCACGGGAGAATATCCTAGCTGGATTGTTTTGTTTATCTATCATCGAATCGTTGTATACAACTAGGTTGTTGATATTCTCGTTGATATCATCGATGCTTGGAGCTTCATCGATATCGATGATAAATTCAGTAGTGTCCTATCTTTGCTGCCTGTTCTTGTTGTAATCCTTTAATATGCTATAGCAATATTGATCGTCTACACTCGGTGCTATAAAATATAATTTATCCCACTTCATCCATTTCATTATAAAATTAAGTAACAGCTGTGTTTTATCACTTCCGGATGGACCAATTATAATCATTCTGATAAAGTTTGGTAGCATCGGATGATGTTTAACTCACTCTTGCTTTTTAACGCTGAAAAGCCAGTAATTTCCATTAGATATAGCGTAAATATATTATAGATTTATATTGTGTGTAATGTAGGTCACGTACATCAACAATTGACATAGCTGATATTGTGACAAAAAATAACAGATGCCATCACCAGTAAGTGCTCACAGTATGGTATAACAAAAATCAGATATGTCAGTAAAAAAAAAACAAGGAGGTGATATCGCAGCCAAGTTAACAAAACTCCCAGGGGTACCATGGGCTAAATATCCAGGATAAAAACATCTTCCTGAGTATAGTTAATGTGGTCCGATGACCCGACTCGATAATCAGGATCAGCCACACTAGGGTGAATATCCGACAAACGCTATAGATAAAACTTGTCATGCTCATGATGTTGCTTATAAAAACAAAGACCATCAGCAACGCCACATCATGGATATAAAATTAATTCACGTGTTAAATTCCATTAATAAAAAGTACAACAGCGGCAAATTGGTTATCCCGACAAGCAATATGGCAAATTTATCTACAGCATCCATCGAAGATTCAATATGCGTCATTTGATGTTAGTGTCCCAAATGAAGTTCATCAGGGTGATATATTATTTCTGCCGCATAATACTGTTAATAAACACACATATAAATGCGTGCTAACAATAGTCAATATTGCTAGTATATACAAGGAGGCTGAGGTTGCCTCCGCGTTCAAAAGAATTTATGGTCAAGGTCCTCTACGGTGACCAAATCTTCTCCAGGTTGATCTCAGCACGGAATTTCAAGGTAAAGTATCATCTGCGATGAAACAGCATAATACTATGATACGACGAGGACATACTGCAATAGTCCGCGATCAGGCAATTGTTGAACTGTTTAACAGAACACTCATGGATAAATTGTTTCATTATCAGTACGCGAAAGAGTTCATCGATGATACGCGATCTCATGAATGGGTTAAGAGATTGCCAGGGGTAACTACCGCACTCAGCAATGAAATTACTCTGACGTTAAACATAAAACTGGTTATCGCAATCACAAAAAGAATATCAATTTACCGAGGAGTGATTTTTTAGCGCAGATACTACCTAGCAATGTCAAAGTGAGATATTCATTTGAGCCTGGCAAACTTGAAGGCGGTAGAAGAAGATCAACTGATCCTATATAGAGTTTCATCTCGCATAAAATATTCAGAGTGGTTACATGTACAAACAGACCAGCAATATATACACTGGATCCAACCGTGCCACAGCGTGGATTTACTCGTGAAAAATTACAAGTTATCCCAGATGACACTCAATTACCGCCGTGGGATCTTAACTAATATCATCGTTGTTGAAACTCTTTTAACTTTTCCCCGATAATAACTCTTCGAAGTTGATGTATTCTTCGTACTCGTGATACTGCAAGATAAACTAAATTTGACCATTCGATGAAATCATCGATGATCCAAACAATTGTATCAGTAATTGTTAATCCTTGTTAAGAGTGTATCGTCATCGCGTAGCCTGACCTCTATGGGGATTTATCAGCGTGCAACATGTCCTCGACGACGTTGATATCAACCGCCACAATGTCATTTAACACAAGTACTTGTCGCTCAGATTTTCCAGGAATATCAACTTCAATGTTTTGTTGTCGTGTATCTGTTGGTATATAGCATAGCAGTACTGGCTCCATCGGGAATTTTTATTTGTGTGTTAAATAATTTCATCTGAAGTAGATCTCAGATTTTTTTTCTGCTCGCGACATCAAGATATGTTGAGTAGTATTTAGAAAGCCGGGTTCTGGCTCACTTTAATGTATTTCCTATGGAAGGCAATTTGTCCTTTTGCCTTTCTGACACTTTCATTTTTGTCTAAAATCCTGAAAAAAGGGGGGGTACCAAAAACCCTCAAAATGGCAAAATAACGCTTCTATCACAAATATAGAACCCTCCATTTGGTAAATAGAAGTCTCTATTTGTCAATCTGACACTAAAAAAATTAATTGTCTCATAGAAGCTTCTATTTACCAAATAGAGTCTTCGCTACTGGCTCAGTCTATTTTTTAGTTTTAGTCTCAGATTGACAAATAGAGACTTCTATACAAAACTCAAAAGGGGTACCAGAAAAGACTTCCATTCACTGAATTAAGGCTTCTACAATTTTTAAATCCATTTGATAGAAGCTTCTATTTGCTGAATAGAGTCTTCGCTACTGGCTCAGTCTATTTTTTTAGTTTTAGTCTCAGTTTGCTAAATGGAGACTTACAAAAAAAAAATAAAAAATCACAAGGGGGGGGTACCAGAAAAGACTTCCATTCACTGAATTAAGGCTTCTATTGCTCAGATTGACAAATAAAAAATCACAAGGGGGGTACCAGAAAAGACTTCCATTCACTGAATTAAGGCTTTCTACCTCTTGGTCTATACCCAGCAATGAATTCTTCTATCGTAGGAGGATTTTCATTAATGATATCATGTTTATTAGCTCGGTTTCTATAATACGTCAAAAAAGCTCGATATGCATTCTTTCCGCAATTATTACAAAGATGGATTTTTCCTCTAACACCAACACCACATTTGATACAGGGTTTTGTACCAGCGCGAGGACTATTTCGTAACAAATATGCATGAACTCCGCAGTGTTCCCCGTAGCACGACTTTCCGCATTGATTATTAAAATTTTTCAAAAGCCAACAGCATGAACTCAGTTTATACATGATTCTATACCATACTTAACTATTTCTTTAATTCATATTTAACATATGTGATAATTTTGTGTATAGTTTATATTTGCTTCAAACATACAGTAAATTGAATTAGAGAGATGATAAAACATATAGACAATGGACCTGAAAACGATCCAGACAACAAAAAAGCTTCGCCATATAGTTGCGAAGGAACTTACCAATGAATACTATGAACTCACCAAAACAAAACCAGACTGGCCTAGAACCAATCAGCAATTAGCAGAATTAAAAGATAGAATTACAATTTTGCGACAAAAGAAAAAAATCAATAAGGAAATACTTCAAGGAGGATATATCATCGATGAAGCTTTTTCTGGTGCTGATAAATACATTAAATTCATTCCACGGGGAAAGCAGTATAATCATTTTGTGGCGGGTGATCTGATTAAAATCTTCAATAGTGTGATCCCGACAGTGTTACTTGAACGGCCTCTATTGAAAATAAACGTCACTTATGATCTTGATATGTACTTGGCATCTAATCCTGATATAATCATAACAGTCCCATTACGAGCGGAACCACATATTATTTTGAGATCTACTCATCTAGAAGAGGCAGCAAAAGATTTCTTTGCAGTATTATCAAGACAGTACGAAGTGTTCACATCACTGAAAACCGGATTGGTGTTTAAAAAGATTAATTTTATTCAGCTAAGTGTCCATGATTTTAAACCCGTTACTGGAGCATCTTATAAACCATTACCTAAAAGCATTCAGGCAACGAAATCATGCATTAATGTGAAAAATGATGATAACAAGTGTTTGTTATGGGCGCTATTATCAGCAGTATTTCAAGCAAATGATAATGCAGATCGTGTAAGTAAATACAAGCCTCATCAGTGCCGAATTAATATGACTGGAATCGATTTTTCCAACCTCACCCAAGCAAATACCAAAAATAGAACAACAGAACCCAACATTGTTCCGATCTGGAATTAATGTGTTTTCACTGGATAATAAATTACGGGTGTTTCCATATCTGATTTCCCCAGCCAGTAAACACATTACAGATGGTTCCACAGTGAATTTATTATGGTATGATGAACACTATGTCTGGATCAAAGATCTCAGTCGATTAATGAGTTCAAAAATGTCGGGATATAATCAAAAAATGTATTTTTGTTACAGTTGCCTTTGTGGGTTTCTCACTCAACAAGAACTCAACGAACACAACAAGTATTGTTTTGAAGTAAAAGCGGTAACCACACCAGAAGCTCTAAATAACTTATGTTACTTTAAAAAACATGAAAGAACTAAAAAACTGCCTTTCATTTTCGTAGGAGATTTTGAATCCTTTAGTGTACCAGTCGACGCTAAATGTAATTGTAAAAAATCAGTCTGTGAATGTCAGTTTAAAACGTTATCTACTCACAAGCATGTCCCAGCGAGTTATCAGATCAATACAATCTGTATCAATGATAGCTACTCAAAACTATCGCCGATTTATCGATTGGAAAAAGAATCTGATTTACCAGCAGAAGTTCACATGCTGAAATATTTGTTTGAGCAACAACGAAACATTGAAGCGTTATTACCGTTACACGATGATAGATTTACCAGATTGGATTCTTTTGCCATGGGAAAACAATGTTTCAGGTGTAAGAAAGAATTCACCGCGAATAATCCAAAAGTTCCCTTCTATGATGTTATTACAAATGAATACATCGGAACCGTCCATCAGCGCTGCAGATCTTTTCAACAATTCTATGTTGGACAATGATAATTAGTTAGACAGTTTGTTGGAAAATGATAATTAGTCAGACTCCATTAGTGCAGATGTAGATTACTAATGTTTGTTGTACAATGATAAGTAGTTAGACAGTTTGTGGAGTGGCTGTAACTTTGATATCTAAAATCGCATGTGAATTGTTATGTCATCATATCCCTTGAAAATCTAAATGTATTCATCAGCTTTAAAGATTTAATTATGCTTGCTCCAGACTACACACTTTATTACATCAAAGATTTAAAAAAAAATGTATGAGTTTTGAAAAGTGTCTGAAATAAAAATACCAGCATGAAGCCTCAAAATGTGCAATTTTCAGTGTTTGTGTGTGTGTCCTCATCAATTTTTGTTTTTATAATTTGCAAGGCCTTCATACTTCATAAGGCCTTTGGCTTGAATAAAAGCACAGTAGTTTACAACAAGACCAGAAATAACATTGTAACAAATTGATTCTTTTGGACATTAACACATTTTGAGGAACCACGCTGGTGGCCTAGGGGTTAGAGCATCCTTTGCGGAAGCGGGAGGTCATGGGTTCAATCTCCATGCGAGTCATACCAAAGACTTACAAAAATGACATTAACAGCTGCCTCTCTTGGCGCACAGCATTAAGAGTTAGAGTTTGGACTGGTCGGTCTGGTTTCAAGATAATGTGACTGAGTGGAACATAATGCTACATGTCTGTAGCATGATGCACCAGTGCTAGACATCACTTTAAATTGCCTCACTGCAGAAATCGTAGCAATATGACTGAAAAATTGTTAAAGCTAGCTTAAAAATCGTAATCAAACAAAACAAAGATAAACAAATTTAGAGCACCTAAATCTGCATTTAATAGTGTGTGATTCATATTTGATTAGCATTACTCAGAGGCTAAAATGTAAGGCCATCATGAAATTATTACACAGTTCATGGGTAGGAATGTTGTAGACAATAATACTTCAGAAATATGCAAATTATTTGGCTTGTGATTTTAATCAGAGCTTAATGCCTTATTATGTGCCATTCACAAATATTGACATGTCATAAGTACAAATTGTTTTCCTTTTAATTGCAGATAAAATAACTAAAGTACAACAGAAACTAGCTACAAATCCTGAAGTAGAATGTTTAGAACTAACTGGTAAGTATTCACAGTTTTAATTTCAACTACTTACTCTGTTTTTCTCTGGGTTATTCCTCCACTAGTTATACTGGCTGCCATTTATAGTCAACTATATGCTGAAGAATGGTTTAAAACACACATCAACAACAACTCTCATTTTTTTCTGCAGAAATTTTCAGCTGTACTTAAATAATGCACTGTGTTGAAATCACAGATACCATCAGTGGCCAGGAATGTTGTAGACAAAAAACATGCAAATTATTTGGCTTGTGATTTTAATCAGAACATAATGCCTTATTAGGTGCCATTTAGAAGCAGGAAGTGCGAGCCGACCATATGTGTATATCCCGTTATTTTAGTAAAACAACGGTTGTATGTAATTTACCGATTTTTATTTTCCAATGCGGTAAAAACCTACCCCCGGGCTGAGTATTTCATCGTGGCTGCGATGAATTAACCATATATTTTATCCAGTCTGATGCGATATCGCGTTTAAGGATCAGATAAATCTATAATTATAAACCCATGTGAGGTTGCTTGAGCAACGCTAAAGAAATGTATGAATTTTATATAATCCATATCACCGCAACACCAAGTTTGATGAATATTTTTAAGTGTATGAGTGTCACTGGAGTTAAACACCACAATAATATTACAGTTATCTCTGATCACCTTTAGAATTTGAGTGTATCGTTGAGTTACATATATCACGTCGGTGTTTTTGTGTCTTCCACGGGAGAATAACCTAGCTGGATTTTTTTGTTTATCTAACATCGTATCGTCGTATATAACTAGGTTGTTGATCAGGCAATTGTTGAACGGTTTAACAGAACACTCGATAAATTGTTTCATTATCAGTATGCGAAAGAGTTCATCGATGATAAACGATCTCGTGAATGGGTTAAGAGATTGCCAGGGGTAAATACCGCACTCAGCAATGAAATTACTCTGACGTTAAACATGAAACCGGTTATTGCAAGCAAACAAAAATATCAATTTACCTAGGAGTGATTTTTCAGCGCAGATACTACCTAGCAATGCCAAGGTGAGATATTTATGAGCCTGGCAAACTTGATGGCGGTAGAAGAAGATCAACTGATCCTATATGGAGTGTCACCTCGCATAAAATATTCAACGTGATTACATCTAAAAACAGACCAGCAATATATAGACTGGATCCAACCGCACCACAGCTTGGATTTACTCGTGAAAAATTGCAAGCTATCCCAGATGACACTCAATTACCGCCGCGGGATCTTAACTAATATCATCGTTGTTGAAACTCTTAAAATTTTCATCCAAAGGATTTTCCCCGATAATAACTCTTCGAAGTTGATTTATTCTTCGTACTCGTGGTACTGCAAGATAAACTAAATTTGACCATTCGATGAAATCATCGATGATCCAAACAGTTGTATCAGTAATTGTTAATCCTTGTGAATAGTGTATCGTCATCGCGTAGCCTGACCTCTATGGGGATTTATCAGCATGCAACATGTCCTCGAAGACGTTGATATCAACCGCCACAATGTCATTTAACACGAGTACTTCTCGCTCAGATTTTCCAGGAATATCAACTTCAATGTTTTGTTGTCATGTATATGTTGGTCTATAGCATAGCAGTACTGGCTCCATCGGGAATTTTTCTTTGTGTATGTTAAATAATTTCATCTGAAGTAAATCTCGGATTTTTTTTCTGCTAGCGACAACAAGAACTGTTGGCTTCTATATCTCCCAGAAATCATTAATTGGATTTTCAGGAATTTTTTTACGTGTTATTTCACATTGAACTCTATCCGATTGTAGTCTTATCGCGAATTTTAACTCAGTCAACTCCGCATCAACGATCTGTGTTAATTTCTTCGTAGTAGTCAATGATGTTGTTTAACCAACAATGGGGGGATAATCCAGTAAATGGTGGCGGTGGACCATGATCGCCACACATTATCACAGCGGTTTTTTTTTTGTCAATAACCACAAGAATGTTTTTATCAGTGTTGATGAATCTGTACAAATTTCATTCCACATAATTATCCCAGGGATTTATGTTTTGTTCCCATTCGATCTGGAGTCCACTCAGTGCCATTATATTGAGAAAAAAAACTGTGGTATGTACCAGCGTTAACTCCTCTGGATCTCATCCCTCGAGCAAGGCTATGAGTTGGAGTCAGCAAAATCATATCAGAATTCTTTCCAGATAAATCGATTACTCATGTTGTCTTACCACATCATCCTGAACCATTTAAATGACTAGTTTTATACCTAGTTATCGGATCATACACAGATGGATACGATGATACTTGTTGTTGGTATCTGCACAGTAATTATCCTTGATGGGAACATCAGCCGACTCGCATTATCCATGTAACGTCTCCTGTTTTATCCTACAAGTCCCCCAATTGCTCTCATACCTAGTAAATTCCTCTCGTATAACCGAGCATCGATGATCTTAAATAAGTATACTGCAGTGATTCTCCATCGTGATATTCAATGAGAGTTCTTAGTTTTTCCGTATTGGATAAATAAGCTGTTCTTGTCGAGGTAAGTATCTCATTCGCACTTGTAATAAAATCCAATTCAGCATCACTGAAGACCAATCGGGTGCAACGTCATTTATGATCGGTTGATCCACCTTGAGTAAACTTCCCAATTATTTTTCTTCATAGATCCTTTGCTTGTCGTTCTAGTTGTTTACTGTCTTCACAAAGAATTCCATGATACAATGCCTTAAGTGCAACACAACCTTCAATTTGCACTATTCAAAACAACACTCACACTGGAACAAAGGTCAGTCCATTTTTTATGTCTATACCGCCCTCCTGCTAGTAGAAAAAACAAGCTGACTGAAGCTCTCTTTTTGTAGCACTTTCCGAATCTTTGGGAGTATGGAAATTCGATAGGTGGCAATCTAATTATTCTAGGAGATTTCAACTGTCATTTTGACTGTGCTGTAAACCCATACACATAAAAACTTTGACTTAAATTGTAAGCAACGATACTCGAGTCCCAGTTGTCTGGTGACGATATGAAAATGAACTGATTCTGGTATGATACCTCAACAAAGGTAACAACTTGTATATGGTGTCAGAAGTAACAGAATTGTTACCGAGAGGAGGGTGGATTAAATGAACAATACAAACACAATTTGTGAAAGAAAATATAAATTTATGTAATAAATTATAAATGAAAAAAACAGATGTAACAACACAATAACTCATGCACTCAACCCACAATTACACTCACAACCATTCACAATACATGAATAAATTAAATAACAATACAAAAGGAATCACAAATGTAAAGGGATCTCTTGGATTATACACTGATCCAAGAATCCTTTACGAAAGTTAAATAAATGCAAGTATGATTTACGAAAAAAATAAACACAAACGACAAACTATCTATCGCACGATGGATTGCGATAACTAGCACGATCATATACTTGTATTCAATCAAGTTGCTAGCTTTTATTGATATCTATGTGATCACTTGAAATATTATTGCGATCTGACATAAGCATGCAAATACAACAATGTATTAAATTATATTACAATTTCAATACACCTATGTGTCTCCCCTGTATAACCGCACGATTCAGCAACAGTTGAATCGTCTCCCAGTTTCCCCGAAAACCTAGGGTTGACCAATACTATTATCGGACGTTTCCCTACACGGATCCACCACAGTTATACGTTCAGACAGCATACAACATCTACCAGAACCAACGGTTCCTCACTCCCCTAGATGTCGACCCGGACGTTTTACAACTCTAAGACAGCTCCTACACTCGGACTTCTAGCTTTCCGGATATTTACACGTTACACAGATGTTGACGAACAGACAGTTCGACACACAGACAGATACTTCAATTCCGTTTGCACAAATTAACGGCACAATCACATTCAGATATTTATACAGAGATGTTCCAGAACAAACAATAGATGTCCCACAACAAATCAGACGATATCAAAGACGTTTATCAAAAGATGGTATCAGATGTGTTAACAGCTACGGTATCAACGATGTTATTAGCAGCTACGGTATCAACGATGTTATTAGCAGCTACGGTATCAGAAACATTGTAACAACTACGTTAGCAGCTACGGTATCAGAGACGGTATCAACGATGTTATTAGATGCGCTATCAGTGATGTACTTCTACGGTATCAACGACGGAATCAGCTATAATAAACAAAACCAGACTAATAATAGTTGTCTCAAAAATAATCTAAGCCGTAGATTACGATATTGCATTTAAAGTCTAAAAGTGACTAGTAATTCCAAATATTCCACGTTCATTGCAATAAAGCATCATTATACGAAATGATAATCTGAATAAAATTCACAATAAAACGAAATGTAAATTTAACACTCACCCCTTTGGCTGGAGATTTGCAAGACGAGGTTATCTATCCTTTGATTAGATATTTTGGTTCCCGTAAATAATTATGAGAAATACTTCGCCTTATATACTCTCTGTAGGTGAACATAAATCACATCGAGCTTGCCGTGCACCACGTAAAACGAGTATTTCGGATTTCATGTAAATTACAAATTGGCACATGCAAATCGTTACACGCCACTTAATCACCCCAGGTAATGCGTGTACGACGAAATCAAGAAAATGGTGAGTTTCGTTTGCAATTCAAGTACAACAAAAATCAGTTCAAATTTTCGCCTAATTCTGTGACATAGCCTTCAAAATATGGGTGTCTGATTGGTGTATGACTTTAAATACCACAAAATGTTACCTCGTGTGTGACCAGCACAAGAGCAAAAGCGTCTCACCTCTATACAACCTTAGCAGCAGAGAGGGTGAACAGACCACGATTTCAAGCAAAAATAAGGCTTCCAGATAACGTTTTCGAGCAAAAAATGGCCTATACACTACGTTTTCAAGCAAAAATAAGGCTTCCCACAAATCTCATTTTAACCGAAAAAAAAAAGTCTCCATTTTTGTAAAACGGAGATTTTACGATTTTGCTCACAACGATGTGGTCATCCACCCTCTCTGCTGCTAAGGGAGATAAATTCTTTATAGATTAATCTGCCACAACTTATAACATTTACCTACTAAGTTCCCTTGTATTATGACGTCAAAGGAATTTGTCGCCTGCTATATTACCTGTAACTAGGCGCGCCCACGTGACTGTAATGGAGAACATGAGTTTCGAGAATAAAACTTTTTATTGTCGCTTGTGGGCTAAAACTGAATTATTTAAATAGTTGTATTTTTATTTATCTACATATCTCATGTGTGGGGGTGGGTGGACTAGCAGTAAAGCAGACAGCTAACTCGTTCTTTTCAGTACAGACGTTCTTATAATGTACGCATTACCTATGTTCGCTCAGCCGGAACGCGAGTGTTTCCTATTCATTGAAGTAGGTGGGCGTGGTTAAAATTCCTTGTATACAGCTCTTTATGATCTAATCGATAATGCATTTTTGTATAGAATAGGGAAAATATATGTTGTTATTTAAAAAACTGTATTATTTTGTTTAATGTTTCATTTAAAATAATTGTCTCATTTAAATGTTGTGAAACAGCATTAATAAGTAATAAGGAAATAAAATAACATACCCATGAAACGACGCTGCTGAAATAGTCGCCTTATATAGTATATCAAAGGTATAAAGCTTGGGGCTTTCGAAGGCCATTGCGATCGATCAAAACTAACCAACGCCATTAACCCAGGCGTGTGGTTGTCTTTTGTTCACAATCATGCAACCGGGTTAATTTAATTGGTTGCTTTTGATTGGTTGATTGGCCGTAGAAAATCCGCCCCGTCGTTTCATGTTTGTGCTGTCTTGTGCCGTCCCACATCATTACCATCATCGTTCCATTGAATTATAATCCATCCTTAATTAAGTTAATTAAGTATATGTTACGCCTACAATCTGCCGCAACACTCGAGCGGAGATATATATGGCATTGTGCCGTCCCACATCATTACCATCATCGTTCCATTGAATTATAATCCATCCTTAATTAAGTTAATTAAGTATATGTTACGCCTACAATCTGCCGCAACACTCGAGCGGAGATATATATGGCATTGTGCCGTCCATGTTGTGACGTTACCCCAAGCATATCTTCTGGGCGGTCTAAGATGGCGTTTGCCACCTTAGGCCTCCCGCCGGAGATGTATGTTTCGGGTCCCCTTGGGCTTACTTGGATGCGAAGGCACCCAAGGAGTTCCAAGATGTGTTGTCGTATATGTTTTGTTTTTTTTTTTTAATAATTAGAGATACAGTATACTATATTTATAAATAAATATAAATAATGGATATCAATGATGTAAATGCTATAATTGCTGAAATCTCAAATTTAAATAATAAAGGGGTATTATTATCTGAAAGTCTCGACTGTGACAGGATTACCTCGGAATATGAAGATATTGAGTATCAGTCTAGTAAGGGTCGTTATGTTTTACCTAGGATGTACAGGCTCGTGAAAGGAATTCAAAAATCCATCAATGCTTGTTTGTACGGTAACGACATTAATGTATTCATAACGCTATTTAGCACCGTTGAAGCAATACGTCAAAAGCTCGGCCAAGAGTATCAAAAACGAGCTGAAATTAGTTCTAAGGTTCGTGATCTTAGAAAAATGTTAAACGAGGAAAAACCCGTATCTTAACCACGTGAGCGTTACTATAAAATAGGCTTTCAGTAATTTTTATTAAAAATAAATTTTTTTTTAGCGTTTTTTGTAACACTTACATAGGATTTTCTCCTGAAAGGATACTCAGCAGTTTGGACCTGCCCATGCAGTTATGTGCATAATGGATGATCTGGTCGTAGTAGCAAGTAATCACCGCGACGCCTCTATTTTTACGTAGTTGTTCTTGTTGCCGCGTCGTTAACACAAATCGTTCATCACCGTTCTCAGATATTACAATTCTGAAACCCCCAGCGATGTTATTTCTGAAACATTCACGGATAGCGTCGTACAGTTTAACCCTGTTGAAGATGGATACGTTAGCTTGATGGTACATTATTTAATAACTAAGTTATTTAATAACTAAGTTATTTAATTGTGATAGTTTTACATTTGAAAATTTAGTTCACAAACAATATATGGTAGGTGAATCGCTTACAACTAGATTAGCCCGAGAGCGGCTAGCAGCAATTAAAAAGTTTATACCGGTTCGAGACAGACTTCGCGAGAAACTTCAACAACGACAACAAGCGCAGACTGACTTTTCTGTGTCAAGTGAACAACTGTTTACTCCGATAACAAGTGCGACAAAAGATGTGAAAACAGCAACTGAACGAGCAATATACGGAGATATTCCTAAGGAAGGCAAGCGACGAGAAGTGCCTGTTCTTGGTGTACTTGAAAAGATAGCAGCAGAGACCGGACAAACACGCGCAGGGATACAACAGTTATCCAGTGATATAAAAACTCAGCGCGAGTATGAACGACTAGCTGATATTGATGATTCTGCGCCTGAAACTCAACCTGTTGATGTCGTCACCCCAAGAGGTGTTTCCTTTATAGACAAACTCACCGAAGGAGCTATAGCAGAAATCAAACGACCTCAATTAATAAAACCCGAACATTATAAGATTTTTGGTAATTTTGCCGCCCAAAGTTTTCATTCTAGAAAGGACTTTTTAAAAGACGAGTATAAAAACAGTAGAATAAGCCGAGATGAATGGGTTGATTGGTTGTATAAAACGAATAAGGGGATTGGCCGTTTAAATAAAAGAGAATTGGGATATAAAGAATTTAGAAAGGGAATTGAAGAGTATGACGAAACTGGTACAACTGAGAAAACAAGCGGAAAAGGATATTCGATTGGAAATCTAAAGGATGTCTTTGACTCTACAGTGACATGCCCTGGTAACATTCTAAGTGATATATCAAGGTTAGAGGTTCTCATCGGAGGGAAACGAGCCGGAAATAACTCACCGGAAGTAATTAATGAAGCAGCTGATATCTGTAGACGATTATTTGCCGGCGGTATCATGGACATTGATGTATATCGAGAACTTATTGCTGAATTAGTTGAAAATCACAGAGACGCCCAACGTTATGATGAAAATCTTATGGATGTAAGCGATTGATCATTAATTGAAAAACTACTAGTTTTATAACAAGATGATTATACACTACAATCATGATAAACCAGTAAGCGTCTACGTGGTGAACGCACGATTGCCTGTTTATAGAGCATATTACGGAGATGGTTTCGGCAATACCATTGCGGGGTTATTTACAAGAATGGCTCCCAAGGTAGCGCCGTTAGCTAAACAATTATCAATGAAAGCCATTGATGCTATTCGTGATAAGGGAATCAATTTCGTTGGAAATCTTGCAGGAAAGGCATTTTCTGCCGCGAAAGATAAAATAGCATCATTGGTACGAAAGAAACCAGGAATGACTAAGTCAGTGGTGCTGCCATCAACTACAGTGATGCCTGCAAAAATCAGCAAAGCAATAAATAGTGCAGTGGAAGAAAAACTAGCGCAATTGACTCCGGCTTCACCGGTAACAGATAGCGCTATCATGAACGCGATAGCAGGAAGTGGTTTGAAACAAAAAAGAAATTCTTCGAATTTTCAACGACGATAATTATTGCTTTGCAATTCACCAATTGAAAACGCTAGTAATGTTATAATGTTTAAACGAACAGCTGATCCCGCGTTAGATATGGAAGCCCCAGTGCGCAAGGATGATTCCGTCCGCGATTATCAATACTATTCCTATCATGCAATACAACCCGACCTACGATCGCGAATTGAACTTCAAGTTCAAGATACCAGTAAATACTTTTTGCCATGTGAAGCATTTATTGAAGTAGAAGGAAAACTTGTAACAAATGTTGCAGCTGATACCCCATATGCAAATGATCCAAATATCCGAGTTGGTTTCGTCAACAATGGTATAATGGCGTTATTTGAAAGTGCAAGATATCTCATTGATGGAAAAGAAATTGAATCAATAGACCGCGAGGTTGATGTTGCAACAACAATAATCGGACTAGCAAGATACTCCGATGATTATACAAGATCGGCTGGTCCGTCTATGATGTTTGCAAAGGATACCTCTGATAACGCTGACCACATTCAATACATTAAAGTGTTAACACCGCAAGACACTTCAGTTGATAATCAACGAGAAGCAGCTAATCCAGAACGTCGAGCTAGACCAGGAGCTGCGTTTGATATTCTTGGAGGCGTTAATGGTAATTTCAATTTAGGATTTGCAACACGAAAATTAGCATTGCAAGAACAGCAGCGATATTTTTCATGTGCGATTCCACTCCATCATATATTTGGATTCTGCAGAAATGTAAGAAAAGTCATCTATGGAGCCAAACACACAATCGCATTAGTACGAAAAGGCAATGACAATGATGCAATTTGGCGTACTGGTGCCGATGAAGGTAAAGTTGTTTTGAGTAAAATAGTATTATGGATGCCAGTAATGACTCCATCAATTACCACGGAAGAGCGGCTGCTCTCATTTATGGAAACAGGTGGTAAATCATTGCTAAGTTGGCTAACAACAACGACTGATGTCAAACAGGATGATGTTGATGGTACATTTACATGGCACCTGGCATCGAAACAAGGCGTTTCAGCTCCACGTCATATATTTATAGCGCTGCAGAATCGGAATCGATCAGGCTCCCAAGAACGCAGTCATATGATATTTGATCGATTAGGGGTAAGTGAGGTTTCACTGAGAATAAACGGACAACAAGAACCATCTGAGGATATACAGCTTAATTACGGAAACAACCAAATAGCACGTGTGTATCATCGGATGCTGTCATATATGGGTCGTGATCAAAATGTTGATACCGGTTTGCAAATATCGCAACTCGATTTTAAGAACTTGTATCCAATTTATTACTTTTCACTGGAACATCTTGATTTAACAAGACAATCCGTTGTTGACATACATTTTAGGGCTCGTATAGATCCTGGCGGTGTTGATTATAGAGCGGTTGCTGTTATTCTCAGCGACAAATCAATGTTGTTAGAAGGGGCTGGCGGACGAATGAGACTCGTTGATGCACCAGTAGAAAATCTATGATTGAAATCGTAAACGATTTTCACAATTAGATCAATTGAAAGCATAAATGTGTTTTACAATAAAATGCCATATAGTGTTGTTAGTGTCAAGCTGACTGATGGTCAGGTCAAGAAATTGCGATCAAAATCCGCTAAAGAATGTGGAACCACAATAACGTTAAAACCAGCGCAGATGTCTGGCGGTACACATAAAATATCATTAACGGATCGTCAAATAAAACATTTCAATGATGCAATGAAAAAACGGCGAGGAGTTCAAATAGAATTTTCAAAAGCCGCAGTCGCGAACATGATAAAATCAGGTGGTATATTTCCATTGTTTGCTGCGATTCCAGGATTAATTGCAGCGGCCGCACCAGCAGTTGCAAAAGCGGTCGCATTGGGGGCAGCTGGAGCCTTGGGAACAAAAGCGATAGAAGGCATTGCTAAATCATATGAACCGAAGAAGGGACGAGGATATAAAAAAAAGGGAAAGGGGTTGTACCTACCAGGAACCCCGTATTCATGGTACAGCGGGAAATCCGTGAACGGATCGGGTCTAAGAAGAATACCAGGAACGGTTTATTAATTCAGAAATCTTCGATTTCCGAACCTATGGTTCCCAAATCTTCGATTTCCGAACCTATGGTTCCTATGTCCAATTTTGATTTAATTGATGCTGCTAAAAAACTAGCGATAAAAAACTTCAGAGGGGTTTTTATGAGAGATCAATTACCGAGAAAACCAAATAACGTTGAAACCGGTATTATCAATCTTGATAACAGCAGCGGATCGGGAACTCACTGGGTTGCATACGCGATTGATCCACGTGGGATTGTCTATTTCGATTCATATGGGTTAGCTCCACCAAGCGAGTTTATGCGGTATATAAATTCTTCGATGAAACTCAAAAAGTTTCCGATTTTTTATTCCACGCTGCCAACACAACAATTAAATGATCCACCGATATGCGGCCGTGAAGTATTAAATGTCCTCGCGGAGATTTCATTAAAATCCTTTAGATCTCCGTGGAAACCACCTCATCTGGTTGTAAACGAATACACGAGTGGGAAATTACAAGGATCAATAAATTGAAAACACAAGTTACGATAACAATAATGATTGATATTTGGGGACAATCTCTGTCAATGTCGGAACCCACCGCGGAAACATCTGCGGGTTCTATCGAGGATGTAAAAAAAATAATTGAAGATGAAATCGCTGAGACGTTAAATTTAACAAGTGTTGACCCGAACGAAATAGTTGTATTTCAAGACAAACAGGGTAAATTGAAAAGCAGTAATATATCCGTGAATGACATTTTGATACGGCAGAGCGATGCCGCTGAAAACTCTATTGCGCTTTATTCCAGCGGTGGACAACTTAAACCTGGTAATCTTATTTCTACGATCACCGACGCGATTGCTACCAACGAACGTGAGCTGAATGATCTTATACGAGGTTATAATAATTTTCGCAAAAATGTCGTACATAAATTCTTTGGAACCCCGCTTGTTGTTGGCATGACTCTAGCTGAAATTAAAGACTTGTTGAATTCATTCTTCGCTAACAAAGAAGCTGGAAGGATGATGACTGCTTCAGAAATCAAGGCAAATTATCTCGAGATTTTTAAAGTAAGCGAAGATTTTGAGAAGGTACAAAAACCCATTAACGACGTCATTGTTAGGTTTTTTGGATCCCCACCTGTGGCAGACTCGACTCTCGCTGAAATCAGCGAGTTTATTATCAGGCATACTCACAATGCCTACGTCGCTAATAATTTCTTTGGTGTCCCGGCTACATCTACGATGACTCTCAACGATATTATTAGGTTTATGGTGAGACAAACAACACTTAATACCATCGTGGATAAATTCTTGGGGAGAACACGTGAATCTGAAACAACATCGTTGACAGGCCCGACCCTCGCTGAAGTTAAAAAAGCTATTGACGAACAAAAGCTCACCAGCGACGTCGTCGAAAAGTTTTTTGGAATCTCACTTATAGTTGACACGACTCTCGCTGAAATTAAAAAAGCTATTGACGAACAAAAGCTCACCAGCGAAATTGTTAATAAGTTCTTTGAGGACAGTAAACCCCAAGATATCACGACAACATTTTCTAACATCGACCAGCATATTAAAGAACAAGCACGGCTTGGAATCGAAAACCTTCTGGTTTCATTCTTTTTTAGCAAGAGAGATAGGAGGATGATGGTTTCTACCGAAATGAATGCAAATTATCTCGAAATGTATAATGATATTCTTAAACTAAAAGAAACCTTTGAAAAGGTAAAGATTCCGCATCCACACGGAAGCATTGAAAATATCGTGTATACGGTCGATTATGGGACCTTTGATTGGGTAAAAGAATCTAGTGTTAGATTGCCAATCGATATCGGGGAGGGGTCCAGTGGTATCTACAGGATGACGTTAGTCTCTACCAAGCAATTTGATATCATCGTGAAAGGTAAAACCTACTTTGGTGGCACCGCGACAGTAATTATCAATGGTAAAGAAGAATTTGAGATTGTCGCGGTTGATAATACAATTAGATCACCAATACACTGGTGTTTAGAACTCGTATATCATTTTTCCGGCTGAAGTACTAGCAATTCCCGCTAACGATGACAAATAATTGAAAACGCTAGCGTTTTTAAAATAACAACAATGACTTTGTCATCGTCGCAATGTCGCTATGATCAAGTCAGAGAATTTCAGACTAGACTCAAAACCCTCACTGAGAGTATCAAATAAAAATAAAAAAATACCGACGAAGAATCACCGCAATTGATATTACTATGTACTCGGTGTCAAGCGTTCTCGCTGGCGCCGGAATAATACTTGCATCGGTTACAATGATTGCCCCGGTCGTAGTTCCAATTTGCATTTCTGCGGTGGCTACAATCGGGGGTATATCAACCGGGATAACAAAAAAGATATCATCATGCAGCCAGAGTAAACTGCAGAATTACTTACTTCAATTTCATATTGCATCAACCGCATATTCGCAGTTATCATTGATGATATCATCGTCACTCGATAATACAATTATATCAGATAGTGAATTCTCAGCGATGGTCAGTATTTTTGATTCAGCGATATCAAAATTAGAGCAACAACATGAATATAATAACAATGACAACACCGATGGAATTAGAAAACACAAACCCAAAAAAAACCAAAATGATCTCAATAATCTCAACCATACCAGATTGTGAGTTCTCAGTGATGGTCAGTATTTATGATTCCTCGATACCAAAATTAGAAATAAATCATGAGTATAATAACAATGACAACACCGATGGAATTACTTCAACGAGTAGTGGAGAACACGAACCCAGTACAAACAAGCATGATATCAATAACATCAACGAGTCCTGAATTCAGTGTGAACTTCCCTTCTCCGATTCCAGTGCGTGAGATCGCGCTGGCAAAATTACGAGTATATCATAGCTGGCCTAATATCAGATCGGTTGCATTTGGCGGTCAGCAACCCAATAACACACTGGTGTTCTCGTATAAGAATAAACCCGATGGTACTCCAGAGTGGGAAACTGTTTCGTTACCAACTGGGTCGTACCAAATTAAGCAAATCGATGCTGAAATTCAGCGTAGAATAAAATCAATCACTGGAAAAGAATCAAAAATAGCTATTAATCTTCATCAACCGACGCTCTCGTCGTCGATCGAAATAAGCACAGAGGGATACATTGTAGATATATATAACAGCTCGTTAAGAACAGTGTTAGGATGGCCTGAAAAACCACCGGAAAAATCCGCCACCGACTTAACCACGGACGTAAAATCATATCATGAAATCAATCCCAGTTATCGAGATAATTTATCTGATATAAGAAAAGGAAGAATCGGCGATAGATTTATATTTACCAACAAAGACACATTGCAATGGGATTTTATCATTAAAAGAACAACCGACTCATCTGTTACTATTTCATTTACGCTAACTGACGTCCGTGGTTATTTTAATGAAATTAAACAATTATATGACACACAACTAGAACAACTACGGAAAACAAAATCGCAAAAACATGTTGAAATAATAAATCAACTTATATCGGACATGGAATATATCTATGAACTAATTATTCAAACAATAATTAATGACAACAGCGACAATAAACAACGATTCCTAACCGATTACAATATCACAGAGGACAATCTACGTAATTTCAAGTTTCCCGGGTACAAAGCTGATGAACTAGCAAGAATTGTTAAAACCGATATCAAGGCGCTACAAAAACAAGATCCATCCGTCCTCCTCAAATATAATAATGACCCAGATGGCGGTGGTAGGCATATCGCTCCGTTCAACGTGAATATATCCTCAGTGATTGCGCTCAATTTAGTATGTGATGCAATTGAAGGAAGCTATCAAATTAATCTCGAACGATCAAATCAAGCTCAGCAAGGATATATTCTTTATTCGTTTGCACCAACAGCTCCTCCAGGATTCCTAATTATTGAGAACCCAATTAATCCTGTCTACATGCGATGCCATAATAATTCGTTAACGAGAATTAATTTCAAACTCACCGACCAGTCAAATAATCTGATTGATTTACAAGAAGAGGTGTTAGCGATTAGTCTGTTTGTAAAGTCGTAAAGACTTTCAATCCTAAAAATCTTCGATTTTCAACAAAGGATTTTCATCCCCCCAGACAAGGTCTGGGACAAGGTCTGGGACACGATATCGTATCGGACTCGATCAAATTTTCGGTTGAACTCGTAAAAGAATTATTAACCCACAAATGAAACATTTGCAGCAGCAGAGAGGGTGATGACCACATCGTGCAACCTTGAATCGTTTAGGTGTATACGAATTTTATTTTATGACCATTTTTTTTAGACAGAGCAGTTTTAATTATATTTTCTGAAACAAATCGTATTGAAGCCCTACAAATGTCAAAGTATCTACTGGCTTCATTTATCGATTGAAAGCTTCTCTCTTCATTATTTTCTAAATCAAACGATTTAACTCTCCTAGGGGGCTTTGCATGTTTGCCAGTTCCACCTAATTTTGCATTCCGACTTTGTGAGACGGCTTGAAGATTCACAAGACAATTATCAGTCTTCACGCCATTTATGTGATCAATCACAAATCCGTCTTCGATTAATCCATTATGACATTCAAAAATAATTCTGTGACAGAGATATGTTTTATTTCTAGCACTAAACAACAAATACCCCATATTATTTAGATATCCAACCGGGTTTTTTAGTCTGCGGTGCCTGACAACACCATCACTGGAGGCTTCGTAATTAACGAGCACTGGATGAGGTCTGAAATCTTGGCTCATTTATATAATAATATTACTTGTCTAATTTATTATTTGCTTTAATTATAAGTCTATCAATGTAGTCTTGAGGGGTTTTGATGATTTTGTCCTTGATTTTATCAAGGACGTTAGGGTCAATGATTCGTTTGTCATAGTAGCGTTTTAGTTCCCTGTATCGTTTACCCCCACAAGCAAGACACAACTGCGATTTTCCTCTAACGCCCACCCCACATTGGAGGCATGGGAGAGGGCCAAAACTTCCTCGCCTAACGCTTTGTAAATGATACCCACAGAATTCGCTTCTGCATGATTTGTTACACGGGGTTGTTGATCCAATCATTAGCCACTTGCAGTGATTCATTATACTATATTTTTCTATTTAAATACTTGTTTTAATTATAACATGGAGGAATTCAACAGATTATCCAAAATTAAGCCTTCGAAAAATGCTGAATTCAATGCTGATAAGGAGTTTAAGAGATTATTGAAAATCAGTCCTAGATTTAATCTCGATAGACCAAAAAAACGTAACAAACGTCCAAGAGACGGAAACATGAAAGAGTTTAAGAGATTATTGAAAATCAGTCCTAGATTTAATCTCGATAGACCAAAAAAACGTAACAAACGTCCAAGAGACGGAAACATGAAAGAGTTTAAGAGATTATTGAAAATCAGTCCTAGATTTAATCTCGATAGACCCAAAAAACGTAACAAAATCAATCTCGATAAACCAAAAAAAACGTCCAAGAAATTATCCTGGAAAGATGCTCAATTCAATCTCGATATAGTTTCTAATACACCCAAGAATACAATTCTTGATAAAGCCATGATTAGTAAAATCAGAGATTGTTTCAATGAATTTAAGCGTGATGGAGCATCCTATTGTTGGTCAACATTTCGAATTGATGGTGTTGTTGACGCTACCATGAATGATGAAAAAGCAGCAGTGATAATTTCACGTGTTGGGGAAAAACGGTATTTTTTCCGAATCAAATTCATTATTGAAGTCGATGGCAAATGGATTATTAGGGATAAATTTGAACCAATCCTCAAGAATAAAAAAGCTGTCATTGTGAGTAGAGATTCCAAACCAGGGATTCTAACCGGCATTGACAAACCATACTACGAAAGATCTTATCCCGTAACAGCAATGGTTTATGGGATATATCCGTTAAATGATAAACCCGATATCGCAAAACTAGCTCCTATGAAATATTCGTCAGGGCTTAATTGTGTAGCAGAACGAATAATAGAACACTTCACAAATGCATCCCGAGGAAATAAACTAACTGATCTGCGACGTAGGAAAATAACCGAATGGGAACTGACAGTGAAACAGCATGGTGCAAAGATTTCTGATATAGCTAAATTAGAAGCATCATTAAAATTCCCAATATCAGTAACAACAATAACCGGAGAAGTATTATACGAACCGAAATATCAATCGCGAGGAGCACCAATACAGATAATTGATCATAACAAACACGCGTGGACACCTGCGGTAACAGTATTTCCACGAGAACGAACCGTGAAATATATCCCTAAGGAGTTCGTCCGGGATGTTTTCTATGAAGAGAGATTATTTGATGCTATTCATGCGTTGTGTAAAGATGATCCTGTGTCAGTGTGGTTACTTAGAAGTGATGAAGATCCCGAAATAGGATTTGATCAATTTGTAAAACCAAATGGTGAATTATATCGCGTTGAAGAATTAGATAACAGAATGAGAAAAATCGCTAGTGATTTTTCACCAGATAGTTCCCATGAAAAACTTTTCACGGATAGTTTTACTATTCCATCAGTGGTAGCTCACTTCGCAAGAGAAAAAAACTCATGGCGTCCAACACGAAGTGATTTTCTCGAGGATGTTAAATTGAGTTGCGTCGAATTTGGTCATGGAGGACTGTGGAATACGAATTACTCACGTGATGGTATGATTTCAATTGATATATCCGCGTGTTACCCCGGAAGTTTTCTCGGATATGGGGAATGCGCTGAGTACTTCAAACGATTTGGACATCCCACGCATGAAATGACTCGTGTTGCGATTAATGGACCATTGCCTGATTTTGATTTAACCGGATTCGCTCGTGTGATATCATTCGAATTAGCTACAGGGTTACATCCGTGTAGTTATGTTTGGCTCGGTAAACACCTATCTGAAAAGGCCTGGATGCCAATAGTGCTATTGAGATATATGATTGATTGTGGTATGCTAATATCGTTGATTGTTTCCGAGGCTATTATATGCTATCGAGCTCAGAAAGAAGTTTGGCTACCACAACCCGATCTAGATCGTATAATTAGCGAATTGCGAAAACAATTCCCTGATTTCAATGAAGAACAAATCATGAATTGGTCTAAGAAGTTATTTGAAATTAAAAAAGAACAAGCAAAGGATCTCGGACGAAGAATAATCGGTAAATTTACCCAGGGTGGACGATACGACAACGCAAAATACTCTTCGCGGTTGATCACAGATGTCGCTGAATACGATTTTATTGTAGCGGATTTAATGAAGCAGGGAAAACTTGTATCCCGTAAGGATGCTTTTCTATCCAATGGTGAGAAAATGGGTACGGTTGTTACCTACTGTGATGGATATAATTCCCAGTACACACATTTGAGAAGTTCAATGCTAGCCTATGCTTCTATTAATCTATTTTCGATGATAAATAGATTTCCTAATACCGCGGTTAGAGTGGCCACTGATTCGATGTATATACACAATAAGTACAAATCAGCTGTAGCTAAATTCACAGATCCCGAAGAAAATTGGGGGCGTTGGCGATTTAAAAAGGAGATGCTACATGAGTATTGTGAATCCGCAGACGTTGCCATGGATGATAAATATCTTTGTTGTAACCGTATTGAAATTCAATCAGAATTTTCTAATGCACCACCGGTATCTGATCCAATCTGTAGATATAAAACAGTTTATTTAAACGGTTGTGGTGGGTCAGGAAAGACAACTCGTGCAATTGAATTATTTCGTCGTGGAAACGCTAGCGTTTCTAACATGATTGTGCTAACACCGACTCACAGACTCGCCAGAGAGATGATACAGCGAGGGGTAAATGCTTGTACTTACCATAGTTTCTTTCGATGGAAGGGTGACAAATGGACTCCTGAGCGTATGGGTGATAAATTCATTCCTGAAATCATAATTTGGGATGAAATATGCACAGTGTCATTAGATGTATTACAAATATTTCTCGAGTGGTTGTTAAACAAAAACACAAAAGTCGTCATGTGCGGTGATCACGGCCAACCACCACCATTTGTCGGTGCATCTCCACATGAATGGCTAAGGGGTTTTGTAGACTACTATGAAGAAATCACCACTGATTATAGATCACTTGATGAACGATTACGAGAATTTAAGAAACTAATTAGATTACAACCGGATAGAATCCAGTGCGAAATAGCGCGTGAAGTGATTTCAGAAACTCAAATAAACGATTTCTGGGAAACATGGAGACCAAATGATTTGATAATTGCAAGTAGAAAAATAGTCAGGGATACACTTCAGATGAAGTTATTTGAATTACATAAAGAAAAATTTGCAACGCTTCCAGTACCCCTTTGTTATAGGCCATCGGATACACGAAAACAGAACACTGAAGTTGATATTCCAGGACAGAGTGAAAAACAAATTCTCGTATTAAATGATATTGTGCTGGTTGATATCAATGTCGTTGAAGATGCATTGCGTGCTAATAAATCCCCGTGGACTCTAGGATACGCAGCAACAATACACTCTTCACAGGGATTGACTATATCGGATACAATTGTTTGGATGGTGGATAATCACATCGAATGGTCGAATTTAGTCTATCTCGCAGTATCCAGAGTACGAAACATAAATCAACTTCGAAGAATTGTCCTCGATGATAATGACACCACAATAAATGATATTGATGTTAGCATCATTAATAAAAAACTCTCCGGTTACAAACAACAGGACAAAAAAAAACAACGAGAATTTGATATTGATGCTGAATTAATAATCACTTTGAAGAAACAACAGAATAATCACTGCGCGAGTTGCAATTGTATAATGCGTTGGCAGTATTCGGATAAGGATCCTCGCCAATTCACCGTAGACAGAAAAAATAACAGTCTCGGTCATGTCAGAAATAATGTGATGTTGACTTGTCTTGAGTGCAATAGACGCAACGGTGCTAGTTAAGACCATGCGGTGGTAATTGAGTATCCTCGGGAATTACCTGTAGTTGTTGTCGAGTAAAACCCCGCTGAGGGGCAGTTGAATCCAGTTTATAGATTGCTGGTCTACCCGTAGATCGTGTTATACTAGATATCTTATGCGTAGTGACGCTCCAAATAGGATCAGTAGCCCTTTTTCTGCCACCTTCAAGCTCTCCTGGTTCGTATAAGTACCTCACAATGACATTACTACCAAGAATTGGTTCTTTGAAATCTTTTTGTGGTTTTTCAGGTATTGACTTCTTTTTAATCGCGTTGATAGGTTTCATGTTGATTGTTCTAGTAATCTCGTTATTCAGTGCAGTAATCACAGATGGTAATCTTTTAACCCATTCACGGGATCGCTTTTCTTGAATGAATTCTTTTGCGTATTGATATCCAAATAACCGCTCAGCAATCGTCCGATTAAATCGTTCGACAATGGCCTGATCGCGATGTAGCGCAGTATGCCCTCGTCGTATGGTGACATTATGATTTTTCATTGTAGATAGAACCGCACCCTGAAATTCCTTGCCAGGATCAACCTGCAATAGATTTGGCCAGTGCAGAGGACCTCGTCGATAAATCCTCTCAAATGCAGAAGCGACTTCAGTGGCTGATTTTGTTTTTAACGGTTCTGCTTCTTTGTATCGACTTGCAATATCAACTACGGTTAAAGCGTATTTGTAACCACGATCATGTGGCAGAAATAATATATCAGCTTGATGAACTTCATTAGGAACAGTCACATCAAAATGCGAGTAGTTAATTTGTTTAGGCGGTGGTAGAAAAATTTGCCATAGTGCCTGTTTGGATAACCAATCCGCCGCTGTAGTTTTTTTCACTTTTGCAGCGCTAGCGAGTTTATGGACTGCTGATTTACCCCTCCAGTATCCTCTTGGGGAATAATAAATTGATTCCATATTATTAATTACCGGCACCTAACATCAATTTACTTTTCATAGCTGATTTTACCAACCACGAAGATAACTTTTCTTTGAAGGATTTATCAGGAATAGCATTTAACGCATGAATTAATTTCACATCTGCTAGATGCCTGTGTTGCAGATTGCTGCTTTTATAAGCAACATCATGAAGGTGACAGGCCTTATCAATGGCGTTTATTGGTTCTTCACCGGGGTTGGGTTGATTTTGATTATTGAGTCTGATATCAAGTCTGGTTCCCGGTCCACAGTAGCTATATCCTGGGAGGTGCTTTTCTCCGGGGTACTTTGCCCATGGGGTTCCAGGGAGCCTTGCCAATTTGGCTGCGATATCACCTCCTCGTTTTTTTTAAAACCAGATTTCATAGACACAAATCTAAATTTCTTTGTACCACATTGCACGCATTTACCAGAAAGCGCTGATCGGTTATTTTTAGTTGTAACCGTCGTCACATCATCTGTGCCAGTACGCGTTTTACACTTCACACAATATAGATCCATAATTTATGTATAGAAATATGGATATAATTGATTTTTCGGCGACTAAAACAAGAGAACCAATTAAGCATCATGCAGCGCTACCAAACTCTATCCGGATGATTATAATCGGGCCATCTGGATCCGGTAAAACGCAATTGTTGCTTAATTTAATAATGAGATGGATGAAGTGGGATAAGTTGTATTTAATTGCTCCTAGCGTAGATGATCAACGATGTTATGAAGTGCTAAAAGATTTTAACGAAAATGCATCAGAAATTAGCGGTGAGAACGCCATTGATTTTATAACCGATATCGATGAAGCACCGAGTATTGATGATATTAATGGAGATATTAACAATTTAGTCGTATACGACGATATAATGTTGGATAAACAAAAAAATCCTGCTAGGATCTTTTCCAGAGGCAGGCATAAAAACACTGACGTGATATATGTAACTCAACGTTATACTCAAATACCAAAAGTGATCAGAGATAACTGCAATATGCTGTGTGTATTTAACGGAGTTGATACTCATACGTTAAGAAATATTTGGCAAACCTGGTGCGGTGGAGATATGGATCATAATCAATTTAAAAATTTCTTTAGTAACGCTCAGTCAACCCCGCATGGATTTATAACAATAAATTTACATGATCCTCGGACTCGATATCGTATCGGACTGGATCAAATATTCGGTTAATCATTTCTTAGTTTTTGTTAACCCAGAACTGAAAATTCTAGCAGCAGAGAGGGTGGATGACCACATCGTTGTGAGCAAAATCGTAAAATCTCCGTTTTACAAAAATGGAGACTTTTTTTTTTCGGTTAAAATGAGATTTGTGGGAAGCCTTATTTTTGCTTGAAAACGTAGTGTATAGGCCATTTTTTGCTCGAAAACGTTATCTGGAAGCCTTATTTTTGCTTGAAATCGTGGTCTGTTAACCCTCTCTGCTGCTACCTTCATCATGTCAGTGGAAAGCCCATTTTTGGACTATCACTATCTAAGAACTTCATGTGGGAATCTCATACATGTATTATCAAACCCATGAAAGAAAACACAACATCAGCACTTCTAAAAGAAAACCTGAGACACTATCCTCTGATATGTAGACTAACTGCCTACATATGACTTTCCCGATCTATGACAGATTATAGCTGTGTTGTCTGCTATCCGTACAGTGTTCAAGATGTTGATATAATTGAAATGTTCAACACCAAGCAACAAGATTTGTATGTGGTGACTACCAAATCAGTGACATAGGATGTCTCACCAAAATGTTAACTGACATGTGTCTATCAAAACTCCAAGACGGGCGTAGTAAGACTCATTTGACATTTCGACAATTGTCAATTCTCAATAAATTATTCATTGCGTTAGCGCCTCCTCTCTCAAAATTAAAACCATGAAGACACAAAATACCTGATTAAAACCAAATTATTTACAAAGTTTGAAAGTATAAGCATTGCCGAAAAATTAAACTCATATAATAGTATGTTTTGTAGTTTAGCAATGTAGAACAGAACAATTTAAAAATGCTTCTTTGTAAAAACAGTCGTGGTCTGAAATCATCTGAGTGTCAATGTTGTGTGCGTGACGTCAGGGGAGAGCTTCAAAAAGGTTATTGAATAATACTATTAACTTTCTAGTTAGCTCGCGTTCATGGTGGGACCCTGAGTGACGAATGGTCTAAAGCATCAGAAGATTACTTACAATGTCTAGTTGATCCCAAATGAAAATTGTAACAGTCTGCAGTCTGTTATCGTCAGCACAGCAGTCATCTTACAAATATTGTTATTACTTCTATTTAAATGGGTGTTATGTCAGCATGAGTTTAAAGTAAAATACGTATTGTCTAGTTGGAACTAATTGCTAGTTCTCTTCAATGAAAAATCATCTTAATATGAGATTTTCAACAGATTACCATTTTTATAATGTCTGCACTTAGATCAAAATCCTGCTTCTGATACATCTAATATGGTTACTGCTGTTGCCATCTTGAGTATCACGTGTTTGCTACTCCTCCTGAATGGATGTCTCGATCAACAAGGGGAAACCTTGGGAAGTATCAGTAACCCATGTGAAACTACTGACAAGCTTTCTCACATACTCAGGTTGCCAAAAGCAGGACTTGAATACAGATTCAAACAGGTGATATGTCAGTGATCTGTAAGGTTGTCAATTTGAGCATTAGGAAATTCAACGGGACTTAGTATCTTAAAATTGAATCCAAGTGGATTTTGGATTAAATGAATAATTCAAACATAATGTCAGAAAGATAAAAATGTATCAACTTAATTAGTAAACAAAAATATATACAGTATACATACAATGATTCTCAAACGCTCTCACCATACAATTGATCAAGCCACTCTATTCTAACATTCACACATTGAAAATAAACCAAAACTATCATATCTATTTAATATACAGATTCAAGAAATCTCAGTTTCAAATAATAGAATGCACTGTAAGATATTCACATAATTTACGCATAGAGTAGGATTGAGATTCAAACAATCTCAAGGTATTCAAATATGTTTCAAATGTTCTGCACTGTAAGCAAGATTCACAAATCTCCTGGAATAGTACTAAGATTCAAAATAATCTCACGTAAATGCAAATGTTCCAATTGAGACAACAATTGGACCGACCAAACATATGCTTCTTGACCCTTGTACAGTCGCATGATTCATACACCGATAAACCGCACAGTTTCACCACGTCCCTTTGGATGGCCCTAACTTGTATTGGCCAATCGCACCCTTCATGGATCCACCACATGTATAGTCAGTCATACGCATACACACATACAGGCAGCATACGGCACCTTTGAATTAGCTTCTTCTACAATCATGGCTCCACCACATGTACAGACATACGTATTTACATAAAGACAGCTCTACACTTCAGCTAAACTCATCAGCTTAAACTCGTTGGCTACACTCGTTAACTCGTTAGACTCCTTACATTCGTTACACCAGTTAGACTCCTTACATTCGTTACACCCGTTAGACAGGTTAGCCCTTTCGCTATAGAATACCACGTGAAATGTGCTCTCATCGGCCAGATCCGAAGTGACCAGTGTGTCGGTTATACATTAATCTTGCTTAAATTCATAGGACTGTGTACAATTTTCAGGTTAACATACCTATGCATATCGTGATTATAATGTCCCACATCGCAAGAAATTTCCGGCGAAACATGTTGGTTCCGTCGCATGTCTGGACAAAACACCTGCTCACCATAGTTAACTTTGTAAGCATGCCCAGCGAAAAATAGTCAAACATTTCTCAGGCATAACAAAAGTTTTTTTTTTTTTTTAATTCTGTAACACTGAACAAATATTGAACATAGGATCAGCAACATTTTGATTTAATTTGCATGAAAACAATTTATTATAATAAGACTTTTAGTGAAAACACACTGGTGAAGACTGTTCTGCAGAATTATCATCAACCTTAATTTCAAGATCATTGGTGACAATATAGCATATCAGTTGCAAACCATTTCCATTTACAATGAAACAATCAAACATATGACCTTTTGTGTGGCACTAAGTAGCCAATCAGTGCTTGTCTGTCATAAAATACAATCATTTTAATTAATCTATCCATCTAACGCAAACTAGCCATGACAAGAGAAGCACAATATTAATATGATACACTCTCTTGGAGGTCACATTTGTACCATTTTCACAGGCTGCCAGCTGGGCACTTTATGACGCCAGTTATGCCTCCATAATGATATGAAGCTTCATTCACCAGAATAAGAGATAACAAGACTTTCAAGATAACCACTATGGTGACCATTTTGGATGACTGAGTACATAGCACCATTTTAATCTATCACAAGATAACAAGTCTTTTAGTATTTGGCAGAGTTAATAACATATTCAAATATATTTAATCTATCACAAGTTAACAAGTCTTTTGGTATTTGGCAGAGTTAATAACATATTCAATTATATTTAATCTATCACAAGTTAACAAGTCTTTTAGTATTTGGCAGAGTTAATAACATATTCAATTATATTTAATCTATCACAAGTTAACAAGTCTTTTAGTATTTGGCAGAGTTAATAACATATTCAATTATATTTAACCTATCACAAGTTAACAGGTCTTTTAGTATTTGGCAGTGTTAATAACATATTCAATTATATTTAATCTATCACAAGTTAACAAGTCTTTTAGTATTTGTTAAAAACATATTCAATTATATTCAATGTAGTAAGCAGTGAATCAGATCTTTTGATTTAGACAGGGAAAGAAATCCCTTTACTAAAAGAAAATCACAATTTTTCTGACTCAAATTAAATTGGTAAATCTCATGCTTCATTTGTCATCAAGTATACATGTACAAGTGACACATTTCCCCAACAAGTGATCTACAATTTTGTCTTGTCTAGATTTACCATATACCTCTTTTGTCAGTGAGGACTCAACAATACACATTATTTGAAGGATTAGAAAACAATTATAATTCCGGGTTTGGTCATCTAATGAGTTTAATATTGCCATATGTAAGGTGAATGCCATGTAAATGAACAAAGGAATATTTGAAGAAGTTAAACTGTTGTTGTTAGTTTATGTTGATATGCATATGACACAACTAGTACCACCCATTCTTTCAGTCCACAGGACTTAATGTATTTATAAGTAATACAAGCTAAAAGAGGGACATATTATTTATTTATTGCTCATTCATTCAGGTTTTGTTATGCACTTTCATTTCTTTATGATGTTACAATAATATGGGGCAGAGGTTCTTCTTAGTACTGAAGGCAGTTGTTTGGTATCTTCTTTACAAAATAATTATATTTTTTAAGTAAACAAATTGGCTGATCTGAGATAATATTTTAGATATTAGTTCTGAATGAGTCAGAAATAGATACTTTATTTTCCACTTCAAGTCCGTATTAAAAATTCTTCCTAACTCAGCCAAGTATTTCTTTTCTCCTGATACTTTTAAGCACAATGATTTGCAATTGCGTGTGATGATTATTTACGACAAAATGTGATTTATGTTTATTTTTAGAAGTTCATCCAGTAGAGACATATGAGGGATCAGATACTATTTTCAACTTCATGCTTACAGAGGATCCAAAAGCATATAAAGTATCAATTCAAAATGAGTCTGGTCATGATGTGATGACTGCATATCGCACTATGTTTGCAGTACACAATCCATTATACAAGGACAGAGTGACGTTCACTGGTAACACGGATCAGAAGATGATATCATTCATCCTAACAAATGTTACACTGTCGGATGCTGGTATATATACTGCGGTACTTTCATCTGGCAACAGAAAAATAGGAAGTCAGAGGCTGTTTGTGCAAGGCATTTTTATATTTACACTGTCTGGAGAATTTGTATATGGTTCTCTCTGCCTTTACTTTAATTCTGTATCTCTACTTAATATGTCAAGAATCCTGTTAAGAAAAAAAAAGAATTGAGCAAAACCATACAGTGAAGACAGAGGAAATCTTTCTAAATATTTCGCTATTTAACCCTTTAATATCTTATTAGCCAAATGATAGTATTGGGACATTGTATGTCCTGGGGTACAGCATGTACTTATTGTACCCACAAGTTATGTATCCCTTCAATCTTCACAATATCAATACTCATGGCATGAAGTGTTGCAAAAACGGCTGTCAGGCATGGTGCCTTCACAGAGTCGCTGTAAACTAGCAAATGGCAACCTAAGTGATGATAGGCTAGTAGAATGTTGTGTTCCCCGAGTGGTCTAAAGTGCTTTTCGTTACGGATCACTGCCATCTCATGTCTGTATGTGTGGGTTCGAGTCTAAGATTCGGATAATGTATTTATGTGAGAACGCTTGCCAGTAGCTTATCGTGGTCGGTGGTTCTTTCTGGGTGTTTTCACGGGTTCTTCCTCCACGAATAATACTGGCCGCCATGTATAGCATTTCGAATGCTGAAAATGGCGTTAAACCCTAAAACAACAACAACAAAAACAGTCATCACCCGCCTTGATTTGCCTACAGCATTTGACACAATTGACCGTGATATATTACTTCAGCGTCTCCAGCATGTATTTGGTATTCAGAATATAGCCTTATAGTGGTTCAAGTCCTACTTAGTCAACAGGAAACAAATTGTATCTGCAAACAAAATACATTTCAGCCGGGTTGATCTATGTTGTGGTGTTCCACAGGGGTCTGTTCACGTCATTCTGTATACTCAGCGAGCGTGCTCTCAAGTGTCATAGATCATCATACACTATCTCACCAGTTGTACGCTGATGACACCCAAGTATACAAGTCTAGCCACCTAACTGAAGTTGATGCTACCATCCATGGAGTAGAGAGGTGCATTTCGGATGTGAAATCATGCATGACATATAACAAGCTGCAGATGAATGATGTTACAAATGAGGTCATTCTGATCACAACAAAATGATTTTCACATTCACATCCTTTACATCACACAATAAATATCAGCAACACCGATATTAAATTCACACAGTCAGTACAAAACCTAGGTTTTACTCTAGACAGTACTCTCACATTGCACCAACATGTCATGAACATATGCAAGGCTGGTTATCTTGAGCTAAGATACATCAGGTTGATTTACAAATATATTTCAGATGATGCCATTAAAACACTTGTGTGTTCATTAGTACTTTCAAAACTGTACTATTGTAACTCAATTCTGTCTGGTTCGTGACAATATCTACTCCAGAATCTTCAAAAAGTTCAAAACACAGCTGCTCGGGTCATCTTTAGAGTACGTCGATCAGAGCACACGTCACCAGTGCTCTATACCCTATACTGACTATATATTCGTACACAATCAAAGGCAACATTTGTTCTATGTGCTACGTTTCACTGACAGACTATTGTCCAACATACCTGTCCAGCCTCACACATGTGTATACACCAGCAAGATACTTATGCTCCTCCTCTGACAATCGTATACTTATTGTTCCCACTATGAAAACGAAGTCATATGGACAACGTGCTTTAGCCTGGCCATGTCGAACGAATTGCCTATTGAAATTAGACACAAAGACACATTAGTCGCTTTCAAGAGTTCTCTTAAAACTCACCTTTCTCGACAGCAGGAACAAACTTAGAGACCTAATAATGCTTTGTATCTTATATGTTTTTAGCGTGTTTTTATGTTTTCAAATTTCATGAGTTTTGTTTTTCTTTTTCTGTAGTGTTGTCATATCATTATCAATGTTGTAAAGCTTCTAAAGATTAGGCACTATACAAAGTCATCATCATTATTATTAGTATACAATCTGGTTAAGGTGATATGACAGTTGATTGTAATTGTGTTAAGAAAGTCTTCTTCTTGGAAATATTAGAACCGGGAATAGCCATACATGTTTGAATAATAATAAAAAGCAAAAATGTAACATTTATATAAATCGTTTATTCTTTACTTGATTTGACATACATATAATAAACGGCGAATGGATATACATACTCAAAGTGCAAGTGAAATTTAACAAAGTACCAAAAGTATATACGATAGTATATAAGCAAGAGTGATATTAATATTGTGATCGTAAAAAGCCATGATACATGATGATAGACAAAGACAACTCTCAAAACATTAATTGACTTAAAACAGTATCAATTAAACCAACATACACCGTCCGTTCCGGAGATTATCTTCGTTCCGGAGCAACTGGTCGTTATCATACCATCTCCGTTCAATTAATTATGACCAATTGATACTTGTTAGAACTAGAAAAAAGTAAATAAGTCTTATGACAATCACATACATTATAATTTATTATAATATTATTATTCAAAGAAACACAAAAAATAGTTAATGGTTATATACAGAGAGAACATGTAAAAACATGTATTTCGGTTTTAAAGTGTATTTCGATGTTTCTAGTTACCCAGATAATACTATAATATTAGCATATTAGTTGATACTGTATGCATGACTTATAGTTATATTGTAAGCAACGATACGAGTCCCATTTGTCTGGAGACGATATGAAAATGGACAGATTCTGGTATGACACCTCAACCAAGGTAACGAATTGTATACATAGCTGAATGGGAAACCAAGCTGTAAAACTATCAAAAAAGATAAATGATGAATACGAAACAGGACAAAATGTTGAAAAAATATGGTATCTCTTTAAAAATACCATCTGCACGATCGTTGACAAAAATATTATGGTACCCCGAGTGCCCGAGTGGTCTAAATAACTCTCAGTTACGTGTCAAAGCTGTCTCACCTCTTTTTGCGTGGCTTCGAAGCTCGGGCAATGTGGGTATGTGAGAAAGCTTGCAAGTAGGTTCTCGTGGGTCGGTGTTATTTTTCGTGTGGAGGTGTGTGTCTGGGTTCTTCATTCACCATTAATCCTGGCCGCCATGTACAGCATATCGTGTGCTGAAAAATGGCGTTAAACCCAACACCAATAAAATAAAAAAAATATTGCAGCAAAGCTATGCTGGACACAATACAATCTGTGCCATGGACTAATCACAAATTCAGGAGAATGGTAAAACACAAATCAAGGCTTTACAAACGAGTTAAAAAGATAAATAAATGAACGTAATTCACATTATATTAGAAACATTTCAAAAAGGAATTACAACTGGGAGAGATCAGCTATATAAATAATACCATCCAAACAAGAACTTGATGATAAACAATATATATGGATATATGTAAACTCAAGAAAACATGACAAGTTTTGCACACATCCATTAAAGTCAATTGTCACTAAAGACATTTTGAACATGCCAAAAAATTGAAAACTCTTACAAATATAAATTCCCATGCCTTACATTAAAAACAGAAGGTGATGGAAAACTTGTGTCAGATATAAATACCTCCAAAGCAGGCGGACCATACAACATTACCAACTTAATGCTACAAACTGCTCCTATCAACTAGACTCTGGAATGCAAGCTATGTACCAACTGTATATGTGTGATATGGATTTTTGACCTAACTTTAACAATATTTCATCCATATCTATATTATGGCCTCTGTGTGGCAGTTTAAAATGATGCCTGGAACTGACATAAAGCATGATCTCCCGCCCAGTTGACACAGAACGTCAAGTCCAAAAAATAACCTATTTATGCTGAACATCTAGCAAGGCCACTTTTAGTACCATTGTTTATGTCTTTGGTATGACTCAACTGGTGTTTGAACATGCAACCCGCCCGCATCCAAGGTGGAAGCTCTAACCACTATGCTACTGGAGCATTCGCCAATTGTCAGCTGACTCTGGACGTTAACCAACAGACTTGCTAAATGCAAATGTAACCCTTGTTTTCAAGAAAGGAGATGTACACCTTGCAAAAAATTACCGACCAGAATCCCCTTCCATCAGTTGCATGTAGACGTTTCGTACATACGTTGTAAGCATCTCCTTTACCACTTGGAAAAAATACTATTCTGACTAAACTGAACCACATCTTTATAGTAGTATGCTACTGCGAAACGCAACTACAGCAATTTATGACCTACTACTAGACTTTTTATGGACGTTTGATACTGTTCCACATCATACATTAACGTTCAAGTTGGAAAAGTATTGATCACTGGACCACTGTTGGTAGAGATTTTCATGATGAAGCGACATATATAAGTGGTGGTGGACGGATAATCATCTGAATCAGTCCGAAAAGTTACTGTCGATTCACGTGTCCATCAGGGAGCAGTACTGAGATCACTACTTTTGCAGTACCATTTTAATAATCTTCTGGAATGTGAATTGTCAGGTCAGGCTGTGTGCAAATGAATGTCTCCTTTACAGAACAATGACAAAGGAATACAAGCCGACTTGGTGATACTAGACATTTCAAAAGCATTTGATACTGTGCACATCATAAATTACTGTTCAAGTTGGAAAACTATGGAATCACTGGACCACAACCCTGTTGGGTAGAAATGTTATTGATAAAGCAACACGTGCAAGTGATGGTGGATATAGCTTCATCTGAAGGAGTCACTATCGACTATGGTGCCCCACAGGGAGCCATACTGGGATCACTACTTTTCCATTGAAATTGTAATAATCTTCCAGAATGTGAAATGTCAGGCCAGGCTGTGTACACAAAAATTCAAAAGAATAGTTACCATTACATCCTACATAATGATCGCATAGCCTTCAAATTATGGGTGTCTGATTGGTGTATGACTTTAAATACCACTAAATGTTACCTCGTGTGTGACCAGTACAAGAGCAAAAGCGTCTCACCTAAACACAAACTTCAACATGTCAGTGGAAAGCCCGTTTTTGGACTAACACTATCAGAGAACTTCATGTGTGAATCTCATACATGTATTATCAAACCCATGAAAGAAAACACTACATTAGTATTTCTAAAGAAAACCTCAGACACTATCCTCTGACATGTAGACTAACTACCTACATATGACTTTCCCGATCCATGTCAGATTATAGTTGTGTTGTCTGCGATCCGTACAGTGTTAAAGATGTTGATAGAATTGAAAATGTTCAACACCAAGCAACAAGATTTGTATGTGGTGACTACCAAATCAGAGACGTAGGATGTCTCACCACAATGTTAACTGACATGCGTAAATCAAAACTCCAAGACGGGCGTAGTAAGATTCATTTGACATTTCGACAATTGACAATTGTCAATAACGTAGTCATTGAGTTAGCGACTTCTCTCTCAAAAATAAAACTGTTAAGACACAAAATACCAGATTAAAGCCAAATTTTTTTTATTTACAAAGTTTGAAATTATAAGCATTGCCGAAAAATTAATGTCATATAATAGTATATGTTTTGTAGTTAAGCAATGTAGAACATAACAATTTAAAAATGCTTCTTTGTAAAAACAGTTGTGGACTGAAATCATCTGAGTGTCAATGTTGTGTGTGTGACATCAGTGGAGAGCTTCAAAAAGGTTATTGAACAATACTATTAACTTTCTAGTTAACTCGCGTTCATGTTGGGGCCCTGAGTGGCAAATGGTCTAAAGCATCAGAAGATTACTTTCGATGTCTAGTTGATCCCAAATGAAAATGGTATCCGTCTGCAGTCTGATATCATCAGCACAGCAGTCATCTTAGAAATATTGTTTTTACTTCTATTTAAATGGGTGTTATGTCAGCATGAGTTTAGAGTAAAATACGTATTGTCTAGTTGGACCTTCTTGCTAGTTCTTTTCAGTGAAAAATTATCTTAATATGAGTTTTTCATCAGATTACAATTTTTATAATGTATGCATTTAGATCAAAATCCTGCTTCTCACACACCTAATATGGCTGCTGCTGTTGTCATCTTGAGTATCACGTGTTTGCTACTCCTCCTGAATGGATGTCTCGATCAACAAGGGGAAACCTTGGGAAGAATCAGTAACCCATGTGAAACTACTGACAAGCTTTCTCACATACTCAGGTTGCCAAAAGCAGGACTTGAATACAGATTCAAACAGGTGATATGTCAGTGATCTGTAAGGGTGAGCACATTAGACCACTGTCACCGCACACAAGGTTGAAAACCCCCATGTCAATTTGAGCATTAGGAAATTCAACGGGACTTAGTATCTTAAAATTGCATCCGAGTGGATGTTGGATTAAATGAATAATTCAAACATAATGTCAGAAAGATAAAAATGTATCAACTTAATTAGTAAACAAAAATATATACAGTATAAACACAATGATTCTCAAACGCTCTCAACATACAATTGATCCAGTCAGTCTATTCTAACATTCACACATTAAAAATAAACCAAAACTATCATATATATTTAATATACAGATTCAAGAAACCTCAGTTTCAAATAATAGTATGCACTGTATGATATTCACATAATTTACTCAAAGACTAGGATTGAGATTCAAACAATCTCAAGGTTTTCAAATATGTTTCACATGTTCTGCACTGTAAGCAAGATTCACAAATCTCCTGGAATACTACTAAGATTCAAAATAATCTCACGTAAATGCAAATGTTCCAATTGAGACAAAAATTGGACCGACCAAACATATGCTTCTTGACCCTTGTACAGTCGCACGATTCATACACCGATAAAAAGCACAGTTTCACCACGTCCCTTGGGATGGCCCTAGCTTGTAGCGGCCAATCGCACCCTTCATGGATCCACCACATGTATACCGGTAGTCATACCTATACACACATAGAGGCAGCATACGGCACCTTTGAATTAGCTACGTCTACAGTCGTGGCTCCACCACATGTACAGACATACGTATTTACATATAGACAGCTCCACGCTTCAGCTAAACTCATCAGCTTAAACTCGTTGGCTACACTCGTTAACTCGTTAGACTCATTACACTCGTTACACCCGTTAGACAGGTTAGCCCTTTGGCTTTAGAATATCACATGAAACGTGCTCTCATCGACCAGATCCAAAGTAACAAGTGTGTCGGTTATACATTAATCTTGCTTAAATTCATAGGAGAGTGTACAATTTTCAGGTTAAAATACCCATGCATATCATGATTATAATGTCCCTCGTCGCAAGAAATTTCCGGCGAAACATGCTGGTTCTGTAGCTTGTCTTGACAAAACACCAGTTAACCATAGTTAACGTTGTACGCATTCCCAGCGAAAAATGGTCAAGCATTTATCAGGCATAACAATAGTATTTTTTTCTTTGTAATTATGTAACACTGAGCAAATATTAGACATTGGATCAGCAACATTTTGATTTAATTTGGATGAAAACAATTTATTATATTAATAAGACTTTTAGTGAAAACACACTGGTGATGACTGTTCTGCAGAATGATCAGCAACCTTAATTTCAAGATCATTGGTAACAATATAGCATATCAGTTGCAAATCATTTCCATTTACAATGAAATAATCAAACATAAGACCTATTGTGTGGCACTAAATAGCCAAACAGTGCTTGTCTGTCATAAAATAGAATCATTTTAATTAATCTATCCATTTACAATCTAACGCAAACTAGCCATGACAAGAGAAGCACAATATTGATATGATACACTGCCATGGAGGTCACATTTGTACCATTTTCACAGGCTGCCAGCTTGGCACTTTATGATGTCAGTTATACCTCCATGATGATATAAAGTTTCATTCGCCAGAATAAGAGATAACAAAATTTTCAAGATAACCACTATGGTGACCATTTTGGATGACTGAGTAGCACTATTTTAATCTATCACAATTTAACTAGTCTCTTAGTATTTGGCTGTGCTAATAACATATTCAATTATATTTAATCTATCACAAGTTAACAAGTGTTTTAGTATTTATTAATGACATGTTCAATTATAGTCAATGTAGTAAGTAGTGAATCAGTTCTTTTGATTTAGACAGGGCAAAAATCCCTTTTTTTAAAGAAAAACACAACTTTACTGACTCAGATTAAACTGGTAAATCTCATACTTCATTTGTCATCAAGTATACATGTACAAGAGACACATTTCCCCAACAAGTGATCAACAAGATATTTGCGTCTAGATTTACCATATACCTCTTTTGTCTTTGATGACTCAACAATACACATTATTTGAAGAATTATAAAACAGTTATAATTCCTGGTTTTGGTCATATAATGAGTTTACTGTTGCCAAATGTAAGGATAATACCACGAAAATGAACAATGGAATATTTAAAGAAGTTAAACTGTTGTTGTTAGTTTATGTTGATATGAATATGACACAACTAGTACCACCCATTCTTTCAGTCCACAGGACTTAATGTATTTATAAGTAATACAAGCTAAAAGAGGGACATATTAATTATTTATTTATTGCTCATTCATTCAGGTTAACTTATGCACTTCAATTTCTTGATGATGTTATCACAATCAGCCAGGAAAGAATGCTTGTTCTGATTTAATGGGTAAAAAGAAAAACTACCTTTACATTTGAATGATGACCATTACAACTTCAGGCTGGCTACTGCCTTGATGTATGTAAAAATAAAAACTGATGTCAGATCCTTGTTACTGTGCACATGTACTTGGTCCTATTGTGTCATCTGGCTCAATGTTGTGTTGTACAATATCTTGTGAATACATAATTCTTTGTCACTGTGTACCTCTTATTACTGCTTAAGGACTAAATATGCGGTTGACATTTGAGTACAAATTCAGTGTTTTGAGTTAAACTATTTATTATAACTAACTGGTTATTTGGAATTTCTTGTTGGATTGACTTTACCTTTTAAAAATGTATGCACGTGTTCTTAAAAGAAATCAGTGTGTAATTAAGTTTGTTATACATGTCCTGAACATAGCGAAAATGTCAATTACTAGAATTTTCAGTGATAGCTATTCTCACTTATCACGATGTAACATTGTTCAGCTGCATTGTTTAATGTAAAAAAGATCGTACATTTACTTTTGACATCACTGATAACTGCAAATAGTAGTCATAAAACACTGCAGACTTATCCAGATATATAATTGACACAGAGATAAGCAAAGTTTCATTTTGTATCTGATTGTATATAAATCTGACATCTCAGTTTGTTTCATAGGTCTTTATCATTGCTTGGTAGTTAACATTTCAATCAATAATCAACATTGAAGGTGAACACTGCATACTAAGAGGACATGGTGTCTTCTATCCCGGTAGGTAGTTATCCCTCCACTGTGGAACTTGACTGTTGAGCAAACATGGAGGGGATTAACTACCTCACCATGATTGTGAAATTTACCGTACTTCAGTTTTCAGCATATTGCTTTGAAACTAAATCATGTAGTCAGCAGAAACGTCAGTTAGCATTACAATTTGTGTAGCACACATGATCGAGTTTAGCCACAGCAAGTATGGTAGATAGATGTATCGTGTTGTTTACAAACTGGTCCGAATTTCAGGGAAAACATTGCAGTGCGTGACACTGGCAAGTACATAAATATGGGGCAGATGTTCTTCTTAGTACTGAAGGCAGTTGTTTGGAATCTTTTTTAGAAAATATTTACATTTTTTAAGTATTCAAATTGGCTTATCTGAGAAACTTTTTTAGATATTAGCTGTGAATGTGTCAGAAATCTACAGCTTTTTCAAAGTAATAAATACTTTATTTTCCCCTTCAAGTCCTTATTAAAAATTCTTCCTAACCCAGCCAAGTATTTCATTTCTCCTGATACTTTTAAGCACAATGATTTGCAATTGGGTGTGATGCCAAAATGTGATTTTTGTTTATTTACAGAAGTTTCTCCAGTCCAGACATATGTGGGATTAGATGCTAATTTCAGCTTCATGCTTACAGATGATCCATATCCAACTCCAGTATTCATTACAAATGGGTCTGGTCGTGTTGTGATGACTGCATGTGGCACTAGAACCGATCCGGTTTACAAGGACAGAGTGAATTTCACTGGTAACACGTATCAGAAGCTGATATCATTCATCCTAAGAAATGTTACACTGTCGGATGCTGGTATATATATTGCGGTACATTCATATACCAACAGAATAATAGGACGTCGGACGTTGATTGTGCAAGGTATTTTTATATTTACACTGCCTGGAGATTTTGAATATGGTTCTCTCTGCCTTTACTTTAATTCTGTCTCTCTACTTAGTATGTCAAGAATCCTGTTAAGAAAAAAAACAATTGAGCAAAACCATACAGTGTAGACAGAGTAAATCTTTCTAAATATGTCGCTCTTTCTTCTATAAAGTGTAGTTTTGAATATTAAGATATGAATCTCTCAAATTATAATATGTATTAATTTCCCTCCTCTTTGCTCCCATTCTTGAGAGGTCGGTCATATTTCCTTTTTCTGCCTCTCCTCCCACGTCTGTGTTATATTCTTCCTCTTGTAACCCTTCAAATCAGTTTCTCTTGGAGATTTGTTCCTTCATGGAGTTTCCGCCATTTTTCCGTTTAGTCCATGTTTGGGCCTTCCACTTTGCTCCCCGCTTATCTTATTTGTTGGATAATCATCTTTTTTTGTCTTTCTGTGTTCATTGCTGTTGTCGTTTCATTTGTTTTGGGCGACGTTTGTGCCAGTTTGCAAGTACATGTATTGAGTTGTGTGCATGTACTGGTCCGCTTGTTGTTCCTGGGTCCATGTCCCATTGGGCCGCATTTCGTTCCTTTCTTGTCCAATTCGCACCCTTTATACCAGGATTTTAGCTTAAATCCCATGACAAAGAATAATGTCGGTAGTTTCTTGTCTTCTTCTATTGTCATAATGAGGATCCTAATTCTGATATTATTGAAGCAAATCCCAATATTGTTACAAACTTATTGGTGGTGACCTTTGCTTTGAGTTGTCTCTCTACATTTTGGATAAGCTCCCTAGTGTCGAACTGCAATGGTAGTCCGTTTACATGAAATTGTATCAGTTTGGGCCCTGCTTCTCTAGTACAGGGAGGGACTTGGCTAACTGCTGCCAATAACCCTTTAATTTCTTATTAGCCCATCGTTAGAATTGGGACATTGTATGTCCTGTGGTACATCATGTACGTATTGTACCCACAAGTTATGTATCCCTTCAATCTTCACAATATCAATACTCATGGCATGCAGTGTTGCAAAAACGGCTGCCTGGAATGGTGCTTTCACAGAGTCGCTGAAATCTAGCAATTGGCAGTCTGGGGAGTGATAGGCTAGTAGAATGTTGTGTTCCACCAACGTTCGAAAGTAATTATTCAGCATAGATTTCCTAGCTGCCTCTTTTGATACTTCTTTGACTTCTCTCTGCACTTCCATTTCTAATGAGTGTTGTTAAAGGGGAGTTGATCCAATTCCAACATCACTCAGGGGCTTGAATGCTTAGACCTAATATTGCCTTCACTAACTGATGTTATCAATATCTCTCTCTCATCTGGGGAATTCCCATCATTTTTCAAAACTGCCATCATAAAGCCTCTGCTGAGGAAACCCACACTTGACCATAACGATAACTACTGCCCAGTTTATAATCTCCCATCCATACAAAAGTCTTAGAAAAAGTTGTCCTAACCCAACTCGTATCTTATTTTAATTCAAACAGTCTTCTTAGCATTGTACAGTCTATATATTGCCTTTGCCACAGTAGTGAAACTACCCGTCTGAAAGTATTTAATCATATTCTTTCTGCTTTTTATAGTGGACATATTACAGTCATCACTGTGGCCCGGAGTTGTCTAAAGTGCTTTTCGTTACGGATCACTGCCATCTCACCTCTGTCTGCGTGGGTTCGAGTCTAAGATTTGGATAATGTAGTTATGTGAGAAAGCTTGCCAGTAGTTTCTCTTGGTCAGTGGTTCTTTCTGGGTGTTTGCTCGGGTTCTTTCTCCACCAATAATACTGGCCGCCATGTATAGCCTTTCGTATGCTGAAAAATGGCATTAAACCCTAAACGAACAACAAGAACAACAGCGATCACCCGCCTTGATTTGTCTACAGAATTTGACACAATTGACCGTTATATATTACTCCAGCATGTATTTGGCATTCAGAATATAGCCTTATAGTGGTTAAAGTCCTACTTAGTCAACAGGAAACAAATTGTATCTGCAAATAAAATACATTTCAGCCGAGTTGATCTATGTTGTAGTGTTCCACAGGGGCCTGTTATCCTCATCATGTTTTCCCAGCGAGCGTGCTCTCAAGTGTCATAGATCATCATACACTATCTCACCAATTGTACGCTGATGACACCCAAGTATGCAAATCTAGCCACGAAACTAAAGTTGATGCTACCATCCATGGAGTAGAGAGGTGCATTTCTGATGTGAAATCATGGATGACATATAAGAAGCTGCAGATGAATGATCATACAAATGAGGCCATTCTGATAAAAACAAAAAGACTTTCACATTCACATCCTTTACATCAGACAATAAATATCAGCAACACCAATATTGCATTCACACAGTCAGTATAAAACCTTGGTTTTTACTCTAGACAGTACTCCCACATTGCACCAACATGTCATGAACATATGCAAGGCTGGATATCTTGAGCTAAGACACATCAGGTCTATTTACAAATATCTTTCAATTGATGCCACTAAAACACTTGTGTGTTCATTAGTACTTTCAAAACTGTACTATTGTAACTCAATTATGTCTGGTTCGTGACAATGTCTACTCCAGAATCTTCAAAAAGTTCAAAACACAGCTACTCGGGTCATCTTTAGAGTACGTCGATCAGAGCACACGTCACCACTGCTCTATACCCTACACTGGCTATCTATTCGTACACAATCAAAGACAACATTTGTTCTATGTGCTACGTTTCACTGACAGACTATTGTCCAACATACCTGTCCAGCCTCACACACACCAGCAAGATACTTATCCTCCTCCTCTGACAATCGCATACTTATTGTTCCCACTATGAAAACGAAGTCATATGGACAACGTGCTTTAGCATACCAGGGCCGGGCGATGTGGAACGAATTGCCTATTGAGATTAGACACAAAGACACATTAGTCGCTTTCAAGAGTTCTCTTAAAACTCACCTTTTTCAACAGCAGTAACAAACTTAGAGACCTAATGTTTTGTATCTTATATGTTTTCAGCATGTTTTTATGTTTTCGAATTTCATGAGTTTTGTTTTTCTTTGTCTGTAATGTAGTCATATCAGTATCAATGTTGTAAAGCTTCTAAAGATTAGGCACTATACAAAGTCTTCATCATTTTTATTAGTATACATTCTGGTTAAGATGATATGACAGTTGATTGTAATTGTGTTAAGAAAGTCTTCTTCTTGGAAATATTAGAACGGGGAATAGCCATACATGTTAGAATAATAATAAAAAGCAAAACAATAAAATTTATATGAATCATTTATTCTTTACTTTTTTTATTTGACATATGTATAATAAACGGCGAATGGATATACATACTCAAAGTGCAAGTGAAATTTAACAAAGTAACAAAAGTATATACGATAGTATATAAGCAAGAGTGAAATTAATATTGTGATCGTAAAGAGCCATGATACATGATGATAGACAAAGACAACTCTGGAAACATTAATTAAGTGACTTAAAACAATATGAATTAAAGTTACATACACCGTCCGTTCTGGAGATTATCTTCGTTCCGGAACAGTTAATAGTTATCATACCAACTCCGTTCAATTAATTATGACCAATTGATACTTGTTATAACTAGATAAAACTAGATAAAAGTAAATAATTCTTACGACAATCACATACATTATAATTAATTTGCTCAATATTATTATTCAAAGAAACACAAAACATAATTAATGGTTATATACAGAGAGAACATGTAACAACATGAATTTCGGTTTTTCAGTGTATTTCGATGTTTCTAGTTACCCAGATAATACTATAATACTAGTATATTAGTTGATACTGTATGCATGACTTATAGTAAAAAATATGGTAAGCAGCGATACGAGTCCCATTTGTCTGGTGACGATATGAAAATGGATACATTCTGGTATGACACGTCAACCAAGGTAACGACCTCTATATATAGCTGAGTGGGAAACCAAGCTGTAAAACTATCAAAAAAGATAAATGAAGAATACGAAAGAGGACAAAATGTTGAAAACATATGGTATCTCTTTAAACATATCATCTGCACGATCGTTGACAAAAATATTCTGGTACCCCGAGTGCCCGAGTGATCTAAAGCACTCTCAGTTAAGGATCAAAGCTGTCTCACCTCTTTATGCGTGGCTTCGAAGCTGGGGCAATGTGGATATGTGAGAAAGCTTGCAGGTAGGTTCTCGTGGGTCGGTGTTTTTTTCCGTGTGAAGGTGTGTGTCTGGGTTCTTCATTCACCATTAATCTTGGCCGCCATGTATAGCATGTCTTGTGCTGAAAAATGGCGTTAAACCCAACAACAATAAAAAAAATATTGCGGCAACGCTATCCTGGACACAATACAATCTGTGCCATGGACTAATCACAAACTCAGGAGAGTGGTAAAACGTAAATCAAGGCTTTACAAACGAGTTAAAAAGATAAATCAATGAACGTAATTCACATTATATTAGAAACATTTGAAAAAAGAATTACAACTGGGAGAGATCAGCTATATACATAGTACCATCCAAACAAGAACTTGATGATAAAACAATAAATATGTTTGGAGATATGTAAACTCAAGAAAACATGACAAGTTTTGCATACATCCATTAAGACAAAGTGGTTTCTTTGTAAATGACAGCAAAAAAGAAGCTTAACTACTTGTTGATCAATTAAAGTCAGTTGTCACTAAAGACATTTTGAACATGCCAAAAAATTAAAAACTCTTACAAATATAAATTCCCATGCCTTACATTAACAACAGAAGGTGATGGAAAACTTGTGTCAGATATAAATACCTCCAACATACCATACAACATTACCAACTTAATGCTATAAACTGCGCCTATCAACTAGACTCTGGAATGCAAGCTATGTACCAACTGTATATGTGTGATATGGATTTTTGACCTAACTTTAACAATATTTCATCAATATCTATATTATGGCTTCTGTGTGGCAGTTTAATATGATGCCTGGAACTGACATAAAGCATGATCTCCCGCCCAGTTGACACAGAACGTCAAGTCCTAAAACTAACCCATTAATGCTGAACATCTAGCAAGGCCACTTTTAGTACCATTGTTTATGTCTTTGGTATGACTCAACTGGTGTTTGAACATGCACCCGTCCGCATCCAAGATGGACGCTTTCACCACTATGCTACTAGAGAGTTCGCCAATTGTCAGCTGACTCTGGAGGTTTACCAACAGACTTGCTAAATGCAAATGTAACCCTTGTTTTCAAGAAAGGAGATGTACACATTGCAAAAATAATTACCGACCAGTTTCCCGTTCCATCAGTTGCATGTAGACTTTTCGTACATAAGTTGTAAGCATCTCCTTTACCACTTGGAAAAAATACTATTCTGACTAAACTGAACCACATCTTTATAGTAGGATACTACTGCGAAACGCAATTACAGCAATTTACTACCTACTACTAGACTTTTCATGGACGTTTGATACTGTTCCACATCATACATTAACGTTCAAGTTGGAAAAGTATTGATCACTGGACCACTGTTGCTAGAGATTTTCATGATGAAGCGACACATATAAGTGGTGGTGGACGGATAATCATCTGAATCAGTCTGAAAAGTTACTGTTGATTCTCGTGTCGATCAGTGAGCAGTACTGATATCACTACTTTTGCAGTGCCATTTTAATAATCTTCTGGAATGTGAATTGTCAGGTCAGGCTGTGTGCAAATGACTGTCTCCTTTACAGAACAATGACACAGGAATACAAGCCGACTTGGTGACACTAGACGTTTCAAAAGCATTTGATACTGTGCACATCATAATTTACTGTTCAAGCTGGAAAACTATGGAATCACTGGATCACAACCCCATTGGGTAGAAATGTTATTGATAAAGTAACACGTGCAAGTGGTGGTGGATGGAGCCTCATCTGAAGGAGTCACTATCGACTATGGTGCCCCACAGGGAGCCATACTGAGATTACTACTTTTCCATTGAAATTTTAATAATCTTCCAGAATGTGAAATGTCAGGCCAGGCTGTGTGCAGATGACTATCTCCTTTACAGAACAATTCAAAACAAGAGTTACCATTTCATCCTACATAATGATCGCATAGCCTTCAAAATATGGGTGTCTGATTGGTGTATGACTTTAAATACCACTAAATGTTACCTTGTGTGTGACCAGTACAAGAGCAAAAGCGTCTCACCTCTACACAAACTTCAACATGCCTATGGAAACCCCACTTTTGGACTAACACTATCTGAGAACTTCATGTGGGAATCTCATACATATATTATCAAACCCATGAAAGAAAACACTACATTAGCATTTCTAAAAGAAAACATCAGACACTATCCTCTGACATGTAGACTAACTGCCTACATATGACTTTCCCGATTCATGTCAGATTATAGTTGTGTTGTCTGCGATCCGTACAGTGTTAAAGATGTTGATATAATTGAAAATGTTCAACACCAAGCAACAAGATTTGTATGTGGTGACTACCAAATCAGAGACGTAGGATGTCTCACCACAATGTTAACTGACATGTGTCTATCAAAACTCCAAGACAAGCGTAGCAAGATTCATTTGAAATTTCGACAATTGACAATTCTCAATAAAGTAGTCATTGAGTTAGCGCCTCCTCTCTCAAAAATAAAACCGTTAAGACACAAAATACCAGATTAAAGCCAAATTTTTTTTATTTACAAAGTTTGAAATTATAAGCATTGCCGAAAAATTAATATCATATAATAGTATATGTTTTGTAGTTAAGCAATGTAGAACATAACAATTTAAAAATGCTTCTTTGTAAAAACAGTTGTGGACTGAAATCATCTGAGTGTCAATGTTGTGTGTGTGACATCAGTGGAGAGCTTCAAAAAGGTTATTGAACAATACTATTAACTTTCTAGTTAACTCGCGTTCATGTTGGGGCCCTGAGTGGCAAATGGTCTAAAGCATCAGAAGATTACTTTCGATGTCTAGTTGATCCCAAATGAAAATGGTATCCGTCTGCAGTCTGATATCATCAGCACAGCAGTCATCTTAGAAATATTGTTTTTACTTCTATTTAAATGGGTGTTATGTCAGCATGAGTTTAGAGTAAAATACGTATTGTCTAGTTGGACCTTCTTGCTAGTTCTTTTCAGTGAAAAATTATCTTAATATGAGTTTTTCATCAGATTACAATTTTTATAATGTATGCATTTAGATCAAAATCCTGCTTCTCACACACCTAATATGGCTGCTGCTGTTGTCATCTTGAGTATCACGTGTTTGCTACTCCTCCTGAATGGATGTCTCGATCAACAAGGGGAAACCTTGGGAAGAATCAGTAACCCATGTGAAACTACTGACAAGCTTTCTCACATACTCAGGTTGCCAAAAGCAGGACTTGAATACAGATTCAAACAGGTGATATGTCAGTGATCTGTAAGGGTGAGCACATTAGACCACTGTCACCGCACACAAGGTTGAAAACCCCCATGTCAATTTGAGCATTAGGAAATTCAACGGGACTTAGTATCTTAAAATTGCATCCGAGTGGATGTTGGATTAAATGAATAATTCAAACATAATGTCATAAAGATAAAAATGTATCAACTTAATTAGTAAACAAAAATATATACAGTATAAACACAATGATTCTCAAACGCTCTCAACATACAATTGATCCAGTCAGTCTATTCTAACATTCACACATTAAAAATAAACCAAAACTATCATATATATTTAATATACAGATTCAAGAAACCTCAGTTTCAAATAATAGTATGCACTGTATGATATTCACATAATTTACTCAAAGACTAGGATTGAGATTCAAACAATCTCAAGGTTTTCAAATATGTTTCACATGTTCTGCACTGTAAGTAGGATTCACAAATCTCCTGGAATACTACTAAGATTCAAAATAATCTCACGTAAATGCAAATGTTCCAATTGAGACAAAAATTGGACCGACCAAACATATGCTTCTTGACCCTTGTACAGTCGCACGATTCATACACCGATAAAAAGCACAGTTTCACCACGTCCCTTGGGATGGCCCTAGCTTGTAGCGGCCAATCGCACCCTTCATGGATCCACCACATGTATAGTCATACCTATACACACATAGAGGCAGCATACGGCACCTTTGAATTAGCTACGTCTACAGTCGTGGCTCCACCACATGTACAGACATACGTATTTACATATAGACAGCTCCACGCTTCAGCTAAACTCATCAGCTTAAACTCGTTGGCTACACTCGTTAACTCGTTAGACTCATTACACTCGTTACACCCGTTAGACAGGTTAGCCCTTTGGCTTTAGAATATCACATGAAACGTGCTCTCATCGACCAGATCCAAAGTAACAAGTGTGTCGGTTATACATTAATCTTGCTTAAATTCATAGGAGAGTGTACAATTTTCAGGTTAAAATACCCATGCATATCATGATTATAATGTCCCTCGTCGCAAGAAATTTCCGGCGAAACATGCTGGTTCTGTAGCTTGTCTGGACAAAACACCAGTTAACCATAGTTAACGTTGTACGCATTCCCAGCGAAAAATGGTCAAGCATTTATCAGGCATAACAATAGTATTTTTTTCTTTGTAATTATGTAACACTGAGCAAATATTAGACATTGGATCAGCAACATTTTGATTTGATTTGGATGAAAACAATTTATTATATTAATAAGACTTTTAGTGAAAACACACTGGTGATGACTGTTCTGCAGAATGATCAGCAACCTTAATTTCAAGATCATTGGTAACAATATAGCATATCAGTTGCAAATCATTTCCATTTACAATGAAATAATCAAACATAAGACCTATTGTGTGGCACTAAATAGCCAAACAGTGCTTGTCTGTCATAAAATAGAATCATTTTAATTAATCTATCCATTTACAATCTAACGCAAACTAGCCATGACAAGAGAAGCACAATATTGATATGATACACTGCCATGGAGGTCACATTTGTACCATTTTCACAGGCTGCCAGCTTGGCACTTTATGATGTCAGTTATACCTCCATGATGATATAAAGTTTCATTCGCCAGAATAAGAGATAACAAAATTTTCAAGATAACCACTATGGTGACCATTTTGGATGACTGAGTAGCACTATTTTAATCTATCACAATTTAACTAGTCTCTTAGTATTTGGCTGTGCTAATAACATATTCAATTATATTTAATCTATCCAAGTTAACAAGTGTTTTAGTATTTATTAATGACATGTTCAATTATAGTCAATGTAGTAAGTAGTGAATCAGTTCTTTTGATTTAGACAGGGCAAAAATCCCTTTTTTTAAAGAAAAACACAACTTTACTGACTCAGATTAAACTGGTAAATCTCATACTTCATTTGTCATCAAGTATACATGTACAAGAGACACATTTCCCCAACAAGTGATCAACAAGATATTTGCGTCTAGATTTACCATATACCTCTTTTGTCTTTGATGACTCAACAATACACATTATTTGAAGAATTATAAAACAGTTATAATTCCTGGTTTTGGTCATATAATGAGTTTACTATTGCCAAATGTAAGGATAATACCACGAAAATGAACAATGGAATATTTAAAGAAGTTAAACTGTTGTTGTTAGTTTATGTTGATATGAATATGACACAACTAGTACCACCCATTCTTTCAGTCCACAGGACTTAATGTATTTATAAGTAATACAAGCTAAAAGAGGGACATATTAATTATTTATTTATTGCTCATTCATTCAGGTTAACTTATGCACTTCAATTTCTTGATGATGTTATCACAATCAGCCAGGAAAGAACGCTTGTTCTGATTTAATGGGTAAAAAGAAAAACTACCTTTACATTTGAATGATGACCATTACAACTTCAGGCTGGCTACTGCCTTGATGTATGTAAAAATAAAAACTGATGTCAGATCCTTGTTACTGTGCACATGTACTTGGTCCTATTGTGTCATCTGGCTCAATGTTGTGTTGTACAATATCTTGTGAATACATAATTCTTTGTCACTGTGTACCTCTTATTACTGCTTAAGGACTAAATATGCGGTTGACATTTGAGTACAAATTCAGTGTTTTGAGTTAAACTATTTATTATAACTAACTGGTTATTTGGAATTTCTTGTTGGATTGACTTTACCTTTTAAAAATGTATGCACGTGTTCTTAAAAGAAATCAGTGTGTAATTAAGTTTGTTATACATGTCCTGAACATAGCGAAAATGTCAATTACTAGAATTTTCAGTGATAGCTATTCTCACTTATCACGATGTAACATTGTTCAGCTGCATTGTTTAATGTAAAAAAGATCGTACATTTACTTTTGACATCACTGATAACTGCAAATAGTAGTCATAAAACACTGCAGACTTATCCAGATATATAATTGACACAGAGATAAGCAAAGTTTCATTTTGTATCTGATTGTATATAAATCTGACATCTCAGTTTGTTTCATAGGTCTTTATCATTGCTTGGTAGTTAACATTTCAATCAATAATCAACATTGAAGGTGAACACTGCATGCTAAGAGGACATGGTGTCTTCTATCCCGGTAGGTAGTTATCCCTCCACTGTGGAACTTGACTGTTGAGCAAACATGGAGGGGATTAACTACCTCACCATGATTGTGAAATTTACCGTACTTCAGTTTTCAGCATATTGCTTTGAAACTAAATCATGTAGTCAGCAGAAACGTCAGTTAGCATTACAATTTGTGTAGCACACATGATCGAGTTTAGCCACAGCAAGTATGGTAGATAGATGTATCGTGTTGTTTACAAACTGGTCCGAATTTCAGGGAAAACATTGCAGTGCGTGACACTGGCAAGTACATAAATATGGGGCAGATGTTCTTCTTAGTACTGAAGGCAGTTGTTTGGAATCTTTTTTAGAAAATATTTACATTTTTTAAGTATTCAAATTGGCTTATCTGAGAAACTTTTTAGATATTAGCTGTGAATGTGTCAGAAATCTACAGCTTTTTCAAAGTAATAAATACTTTATTTTCCCCTTCAAGTCCTTATTAAAAATTCTTCCTAACCCAGCCAAGTATTTCATTTCTCCTGATACTTTTAAGCACAATGATTTGCAATTGGGTGTGATGCCAAAATGTGATTTTTGTTTATTTACATAAGTTTCTCCAGTCCAGACATATGTGGGATTAGATGCTAATTTCAGCTTCATGCTTACAGATGATCCATATCCAACTCCAGTATTAATTACAAATGGGTCTGGTCGTGTTGTGATGACTGCATGTGGCACTTTTTTTACTAGTACCGATCCGGTTTACAAGGACAGAGTGAATTTCACTGGTAACACGGATCAGAAGCTGATATCATTCATCCTAAGAAATGTTACACTGTCGGATGCTGGTATATATATTGCGGTACATTCATATACCAACAGAATAATAGGAAGTCGGACGTTGATTGTGCAAGGTATTTTTATATTTACACTGCCTGGAGATTTTGAATATGGTTCTCTCTGCCTTTACTTTAATTCTGTCTCTCTACTTAGTATGTCAAGAATCCTGTTAAGAAAAAAAACAATTGAGCAAAACCATACAGTGTAGACAGAGTAAATCTTTCTAAATATGTCGCTCTTTCTTCTATAAAGTGTAGTTTTGAATATTAAGATATGAATCTCTCAAATTATAATATGTATTAATTTCCCTCCTCTTTGCTCCAATTCTTGAGAGGTCGGTCATATTTCCTTTTCTGCCTCTCCTCCCACGTCTGTGTTATATTCTTCCTCTTGTAACCCTTCAAATCAGTTTCTCTTGGAGATTTGTTCCTTCATGGAGTTTCCGCCATTTTTCCGTTTAGTCCATGTTTGGGCCTTCCACTTTGCTCCCCGCTTCTCTTATTTGTTGGATAATCATCTTTTTTTGTCTTTCTGTGTTCATTGCTGTTGTCGTTTCATTTGTTTTGGGCGACGTTTGTGCCAGTTTGCAAGTACATGTATTGAGTTGTGTGCATGTACTGGTCCGCTTGTTGTTCCTGGGTCCATGTCCCATTGGGCCGCATTTCGTTCCTTTCTTGTCCAATTCGCACCCTTTATACCAGGATTTTAGCTTAAATCCCATGACAAAGAATAATGTCGGTAGTTTCTTGTCTTCTTCTATTGTCATAATGAGGATCCTAATTCTGATATTATTGAAGCAAATCCCAATATTGTTACAAACTTATTGGTGGTGACCTTTGCTTTGAGTTGTCTCTCTACATTTTGGATAAGCTCCCTAGTGTCGAACTGCAATGGTAGTCCGTTTACATGAAATTGTATCAGTTTGGGCCCTGCTTCTCTAGTACAGGGAGGGACTTGGCTAACTGCTGCCAATAACCCTTTAATTTCTTATTAGCCCATCGTTAGAATTGGGACATTGTATGTCCTGGGGTACATCATGTACGTATTGTACCCACAAGTTATGTATCCCTTCAATCTTCACAATATCAATACTCATGGCATGCAGTGTTGCAAAAACGGCTGCCTGGAATGGTGCTTTCACAGAGTCGCTGAAATCTAGCAATTGGCAGTCTGGGGAGTGATGGGCTAGTAGAATGTTGTGTTCCACCAACGTTCGAAAGTAATTATTCAGCATAGATTTCCTAGCTGCCTCTTTTGATACTTCTTTGACTTCTCTCTGCACTTCCATTTCTAATGAGTGTTGTTAAAGGGGAGTTGATCCAATTCCAACATCACTCAGGGGCTTGAATGCTTAGACCTAATATTGCCTTCACTAACTGATGTTATCAATATCTCTCTCTCATCTGGGGAATTCCCATCATTTTTCAAAACTGCCATCATAAAGCCTCTGCTGAGGAAACCCACACTTGACCATAACGATAACTACTGCCCAGTTTATAATCTCCCATCCATACAAAAGTCTTAGAAAAAGTTGTCCTAACCCAACTCGTATCTTATTTTAATTCAAACAGTCTTCTTAGCATTGTACAGTCTATATATTGCCTTTGCCACAGTAGTGAAACTACCCGTCTGAAAGTATTTAATCATATTCTTTCTGCTTTTTATAGTGGACATATTACAGTCATCACTGTGGCCCGGAGTTGTCTAAAGTGCTTTTCGTTACGGATCACTGCCATCTCACCTCTGTCTGCGTGGGTTCGAGTCTAAGATTTGGATAATGTAGTTATGTGAGAAAGCTTGCCAGTAGTTTCTCTTGGTCAGTGGTTCTTTCTGGGTGTTTGCTCGGGTTCTTTCTCCACCAATAATACTGGCCGCCATGTATAGCCTTTCGTATGCTGAAAAATGGCATTAAACCCTAAACGAACAACAAGAACAACAGCGATCACCCGCCTTGATTTGTCTACAGAATTTGACACAATTGACCGTTATATATTACTCCAGCATGTATTTGGCATTCAGAATATAGCCTTATAGTGGTTAAAGTCCTACTTAGTCAACAGGAAACAAATTGTATCTGCAAATAAAATACATTTCAGCCGAGTTGATCTATGTTGTGGTGTTCCACAGGGGCCTGTTATCCTCATCATGTTTTCCCAGCGAGCGTGCTCTCAAGTGTCATAGATCATCATACACTATCTCACCAATTGTACGCTGATGACACCCAAGTATGCAAATCTAGCCACGAAACTAAAGTTGATGCTACCATCCATGGAGTAGAGAGGTGCATTTCTGATGTGAAATCATGGATGACATATAAGAAGCTGCAGATGAATGATCATACAAATGAGGCCATTCTGATAAAAACAAAAAGACTTTCACATTCACATCTTTTACATCAGACAATAAATATCAGCAACACCAATATTGCATTCACACAGTCAGTATAAAACCTTGGTTTTTACTCTAGACAGTGCTCCCACATTGCACCAACATGTCATGAACATATGCAAGGCTGGATATCTTGAGCTAAGACACATCAGGTCTATTTACAAATATCTTTCAATTGATGCCACTAAAACACTTGTGTGTTAATTAGTACTTTCAAAACTGTACTATTGTAACTCAATTATGTCTGGTTCGTGACAATGTCTACTCCAGAATCTTCAAAAAGTTCAAAACACAGCTACTCGGGTCATCTTTAGAGTACGTCGATCAGAGCACACGTCACCACTGCTCTATACCCTACACTGGCTATCTATTCGTACACAATCAAAGACAACATTTGTTCTATGTGCTACGTTTCACTGACAGACTATTGTCCAACATACCTGTCCAGCCTCACACACACCAGCAAGATACTTATCCTCCTCCTCTGACAATCGCATACTTATTGTTCCCACTATGAAAACGAAGTCATATGGACAACGTGCTTTAGCATACCAGGGCCGGGCGATGTGGAACGAATTGCCTATTGAGATTAGACACAAAGACACATTAGTCGCTTTCAAGAGTTCTCTTAAAACTCACCTTTTTCAACAGCAGTAACAAACTTAGAGACCTAATGTTTTGTATCTTATATGTTTTCAGCATGTTTTTATGTTTTCGAATTTCATGAGTTTTGTTTTTCTTTGTCTGTAATGTAGTCATATCAGTATCAATGTTGTAAAGCTTCTAAAGATTAGGCACTATACAAAGTCTTCATCATTTTTATTAGTATACATTCTGGTTAAGATGATATGACAGTTGATTGTAATTGTGTTAAGAAAGTCTTCTTCTTGGAAATATTAGAACGGGGAATAGCCATACATGTTAGAATAATAATAAAAAGCAAAACAATAAAATTTATATGAATCATTTATTCTTTACTTTTTTTTATTTGACATATGTATAATAAACGGCGAATGGATATACATACTCAAAGTGCAAGTGAAATTTAACAAAGTAACAAAAGTATATACGATAGTATATATGCAAGAGTGAAATTAATATTGTGATCGTAAAGAGCCATGATACATGATGATAGACAAAGACAACTCTGGAAACATTAATTAAGTGACTTAAAACAATATGAATTAAAGTTACATACACCGTCCGTTCTGGAGATTATCTTCGTTCCGGAACAGTTAATAGTTATCATACCAACTCCGTTCAATTAATTATGACCAATTGATACTTGTTATAACTAGATAAAACTAGATAAAAGTAAATAATTCTTACGACAATCACATACATTATAATTAATTTGCTCAATATTATTATTCAAAGAAACACAAAACATAATTAATGGTTATATACAGAGAGAACATGTAACAACATGAATTTCGGTTTTTCAGTGTATTTCGATGTTTCTAGTTACCCAGATAATACTATAATACTAGTATATTAGTTGATACTGTATGCATGACTTATAGTAAAAAATATGGTAAGCAGCGATACGAGTCCCATTTGTCTGGTGACGATATGAAAATGGATACATTCTGGTATGACACGTCAACCAAGGTAACGACCTCTATATATAGCTGAGTGGGAAACCAAGCTGTAAAACTATCAAAAAAGATAAATGAAGAATACGAAAGAGGACAAAATGTTGAAAAAATATGGTATCTCTTTAAACATATCATCTGCACGATCGTTGACAAAAATATTCTGGTACCCCGAGTGCCCGAGTGATCTAAAGCACTCTCAGTTAAGGATCAAAGCTGTCTCACCTCTTTATGCGTGGCTTCGAAGCTGGGGCAATGTGGATATGTGAGAAAGCTTGCAAGTAGGTTCTCGTGGGTCGGTGTTTTTTTCCGTGTGAAGGTGTGTGTCTGGGTTCTTCATTCACCATTAATCTTGACTGCCATGTATAGCATGTCTTGTGCTGAAAAATGGCGTTAAACCCAACAACAATAAAAAAAATATTGCAGCAACGCTATCCTGGACACAATACAATCTGTGCCATGGACTAATCACAAACTCAGGAGAGTGGTAAAACGTAAATCAAGGCTTTACAAACGAGTTAAAAAGATAAATCAATGAACGTAATTCACATTATATTAGAAACATTTGAAAAAAGAATTACAACTGGGAGAGATCAGCTATATACATAGTACCATCCAAACAAGAACTTGATGATAAAACAATAAATATGTTTGGAGATATGTAAACTCAAGAAAACATGACAAGTTTTGCATACATCCATTAAGACAAAGTGGTTTCTTTGTAAATGACAGCAAAAAAGAAGCTTAACTACTTGTTGATCAATTAAAGTCAGTTGTCACTAAAGACATTTTGAACATGCCAAAAAATTAAAAACTCTTACAAATATAAATTCCCATGCCTTACATTAACAACAGAAGGTGATGGAAAACTTGTGTCAGATATAAATACTTCCAACATACCATACAACATTACCAACTTAATGCTATAAACTGCGCCTATCAACTAGACTCTGGAATGCAAGCTATGTACCAACTGTATATGTGTGATATGGATTTTTGACCTAACTTTAACAATATTTCATCAATATCTATATTATGGCTTCTGTGTGGCAGTTTAATATGATGCCTGGAACTGACATAAAGCATGATCTCCCGCCCAGTTGACACAGAACGTCAAGTCCTAAAACTAACCCATTAATGCTGAACATCTAGCAAGGCCACTTTTAGTACCATTGTTTATGTCTTTGGTATGACTCAACTGGTGTTTGAACATGCACCCGTCCGCATCCAAGATGGACGCTTTCACCACTATGCTACTAGAGAGTTCGCCAATTGTCAGCTGACTCTGGAGGTTTACCAACAGACTTGCTAAATGCAAATGTAACCCTTGTTTTCAAGAAAGGAGATGTACACATTGCAAAAATAATTACCGACCAGTTTCCCGTTCCATCAGTTGCATGTAGACTTTTCGTACATAAGTTGTAAGCATCTCCTTTACCACTTGGAAAAAATACTATTCTGACTAAACTGAACCACATCTTTATAGTAGGATACTACTGCGAAACGCAATTACAGCAATTTACTACCTACTACTAGACTTTTCATGGACGTTTGATACTGTTCCACATCATACATTAACGTTCAAGATGGAAAAGTATTGATCACTGGACCACTGTTGCTAGAGATTTTAATGATGAAGCGACACATATAAGTGGTGGTGGACGGATAATCATCTGAATCAGTCTGAAAAGTTACTGTTGATTCTCGTGTCGATCAGTGAGCAGTACTGATATCACTACTTTTGCAGTGCCATTTTAATAATCTTCTGGAATGTGAATTGTCAGGTCAGGCTGTGTGCAAATGACTGTCTCCTTTACAGAACAATGACACAGGAATACAAGCCGACTTGGTGACACTAGACGTTTCAAAAGCATTTGATACTGTGCACATCATAATTTACTGTTCAAGTTGGAAAACTATGGAATCACTGGATCACAACCCCATTGGGTAGAAATGTTATTGATAAAGTAACACGTGCAAGTGGTGGTGGATGGAGCCTCATCTGAAGGAGTCACTATCGACTATGGTGCCCCACAGGGAGCCATACTGAGATTACTACTTTTCCATTGAAATTTTAATAATCTTCCAGAATGTGAAATGTCAGGCCAGGCTGTGTGCAGATGACTATCTCCTTTACAGAACAATTCAAAACAAGAGTTACCATTTCATCCTACATAATGATCGCATAGCCTTCAAAATATGGGTGTCTGATTGGTGTATGACTTTAAATACCACTAAATGTTACCTCGTGTGTGACCAGTACAAGAGCAAAAGCGTCTCACCTCTACACAAACTTCAACATGCCTATGGAAACCCCACTTTTGGACTAACACTATCTGAGAACTTCATGTGGGAATCTCATACATATATTATCAAACCCATGAAAGAAAACACTACATTAGCATTTCTAAAAGAAAACATCAGACACTATCCTCTGACATGTAGACTAACTGCCTACATATGACTTTCCCGATTCATGTCAGATTATAGTTGTGTTGTCTGCGATCCGTACAGTGTTAAAGATGTTGATAGAATTGAAAATGTTCAACACCAAGCAACAAGATTTGTATGTGGTGACTACCAAATCAGAGACGTAGGATGTCTCACCACAATGTTAACTGACATGTGTCTATCAAAACTCCAAGACAAGCGTAGCAAGATTCATTTGAAATTTCGACAATTGACAATTCTCAATAAAGTAGTCATTGAGTTAGCGCCTCCTCTCTCAAAAATAAAACCGTTAAGACACAAAATACCAGATTAAAGCCAAATTTTTTTTATTTACAAAGTTTGAAATTATAAGCATTGCCGAAAAATTAATATCATATAATAGTATATGTTTTGTAGTTAAGCAATGTAGAACATAACAATTTAAAAATGCTTCTTTGTAAAAACAGTTGTGGACTGAAATCATCTGAGTGTCAATGTTGTGTGTGTGACATCAGTGGAGAGCTTCAAAAAGGTTATTGAACAATACTATTAACTTTCTAGTTAACTCGCGTTCATGTTGGGGCCCTGAGTGGCAAATGGTCTAAAGCATCAGAAGATTACTTTCGATGTCTAGTTGATCCCAAATGAAAATGGTATCCGTCTGCAGTCTGATATCATCAGCACAGCAGTCATCTTAGAAATATTGTTTTTACTTCTATTTAAATGGGTGTTATGTCAGCATGAGTTTAGAGTAAAATACGTATTGTCTAGTTGGACCTTCTTGCTAGTTCTTTTCAGTGAAAAATTATCTTAATATGAGTTTTTCATCAGATTACAATTTTTATAATGTATGCATTTAGATCAAAATCCTGCTTCTCACACACCTAATATGGCTGCTGCTGTTGTCATCTTGAGTATCACGTGTTTGCTACTCCTCCTGAATGGATGTCTCGATCAACAAGGGGAAACCTTGGGAAGAATCAGTAACCCATGTGAAACTACTGACAAGCTTTCTCACATACTCAGGTTGCCAAAAGCAGGACTTGAATACACATTCAAACAGGTGATATGTAAGGGTGAACAGCTTAGACCAATGTCACTGAACACAGAAGGATGAAAACCCCCATGTCAATATGAGCATTTTAAAATTCAATGGTACTGAGTATCTTAAAATTGAATCCGAGTGGAATTTAGATTAAATGAATAATTCAAACAAAATGTCTGAAAGTAAAAAATGTATCAACTTAATTAGTAAACAAAAATATATACAGTATAAATACAATGATTCACAAACGCTCTCAACATACAATTGATCCAGTCACTCTATTCTAACATTCACACATTGAAAATAAACCCAAACTATCATATCTGTCTAATATACAGATTCAAGAAACCTCAATTTCAAATAATAGTATGCACTGTAAGATATTCACATAATGTACGTATAGACTAGGATTGAGTTTCAAACAATCTCAAGGTATTCAAATATGTTTCAAATGTTCTGCACAGTAAGCAAGATTCACAAATCTCCTGGAATACTACTAAGATTCAAAATAATCTCATGTAAATGCAAATGTTCCAATTGAGACAACAATTGCAATGACCAACACATGCTTCTTGACCCTTGTACAGTCGCACGATTCATACACCGATAAACCGCACAGCTTCACCACGTCCCTTGGGATGGCCCAGACTTGTAGCGGCCACTCGCACCCTTCATGGATCAACCACATGTATAGTCATATGTTTACACACATACAGGTAGCATACGGCACCTTTGAATTAGCTATGTCTACAGTCGTGGCTCCACCACATGTAAAGACATACGTATTTACATATAGACAGCTCTACGTTTCAGCTAAACGCATCAGCTTAAACTCGTTGGCTACACTCGTCAACTCGTTAGACTCATTACACTCGTTACACCCGTTAGACAAGTTAGCCCTTTGGCTATAGAATATCACTTGAAACGTGCTCTCATCGACCAGATCCAAAGTGATCAGTGTGTCGGTTATACATTAATCATGTTTAAATTCATATTACAATGAACAATTTTCAGGATAAAATACCCATGCATATCGTGATTATAATGTCCCTCGTAGCAAGAAATTTCCGACGAAACATGTTGGTTCCGTTGCTTGTCTGGACAAAAGCACCTGTTCAACATAGTGAACGTTGTACGCATGACCAGCGAAAAATAGTCAAACATTTCTCAGGCATAACAAAAGCTTTTTTTCTTTCTAATTCTGTGACACTGAGCAAATATTAGACATAGGATTAGCAAAATTTTGATTTAATTTGGATGAAAAGAATTTATTATAATAAGACTTTTAGTGAAAACACACTGGTGATGACTGTTCTGTAGAATTATCATCAACCTTAATTTCAAGATCATTGGTGACAATATAGCATATCAGTTGCAAACCATTTCCATTTACAATGAAATAATCAAACATAAGACCTTTTGTATGGCACTAAATAGCCAAACAGTGCTTGTCTGTCATAAAATACAGTCATTTTAATTAATCTATCCATTTACAATCTAACGCAAACTAGCCATGACAAGAGAAGCACACTATTGATATGATACACTGTCTTGGACTTCTCATTTGTACCATTTTCACAGGCTGCCAGCTTGGCACTTTATGATGTCAGTTATACCTCCATGATGATATAAAGATTCATTCACCATTATAAGAGATAACAAGATTTTCAAGATAACCGCTCTGGTGACCATTTTGGATGACTGAGTACATAGCACCATTTTAATCTATCACAAGTTAACAAGTCTTTTAGTATTTGGCAGAGTTAATAACATATTCAATTATATTTAATCTATCACAAGTTAACAAGTCTCTTAGTATTTGGCAGTGTTAATAACATATTCAATTATATTTAATCTATCACAAGTTAACAAGTATTTTAGTATTTGTTAATAACATATTCAATTATATCCAATGTAGTAAGTAGTGAATCAGTTTTTTTTATTTAAACAGGGAACAAATTCCTTTTTCTCAAAGAAAACCACAACTTTTCTGACCCAATTTAAATTGGGAAATCTCATACTTCATTTGTCATCAAGTATATATGTACAAGTGACACATTTCCCCAACAAGTGATCTACAAGATATTTGCGGCTAGATTTACCATTTACCTCTTTTGTCTTTGATGACTCAGCAATACACATTATTTAAAGGATTATAAAACAGTTATAATTCTTGGTTTGGTCATATAATGAGTTTACTATTGCCAAATGAAAGGTGAATGCCATGAAAATGAACAAAGGAATATTTGAAGAAGTTAAACTGTTGTTGTTATTTTATTTTGATATGAATATGACAAAAACTAGTACCACCCATTTTTTCAGTCCACAGGACTTAATGTATTTATAAGTAATACAAGCTAAAAGAGAGACATATTAATTATTTATTTATTGCTCATTCATTCAGGTTTTGTTATGCACTTTCATTTCTTTATGATGTTATCACAATCAGCCAGGAAAGAACGTTTGTTCTTATTTAATGGGTAAAAAGAAAAACTACCTTTACATTTGAATGATGACCATTACAAGTTCAGGCTGGCTACTGGCTTGATTTATGTAAAAATAGAAACTGATGTCAGATCCTTGTTACTGTGCGCATGTACTTGGTCCTATTGTGTCATCTGGCTCAATGTTGTGTTGTACAATATCTTGTGAATACATAATTTTCTTGTCACTGTGTACCTCTTATTACTGCTTAAGGACTAAATATGCGGTTCATATTTGAGTACAAATTCAGTGTTTTGAGTTAAACTATTTATTATAACTAACTGGTTATATTGGAATTTCTTGTTGGATTGACTTTACCCTGTAACAATGTAAGCACGTGTTCTTAAAAGAAATCAGTGCGTAATTTAGTTTGTTATACATGTCTTGAACATAGTGAAAAATGTCAATTGCTAGAATTTTCAGTGATAGCTATTCTCACTGATCACGATGTAACATTGTTCAGCTGCATTGTTTAATGTATAAAAGATTGTACATTTACTTTTGACATCACTGATAACTGCAAATAGTAGTCATACAACACTGCAGACGTATCCAGATATATAATTGACACAGAGATAAGAAACGTTTCATTTTGTATCTGATTGTATATCACTCTGGCATCTCAGTTTGTTTCATAGGTCTTTATCATTGCTTGGTAGTTAACATTTCAATCAATAATCAACATTGAAAGTGAACACTGCATACTAAGAGGACATGGTGTCTTCTATCCCGGTAGGTAGTTATTCCTCCACTGTGGAACTTGACTGTTGAGCAAACATGGAGGAAATTAACTACCTCACCATGATTGTGAAATTTACCGTACTCCAGTTTTCAGCATATTGCTTTGAAACTAAATCATGTAGTTAGCAGAAACATCAGTTAGCATTAAAATTTGTGTAGCACACATGATCGAGTTTAGCCACAGCAAGTATGGTAGATAGATTTATTGTGTTGTTTACAATTTGGTCCAAATTACAGGGCAAACATAGCAGTGCGTGACACTGGCAAGTACATAAATATGGGGCAGATGTTATTCTTAGTACTGAAGGCAGTTGTTTGATATCTTATTTAGAAAATAATTACATTTTCTAAGTAAACAAATTGTCTTATCTGAGATAATATTTTAGATAATAGTTCTGAATGAGTCAGAAATAAATACTTTATTTTCCCCTTCAAGTCCTTATTAAAAATTCTTCCTAACCCAGCCAAGTACTTCATTTCTCCTTATACTTTTAAGCACAATGATTTGCAATTGTGTGTGATGATTATTTACGCCAAAATGTGATTAATGTTTATTTACAGAAGTTTCTCAAGTCCAGACATATGAGGGATCAGATGCTCATTTCAGCATCATGCTTACAGAGGATCCATCTGTATATCCAGTATGCATTACAAATAAGTCTGCTTATGTTTTGATGACTGCATGTGGCAGTTTGTTGGATACATCACCCCATGCATTATACAAGGACAGAGTGAAGTTCACTGCAAACACAGATCGGAAGCTGATATCATTCATCCTAACAAATGTTACACTGTCGGATGCTGGTATATATACTGCGGAACATTCGTCTGACAACAGAAAAATAGGAAATCAGAAGTTGATTGTGCAAGGTAATTTTATATTTACACTGCCTGGAGAATTCGTATATGGTTCTCTCTGCCTTTACCTTAATTCTGTCTCTCTACTTAATATGTCAAGAATCCTGTTAAGAAAACAAGAACAATTGAGCAAAACCATACAGTGTAGACAGAGTAAATCTGTCTAAATATTTCGCTATTTCTTCTACAAAGTGTTGTTTTGAATATTTGTTTGCCGGAACGTATACATTTAAGATATGAATCCTCTTTTAAACCTTCAAATCAGTTTATCTTGGAGATTTGTTCCTTGATGGAGTTTCCGCCATTTTTCCGTTTAGTCTATGTTTGGGCCTTCCAGTTTGCTCCCCTATTCTCTTATTTGTTAAGGAATCATCTTTATTTGTCTTTCTGTGTTCATTGCTGCGGTCGTTTCATTTGTTTTGGGCGACGTTTGTGCCGGTTTGCAAGTATATGTATTGGGTTGTGTCCATGTACTGGTCTGCTTGCTGTTCCAGGGTCCATGTCCCATCGGGCCACATTTCGTTCCTTTCTTGTCTAATTCACACCCTTTATACCAGGATTTTAGCTTAAATCCCATGACAAAGAATAATGTCGGTAGTTTCTTGCCTTCTTCTCTTGTCATAATGAGGATAGGATACTCCCTCCTGATATTACTGCAATAAATCCCTATATTGTTGCAAACTTATTGGTGGTGACCTTTTAGTTGACTCTCTACATTTTGGATAAGCTCCCTAGTGTCTAACTGCAATGGTAGTCCATTTACATGAACTTTTATTAGTTTTGGCCCTACTTATCTAGAACTGGGAGGGGCTTGGCTAACTGCTGACAATAACCCTTTAATTTCTTATTAGACAATCGTTAGTATTGGGACATTGTATGTCCTGGGGTACACCATGTACTTATTGTACCCACAAATTATGTATCTCTTCAATCTTCACAATATCAATACTCATGGCATGCAATGTTACAAAAACGGCTGCCTGGCATGGTGCTTTCACAGAGTCGCTGAAATCTAGCAATTGGCAGTCTGGGGGGTGATAGGCTACTAGAATGTTGTGTTCCACCAACGTTCGAAAGTAATTATTCAACATAGATTTCCCAGCTGCGTCTTTTGATACTTCCTTGACTTGTCTCTGCACTTCCATTTCTCATGAGTTTTGTTAAAGGTGAGTTGATCCAATTCCAACATCTCTCAGCGGCTTGAATGCTAAGACCTATTATTGCCTTCACTAACTGATGTTATTAATATCTCTATCTCATCTGGGGAATTCCCTTTATTTTTCAAAACTGCCATCGTAAAGCCTCTGCTGAGGAAACCCACACTTGACCATAACGTTAACTACCGCCCAGTTTCTATACTCCCATTCATATAAAAGTCTTAGAAAAAGGTCTTCTAACCCAACTCGTATCTTATTTTAATTCAAACAGTCTTTTGAGCATTGTACAATCTATATATTGCCTTTGCCACAGTAGTGAAACTACCCGTCTGAAAGTATTTAATCATATTCTTTCTGCTTTTTATAGTGGACATATTACAGTCATCACCGGGGCCTCGAGTGGTCTAAAGTGCTTTTCGTTACGTTACCTCTGTCAGCGTGGGTTCGAGTCTAAAATTCGGCTAATGTAATTATGTGAGAAAGCACGCCAGTAGCTTCTCGTGGTCAGTGGTTCTTTCTGGGTGTTTGCTCGGGTTCTTTCTCCACCAATAATACTGGCCGCCATGTATAGCCTTTCGTATGCTGAAAAATGGCATTAAACCCTAAAACAAGAACAACAACAAGAGTCATCACCCACCTTGATTTGTCTACAGCATTTGACACAATTGACCGTGATATATTACTCCAGCATGTATTTGGCATTCAGAATATAGCCTTGTTAGTTCAAGTCCTACTGAGTCAACAGGAAACAAATTGTATTTGCAAATATAATACATTTCAGCCGAGTTGATCTATGTTGTGATGTTCCACAGGGGTCTGTTCTCGTCATTCTGTATACCAAGCGAGCGTGCTCTCAAGTGTCATAGATCATCATACACTATCTCACCAAGTGTACGCTGATGACACCCAATTATGCAAATCAAGCCACCAAACTCAAGTTGATGCTACCATCCATGGAGTAGAGAGGTGCATTTCTGATGTGAAATCATGGATGGCATGTAATAAGCTGCAGATGAATGATGATAAAAATGAGGCCATTCTGATAAAAACAAAAAGACTTTCACATTCACATCCTTTACATCAGACAATAAATATCAGCAACACCAGCATTAAAATCACAGTCAGTACAAAACCTAGATTTTACTCTAGACAGTACTCTCACATTGCACCAACATGTCATGAACATATGCAAAGCTGTATATCTTGAGCTAAGACACATCAGGTTGATTTACAATTATCTTTCAATTGATGCCATTAAAACACTTGTGTGTTCATTAGTACATTCAAGACTGTACTATTGTAACTCAATTCTGTCTGGTTCGTAAAAATATTTACTCCAGAATCTTCAAAAAGTTCAAAACACAGCTGCTCGGGTCATCTTTAGAGTATCTCGATCAGAGCACACTTCACCACTGCTCTATACCCTACACTGCCTATCTATTCGTACACAGTCAAAGACAACATTTGTTCTATGTGCTACGTTTCACTGACAGACTATTGTCCAACATACCTGTCCAGCCTCATACATGTGTATACACCAGCAAGATACTTATGCTCCTCTTCTCACAATCGCATACTCATTGTTTCCACTATGAAAACGAAGTCATATGGACAACGTGCTTTAGCATACCAGGGCCTGGCGATGTGGAACGAATTGCCTATTGAAATTAGACACAAAGACATATAGTCGCTTTCAAGAGTTCTCTTAAAACTTAGCTTTTTCGACAGCAGGAACAAACTTAGAGACCTAATAATGTTTTGTATCTTATATATTTTCAGCATGTTTTTATGTTTTCGAATTTCATGAGTTTTGTTTTTCTTTTTCTGTAGAGTAGTCATATCATTATCAATGTTGTAAAGCTTCTAAAGATTAGGCATTATACAAAGTCATCATCATTATTATTAGTATAAATTCTGGTTAAGATGATATGACAGTTGATTGTAATTGTGTTAAGAAAGTCTTCTTCTTGGAAATAGTAGAACGGAGAATAGCCATACATATTTGAATAATAATAAAAAGCAAAAAGATAACATTTATATGAATCATTTATTCTTTACTTGATTTGGCATATATATATATATATATATATATATATAATAAACGGCGAATGGAAATACATACTCAAAGTGCAAGTGAAATTTAACAAAGTACCAAAAGTATATACGATAGTATATAAGCAAGAGTGAAATTAATATTGTGATCGTAAAAAGCCATGATACATGATGACAGACAAAGACAATTCTCGAAACATTAAGTGACTTGAAACAATATGAATTAAACCTACATACACCGTCCGTTCCGGAGATTATCTTAGTTCCGGAGCAATTAGTCGTTATCATACCATCTCCGTTCAATTAATTATGACCAATTGATACTTATTATAACTAGAAAAAAAGTAATTAAATCTTATGACAATCATATAGATTATAATTTATTTTGCTCAATATTATTATTCAAAGGAACACAAAAAATAATTAATGGTTATATACAGAGAGAACATGTAAAAACGCGTGTATTTCGGTTTTTCAGTGTATTTCGGTGTTTCTAGTTACCCAGATAATACTATAATAGTAGTATATTAGTTGATACCGTTTGCATGACTTATAGTTAAATTGTAAACAACGATACGAGTCCCAGATGTCTAGTGACGATATGAAAATGGACAGATTCTTGTATGACACGTCAACCAAGGTAACGACTTATTTACATTACTGACTGGGAAACCAAGCTGTACAACTCTCAAAAACGATAAATGATGAATACGAAACTGGATAAAATGTTGGAAAAATATGGTATCTCTACGGGAAAATCATTTAAAACCAGTCTGCCTGGAAACTCTATTTGTGTCCAAGAAAACCATTACAACCCAGCTTTACTGGAAATACTATATTACTCCAAGAAAAACAACAAAACCCAATCTGACTTTAAATAATACGTGTACAAAAAAATACTACAAACCAGTCTGACTGGAATCTCAAGAAGAGACCAGGACAACCACTACAACCCAAACTGGAAACACTACTAGCCTCCAAGAAAACTATTTCAAGCCAGTCTGAATGGAAACACTGCATGACTCGAAGAAAATCATTACAAACCAGTCTGGATATACTAAATGAGCCCAAGAAAACCATTACAACTGATCTGTCTGGAAAAACAAAACATGAATATAAAAAATAACATCTTTTAGTCAAATCATTAAAAAGTTTTTTTATAAGAGGCAAGATCGTGTTTTTGTGACATATTTTTAGCACAAGAAAAAGATAAAATTTAATTCACAATAAACACCACAAATTGGATTAAATACTATGGATCTGCTTTGCAATATGGCTGGTGATATTACTGCTGTTAATTCAGTAGTCAAAACATTAATTGGCTTATCTCCCACAATTGTTAAATTTGAATAAAAGGAAATCAAGAGAGGGGAGGGGAAAATTAGACATGTCACAATAAGGCCAAATCAGTAGAGAAAAGGTTAACAAATTAAATATTTTAAAAAATGCTTAGCCGAAATTGATGAAACTTGAAGAAAAGCATTCAGAGATAAAGGTTTTCATTGTGCAAATAATTCTGACATGAAGTCCATTTTGTCAACATTATTAATACTAAAAAACAAAGTCTTGGAATGACAATTTTGCCAAAGCACACTTCAAAATTAGAACAAACTTTGCAAAAAGTCATCATGGTTTGAAAGTTTCTAAATTCTATACAAATAATGCAGAATAGGTTTTTTAAACAAAGCTGAAGATTCTATAATAATAAACACTTTCATACCTTTTATGTTAGCAATCAACATATTTGGAAACAACATAATGCATTGCATCTTTCTTGGCAATCAGGTCTAGGCTATTATGTAGATGAAGTTCTTGTATTTTGTTAGATCTACTTATTATGTACGAGAAGAGCTTTTATGATGGTCTGTTGACCAATGTCCATTTGTCCATTAGCACAAGTTTGTTAATACTTCTCCTCCTAAACTACTTAGAGAAAATTTTTACACACAATAGGCCATCTTCTATTTTCTACATTGGCTCAATTCCACATGGTGCCATCCAATATGGTCACCTTATTGATTGAAATTGAAAATCTTATCGTTATTTCTCCGGAATGGTTATATCAACATGGTTCATTAACTAAACAATGTCTTTGTATTTTAATCTGTTTGTTCTAATGGCACATTTCAGACTTTCAGAATGCCTGCCACAGTGGCCATCTTGAAATAGAAATCTTGTTATCTGTACTTTTTATGACTGAATGGTCATGTCAGCATAGCATTGCCACTGTATTCCTATGATGTCTTGTTGGTGATAAATGAAAATTTTTCCATTCCTACTTCTAATATGACTGGCACAATTACCGGCCATCTTAAAATCTTGTTAACGCCATGCCACTTAGATGTCAGATCATATCAACATTATACTGTCACCAAAAGCAATGTCTGATCATATCATTAATATGTTTTTATATATGCTATCAGGTCAACTTGAATTTATTGATTTGGGGGAAATTGTTTGCTACAAATATTGGACAGTTTATATCTTGTAACAAAGAAATCAGAGTTAAGTCCTAAAGAAGTTGAGACTTGCTGCAATATCCAGAATTTACAAAGTGAGTTTCTATTTCTATGACTTTAAATGGTCTAATGGTTTGCTCAAATCAAAATTGTTTGCATGCTTCATTTTAATTTAATACAGAATATGCCTCTATCCAGACACTGTAATTAATAATTATTTCCTTACGAATGGGAGGAAATGAGTGTAATTGCGTTTGTCTTGATTTTTAAGTATCACAAGATTTGTCTATATTCTTATAATATCCCAAAGGATACAAACAAATCATTGTATTTTAATACCTTCTCATGGTCTCACTGTCTGCATTGTAATATCCCACAGTATAAGGAAAATTGCACATTATTTTAGAACTGTTTAAATGTCTGACTGTGTGAGTTCTATTTATTACAGAATAGAATAATGTTTTGGCTTAAAGGCCTTTTCCCAGATGATATATTGAACTGAAAGATGATATCTTGGAAGTGTTTTCATAAGTTTTCTTGTTTGACTAAATTCAAGTGTGAACTAGAATAATAGTCATTTTGTCCAGATTTTTCGCACATTCTACATGATCAATCACTTTTTAAATTCACATTGAAAAAAACTTGGTTTACATTATTCATAAAAATCTATTAATGATCTCAAGGAAAAGCATCAGTACATTCTGTCATAAAACTTTACTAACTCCAAATTTTCACCCAAAAGTATTCTCGATAATAAAATGGCTGCATTTGTCAGTTTTGAGTAAAATTTCAAAGCCTAGAGTAGTATTGTGACTTTGATGAATATGTTTTAAGACCACAGTAGAATTTATCAGTTTGAGTAATATTACCATGTAGTGGGTAGCATGTGTCAATTGGAAGTATTATGTTCAAGTCTGGGGTAACGTGTGTCAATTATGAGTAATATGTCCAAGTCTGGGGTAACATGTATCAGTTTTGAAAGGAATTAGACTTAGCCAGTTACTATTTTTTTTAAACAAACAGTATGGTCAATATTTGTCATCGATTTAGTGACTAAACTTCGTTATACAGCACCTAGCACTGTAGAATCCTGTTGAACTCTTTACTTTATGTCTGACCTTTATATTTCACTCCCACACTATCTAGTACCCCTCACTATAGAACCCTAGAACAATTCTTTTTAAAAGACTAGTATAGATATTGATCTCATTTTATTGTTTGTCAATAGATGTACATGTATATAGATCAAGTACTTGATTTATAAGTCATTTTATCATGGAAAGCATTGTAATGTACGTATAAAGTACTTATTCACATTATACTTCATGGAAAGCATTGTAATATGGGTATAAAGTACATACATACATTATACTTCATGGAAAGTACTGTAATGTACGAATAAACTACTTATATACATTATACTTCATGGAAAGCATTGTAATAAGTACTTATAAACAATATACTTCATGGAAAGCATTGCAATATATGTATAAAATACCTATACACATTATACTTCATGGAAAGCATTGTAGTATATGTATAAAGTACTTATACACATTATATTTAATGGAAAGCATTGCAATATATGTATAAAGTACTTAAATTATATTTCATGGAAAGCATTGTAATGTACCTATAAAGTACTTATTCACAATACACTTCATGGAAAGCATTGTAGTGTATGTATAAAATACTTATACACATTATACTTCGTGGAAAGCATTGTAGTATATGTATAAAGTACTTATACACATTATATTTAATGGAAAGCATTGTAATATATGCATAAAGTACTTACATACATTATATTTCATGGAAAGCATTGTAATGTACCTATAAAGTACTTATTCACAATATACTTCATGGATAGCATTGTAATATATGTATAAAGTACTTATACACATTATACTTCATGGAAAGCATTGTAGTATATGTATAAAGTACTTATACACATTATATTTAATGGAAAGCATAGCAATATATGTATAAAGTACTTTTATACACATTATACTTCATGGAAAGCATCATAATATATGTATAAAGTACTCATATCGTAATATATGTACAAAGTACTTATATACATTATACATCATGGAAAGCATCGTACTATATGTATAAAGTACTTACATACATTATACTTCATGGAAAGCATTATAATATATGTATAAAGTACTTATATACATTATATATCATGGAAAGCATCGTACTATATATATAAAATAATAACACACATTATACTTCATGGAAAGCATTGTAATATATGTATAAAGTACTTATATACTTTATACTTCATGGAAAGCATCGCAATATACGTATGAAGTACTTACATACATTATACTTCATGGAAAGCATCGTAATACATGTTTAAAGTACTTATATACATTATACTTCATGGATAGCATTGTAATATATGTATAAAGTACTTATATACATTATACTTCATGGAAAGCATTGTAATGTATATATAAAGTACTTATATACATTATACTTCATGGAAAGCATTGTAATGTATGTATAAAGTACTTACATACATTATACTTCATGGAAAGCATTGTAATGTATGTATAACGTACTTATATACATTATTCTTCATGGAAAGCATCTCAATATACGTATGAAGTACTTACATACATTATACTTCATGGAAAGCATTGCAATATATGTATAAAGTACTTACATTATACTCCATGGAAAGCATTGTACTATTGGTATAAAGTACTTATATACATTAGACTTAATGGAAAGCATTGCAATATATATATATATATATATATATATATATATATATATATATATATATATATATATATATATATATATATATATATATATATATATATATAAGGTACTTTTATACACATTATACTTCATGGAAAGCATTGCAATATATGTATAAAGTACTTACATACATTATACGTCATGGAAAGCATTGTACTATTGATATAAAATACTTATATACATTATACTTCATGGAAAGCATCGTAATACATGTATAAAGTACTTAATACATACATTATACTTAATGGAAAGCATTGTAATGTACGTATAAAGTACTTATATACATTATACTTCATGGGAAGCATTGTAATATATGTATGAAGTACTTTCATACATTATACTTCATGGAAAGCATCGCAATATATGTATAAAGTACTTACATACATTATACTTCATGGAAAGCATTGCAATATATGTATAAAGTACTTACATACATTATACTTCATGGAAAGCATCGTAATACATGTATAAAGTACTTATATACATTATACTTCATGGATAGCATTGTAAGATATATATATAAAGTACTTACATACATTATTCTTCATGGAAAGCATTGCAATATATGTATAAAGTACTTATATACATTATACTTCATGGAAAGCATCGTAATACATGTATAAAGTACTTATACACATTATACTTCATGGAAAGCATTGTAATACATGTATAAATTACTAACACACATTATACTGCATGGAAAGCATTGTAATATATGTACGAAGTACTTACATACATTATACTTCATGGAAAGCATCGCAATATATGTATAAAGTACTTACATACATTATACTTCATGGAAAGCATTGTACTATAGATATAAAGTACTTATATACATTATACTTCATGGAAAGCATCGTAATACATGTTTAAAGTACTTATATACATTATACTTCATGGATAGCATTGTAATATATGTATAAAGTACTTACATTATACTTCATGGAAAGCATTGTAATGTATGTATAAAGTACTTATATACATTATTCTTCATGGAAAGCATTGCAATATATATATATATATATATATATATATATATATATATATATATATATATATATATTTATATATATATATATATATATATATATATATATATATATATATATATATATATATATATATATATATATATAAAGTACTTTTACACATTATATTTCATGGAAAGCATCGTAATATATGTATAAGGTACTTATATACATTATACTTCATGGAAAGCATTGTAATGTATGTATAAAGTACTTATATACATTATACTTCATGGAAAGCATGGCAATATATGTATAAAGTACTTATATGCATTACACTTCATGGAAAGCATTGCAATATATATATATATATATATATATATATATATATATATATATATATATATATATATATATATATATATATATATATATAAAGTACTTTAACACATTATACTTTATGGAAAGCATTGTAATATATTTATAAAGTACTTATATACATTATACTTCATGGAAAGCATTGTAATATATGTATAAATTACTTATATACATTATACTTCATGGAAAGCATTGTAATGTATGTATAAAGTACTTATATACATTATACTTCATGGAAAGCATTGTAATGTATGTATAAAGTACTTATATACATTATACTTCATGGAAAGCATTGTAATATATTTATAAAGTACTTATACACATTATACTTCATGGAAAGCATTGTAATATATGTATAAAGTACTTATATACATTATACTTCATGGAAAGCATTGTAATATATGTATAAAGTACTTATACACATTATACTTCATGGAAAGCATTTTAATATATGTATAAAGTACTTATATACATTATACTTCATGGAAAGCATTGTAATATATGTATAAAGTACTTATATACATTATACTTCATGGAAAGCATTGTAATATATGTATAAAATACTTATATACATTATACTTCATGGAAAGCATTGTAATATATGTATAAAATACTTATACACATTATACTTCATGGAAATCATTGTAATATATTTATAAAGTACTTATACACATTATACTTCATGGAAAGCATTGTAATATATGTATAAAATACTTATATACATTATACTTCATGGAAAGCATTGTAATATATGTATGAAGTACTTATATACATTATACTTCATGGAAAGCATTGTAATGTATGTATAAAGTACTTATATACATTATACGTCATGGAAAGCATTGTAATATATTTATAAAGTACTTATACACATTATACTTCATGGAAAGCATTGTAATATATGTATAAAGTACTAACACACATAATACTTAATGGAAAGCATTGTAATATATGCATTAAGTACTTATATACATTTTACTTCATGGAAAGCATCGCAATATATGTATGAAGTACTTACATACATTATACTTCATGGAAAGCATCGCAATATATGTATAAAGTACTTATATACATTATACGTCATGAAAAGCATCGTAATATATGTATAAGGTACTTATATACATTATACTTCATGGAAAGCATTGTAATGTATTGATTTGTAGACAAAAGGCCCAAAGTACTTGACTGTAACAAACAAGTTAATTTTCTTTTAGGTGATTGCTAATTAAGCATTATTCAATAAGTTCATCTTGTTTTGGGGGATTGCTAATTAAGTATGATTAAAACATTTCGTCTTTTTTTTTTTGGGGGGGGGATTGCTAATTAAGCATGATTCAAAAAGTTCATCTTGTTTTGGGGGATTCCTAATGAAGTAGTCTTCAATAAGTTAATCTTCTTTTGGGTGATTGCTAATTAAGTTTATTCAATAAGTTCATCTTGTTTTGGGGGATTGCTATATAAGCATTATTCAATAAGTTCATCTTGTTTTGGGGTATTGCTAATTAAGCAGTAATCAATAAGTTAATCTTCTTTTGGGTGATTGCTAATTTAGTTTATTCAATAAGTTCATCTTGTTTTGGGGTATTGCTAATTAAGCATTATTCAATAAGTTCATCTTGTTTTGGGGGATTGCTAATTAAGCATTATTCAATATATGCAAAACAGATAGCCTGCTTTATGTTCTCAAATTTGTTTAATGGTTAAAATTGTTTTAAAAAATGAAGAGTAGCTATCGGCAAATAGGCGTATTTCTGTTGCTTATTAGATACAAAGTTTGTATGTAACAGTCTCTTGCTTTTGTTTTACAAAAGGGGTGTATTTCTCTTGCTTATTAGATGCAAAGTTCATATGCAACAGAATCTGGCTTGGGTTTTACAAAATGGGCTGTATTCCTGTAGTTTATTAGATAGATAGCCATCTAATATGTAATACAGGTAGTCATTGTATTATTCTGATCTCTTCTTATAGCTAGTTTGTAATATTGGATGTTATTTTATTACTCTGATATCTCCCTACATCTGAAATAGTTTGATATCTTCCTATAGCTACATCTAATCTGTAATTTTGGTAGTCATTTTTTTACTCTGATATCTTCCTACATCTGAATTAGTCTGATATCTTCTTACATCTAATCTGTAATATTGGTAGTCATTTTATCAGTCTGGTCTATTCTTACATCTAATCTGTAATATTGGTAGTCATTTCATGAGTCTATCTTCCTACAATAATGTCATGTCTGGTCTATTCATGGCTGATGTCAATATATTAACTTCACCACCATTAGGGGGTAAATAACTTTATCTTCATTAAACAATAACATGATTCAGATTAATTTACATGTTTACTTTACGATCTCTAATGTCACAAATGTCTATTATCTAACTTAAATTAACATTGCTCATTTAATGTCTCAGGTGTCTGCTATCTTAATATTAACTTATATGTTTACTTTACTGATGTCACAAAGGTCTCATATCTAACATAAATTAAAATTGCTCATTTTTATGTCTCATGAGTCTGCTATCTTAATAATAATCTATTAAACTTGTCCAAGAATTATAACTTATCCAATAGTAACAGCTCCCACATGAAAACATTATATCAGAAAACAAATGATAGACAACAACCTGTGCCACCGGCGAATACAGGATTTGAAGATACTCCAACATTTCGTCGACTACCCCAACCCCCACAGAATGGTGAAATTAAAGATCGAAGTCTGCGAGAGATATCTGCTACTACTGATGACAAACCAGATCTAGCAAGTGAGAAAACCCGATCAAACAGGCTACGTCCTCTGACTCCAAAACAAGCAACAGTACAAAAGGATGATGCCTCAGAAGAGTCCAGAAAGAAAAGAAAGAAGAAAAAGAAGAAAGATCAGATGAATGTAGAGACTTCAGAAGAAGAAAATGGCGAGACCGATCTGATGGTCATTTAGCCGGGTATAATCACTCCAGCTTTATCAGACTGTCAGCATGGAGAGTACAGTCATGTCATTTTCATCTAAATTGTCTAGAAAAAAATTCTGAACCAGTGAACTCCCTCTGTATGTATGTATGTATGTATGTATGTATGTATGTATGTATGTATGTATGTATGTATGTATGTATGTATGTATGTATGTATGTATGTATGTATGTATGTATGTATGTATGTATGTATGTATGTATGTATGCATGCATGCATGCATGCATGCATGCATGCATGCATGCACGTACGTACGTACGTACGTATGTATGTATGTAAGAGATGTTCTATTATAATACAGCTGAGAGAAGAAGAGACATGGTCTTTATAAGGTGCATTTAATATAATTAATTTGAAAAATGTCTTCGAATTCAGCTTTAATTACAGTGGCATAATATGCTCTCTTACGCATAACTTTTATAGCAAGAAACTTAATTTTCTTCATTATCTAACAATAGTCCCTTGCTATATGAATGATTTTGGGTCTATACACTTTGTTTAATAAAACATAGAATTTTATTATAATGTTGCATTCTCGTTGGGTATAAAGTGTCTATACAATTTGTTTAATAAAGCATAGAATTTATTATAATGTAGCATTCTCGTTGGGTATAAAGTGCTCTCTATAGTCTGATGTAGTTATGTGTTTTGTCAAGGAATTCATATTACCAAGATTTTTATAGCAAGGATTTTCAATTAAAGAGCTCTTTCAGTTATTAGGTAAAGTTTATGTCATTTCTAACTAACAACAATTGAGTACTTATGAAAAACAGTAATGGCTTACAATTGCCCTTGTAGAAAAGAAAATAAGGTTTATCTTGAGAGTAATAGTGTTTGCATGAACCAAACCATTTTATGGAAATACCAGAAACCATTGGAAGCATTCAGTAATTATTTATTGTCCCAAAATTTGTAGAAATTCAGTTGATGAGGGTTATGATATCTAGTCCTGATGATTGATATTTCAGAAACAGAAGAATGATAATTTCTCTAACATCAGACTGTATATCAGAGGGAGGGGTGGGGCATAGATCAATGTAATTGTATATCCAAGGGAGGGGTGGGGCATAGATCAATGTAACTGTGTATCAGAGGGAGAGGTGGGGCATAGATCAGTGTAACTGTATATCAGAGAGAGGGATGGGGCATAGATCAATGTAACTGTCTAACATATCAGGTAATGAAAGCTTAACATATATGGTTATAATTTTTGAAATATTTTATAGAAGTGTGATATGAGTAAATTGAATCCGTCTATTATATTAAGTTATATATTTTAGCAAAATATTTGAATTTCTGTTAGTCACAAAATCATCATGTGATACCCAGCTTTTTCCAGCATTAAGATGTGTCATATTTGCCAGATTTCAATGGCAATGTAATACAGTATAATTACTAGACATCGATGACAATGATACAATATAACTACTAAATATCACTGTCAGTGATACAGCATAAGTACTGGATATCACTGTCAGTGATACAGCATAAGTACTGGATAGCACTGACATAATCAAGTGTAGAAGAATATTTTCAGATGGTTGCATACAGATATGTAGCTAAATTACTGGCAAAATAAGAATACCATTATGCATACAGATATGTAGCTAAATTACTGGTAAACTAAGAATACCATTGTGCACACAGATATGTACCTAAATTACTGGCAAAATAAGAATACCATTACACATACAGATGTGTAGCTAAATTACTGGCAAAAAAGAATACCATCATGCATACAGATGTGTAGCTAAATTACTGGCAAAAAAAGAATACCATTATGCATACAGATATGTAGCTAAATTACTGGCAAAATAAGAATACCATTATGCATACAGATGTGTAGCTAAATTACTGGTAAAATAAGAATACCATTATGCATACAGATGTGTAGCTAAATTACTGGCAAAATAAGAATACCATTACGCATACAGATATGTAGCTAAATTACTGGTAAAATAAGAATACCATTTTCCATACAGATATGTAGCTAAATTACAGGCAAAATAAGAATACCATTATGCATACAGATGTGTAGCTAAATTACTGGTAAAATAAGAATACCATTATCCATACAGATATGTAGCTAAATTACTGGCAAAATAAGAATACCATTATGCATACAGATGTGTAGCTAAATTACTGGCAAAATAAGAATACCATTATGTATACAGATATGTACCTAAATTACTGGCAAAATAAGAATACAATTATGCATACAGATATGTACCTAAATTACTGGCAAAATAAGAATACCATTATGCATACAGATGTGTAGCTGAATTACTGGCAAAATAAGAATACCATTATGTATACAGATATGTACCTAAATTACTGGCAAAATAAGAATACAATTATGCATACAGATGTGCAGCTAAATTACTGGCAAAATAAGAATACCATTATGCATACAGATGTGTAGCTAAATTACTGGCAAAATAAAAATACCATTATGTATACAGATATGTAGCTAAATTACTGGCAAAATAAGAATCCCATTATGCATACAGATGTGTAGCTAAATTACTGGCAAAATAAGAATACCATTATGCATACAGATGTGTAGCTAAATTACTGGCAAAATAAGAATACCATTATGTATACAGATATGTACCTAAATTACTGGCAAAATAAGAATACCATTATGCATACAGATGTGTACCTAAATTACTGGCAAAAAAAGAATACCATTATGCATACAGATGTGTAGCTAAATTACTGGCAAAATAAGAATACCATTATGTATACAGATATGTACATAAATTACTGGCAAAATAAAAATACCATTATGTATACAGATATGCAGCTAAATTACTGGCAAAATAAGAATACCATTATGTATACAGATATGTACCTAAATTACTGGCAAAATAAGAATACTATTATGCATACAGATATGCAGCTAAATTACTGGCAAAATAAGAATACCATTATGTATACAGATATGTACCTACATTACTGGCAAAATAAGAATACAATTATGCATACAGATATCTAGCTAAATTACTGGCAAAATAAAAATACCATTATGTCCACTGTGAGGGTAATGTTACAATGCAACATAGCAGCTTCATTTACTTACTTCCTACTGCCATGAAAACATTAACCACAATATAATATAGCAGTCTTTTTTACATGTCACATGGAACAAAGTGTCACAAGGAATGGGATTTATTTATTGATAACTTACAGTTAGTGAGGACCCATCACTGAACATTTACAATGAGTGAAGTGATTGTTGGGCCATGTGTACAGTGCTATTACTGTATGTAACTATTGAGGCATGTATACAGTGATGTTACATGTAAGTGACTGTTGAGCCATGTGTGTTTACAGTGCTATTACTTTCAATACCTGTTGAGTCGTGTGTACAGTGCTATTAATTGCAATAACTTGAGTCATGTGTACAGTGCTGTTACTTTAAATAACTGTTGAGTCATGTGTACTGTGCTATTACTTTCAATAACTGTTCAGTCATGTGTACTGTGCTATTACTTTCAATAACTGTTGAGTAATGTGTACAGTGCTATTACATTCAATAACTGTTGAGTCATGTGCACAGCGCTATTACTTTCAGTGACTGTTGAGTCATGTGTATAGTGCTGTTACTTTCAGTGACTGTTTAGTTATGTGTACAGTGCTATTACTTTCAATAATTGTTGAGTCATGTGTACAGTGCTGTTACTTTCAGTGACTGTTGAGTCTTGTATTACTAATACTGTAAGATAAGGGATGGAATTGGTTTGATACTCCCTCCCACATGTTCTTAAAGGCAACTGCCAAGGTGGCATTTTTCAGTAATTATTTTCAACCAGTCAATGAATTTCTTTCCTTAAGTATAATATTTAATGTGCCACTGTATATAGGCATGTTTCAGAAGTCATGAAATAACTAGTTACCGGTACGTGTGACTATATACACTCAGTCTTGTATTATAGTAATGATGGATCATTTCAGGATGTATCATTGAGAAAGAAATTACATATTATAACTTGTGCCTTGGGTGGCCAAGTGGTCTAAAGTGCTTACCTTTATATGTCATCTCACCTCTGTCTGCGGGGGTTTGAGTCATAGACTTAGCCAAAGTGGGTATTGGAGATAGCTTGCCAGTAGCTCCCTGTGGGTGAGTGGTTCATCCCTGGGATTTGTAGGTTTTTTCCTCCACCATTCATACAGTCCACCATGTATCATGTGCTGACAAATGGTGTTAAGTCCATTACAATAAGAACAACATCAAAATTAGAACATATTGCCATCCAGTCTTTCCAAATAATGGATAAGAAAATGATCTGCTTTCAGCATGATAATGACCATTTTTAATTCTTTAATAGTTTTTTGACATACACAACACTCACCTATATGGAAACAATGGAAATTGAAATAATGTAATAATTGTAAAAATTGAAACAATGTAATAATTGTAAAAATGAAATAATGTAATAATTTCCCATTGTGATTTACCAATACTCTTACTAGTACAGTAGAGCCTGACTTGACAGGCCAGCCCATCCATCAAAAATTAATTTTCTGTCAATACAACAGGTCAAGGCACTTCATAATCAATAAATCTGTGCATGGAGATAATGGTCTCTCAAGACAGGTGGTCTGTCATAACAGTGGTCTCTCAAACAGCTTTTACTGTTTTTGCATGAATATAGTGTACATTTTCTCCATCAGCAAGGCAATGTACACAAGACCAATGCACTTTAGTTTATGTTCAATTTTGCATTATATAAACTTAGATCAGATACTTCTGGCTTCAAATTGTGGAAGTAAATAAATGCTAAAATGTATGCTTTGTAAGAACCCTGATGAGGACTAGTTCCTGACAAGAACTGAGATATTGGTACAGTAATATCACTGACATGCCATCAAGATCTTTGCAAAAAATTTACTCTTTTAAGTATGTACATGTATTGTAGTATTTTTAAAGAGCACATTTTTATATTGTACTGGTACCCTTGAAAATGTATATTATATGTATATATTTTGTGTGATGTAGTCTTGACTTTTATCTAGATGCCATAAAAGCACTGGTATGTATAGTAATTATGATCAATTGTGAATTTTAATAGTTTTGATATGATGTGTTTGTGGTAACATAAATGAAATTGCATTGTAGAAATATTTGTTTTCATTCTCATGTGATAAAATATTAGTTGGCTGTGTAGATTACCTTTTTGTTTACTATATGAGAAGTCTGTGATCTTTTATCTTTTACACACACTTGGTATAATCTTTTGCCAGCTCCACATGTGACGTGTTCTTCATCACAAATAAACTAGAAACTTGATTTGTGGTAATTTTAATAATTGTCCTTACATATCTATCAATTTTTTTCGATTTTATGTTTTAGTGGAAATTTTATTCAGGTTAAAACAATCAGCAAATTGGTTTTTATGAAAACTTTTTAAAATTTAAAATTGATTTTAAGTTATGCATCAGGTTAATAATGTGTGTTTTAATAAGTAATTTGCTTTTTATTTCATAATTTAAGATGTTTGATACCACCTTTTTGTCAAACATGTTGGATGAGGTCATGCTTTTGCTTATTGTTTCATAATATAGGTGTTTGATACCACTTTGATGCCAAACATGTTGGATGAGGTTATGCTTTTGCTTATTGTTTCATGCAAGTCTAAACCCTATTGCATGCCTATTTAATTATTATGCATGTACAGCTCGCCAGGTGTAACTGTCACTCTCTTGTAACCAGCTTTGGAATTCAATATATTACAATTATACATCTTAATTGCATTTATTTACCAGCATAGGCTTGCTCTGTCTGCTACCCTGATAATTTAACACCAAACATATAATGAAATAATGGACTCAATAAGGTAACCTTTATGTTATTCAACGAATGCATTTAATAAAATTATCAGCTACAAATAACAATCTAGTCATCAGAGTATAAAATTATCAGCTACATAAAACAATATGGTTATCAGATTATAACATTACCAGCTACATAGAATAATCCTGTCGTCAGAGTATAAAATTACCAGCTACATAGAACAATCTAGTAATCAGATTATTACATTATCAGCTACATAGAATGTGTCAAAAATAAGGAAACCAGAAGTGAAAATTGACCATGAACATTTGTTGTGCCTGACGTGGGTATGACATAGTGTACTGGCAGTGAAGAAGTATTTAAGGTATAGAAAATCAACAGCAAATGATTGTAATCAACAACTGGTAAAAGTCATTGAAATGAACACAAGCATTGACACTATCAGTTTTAAGGCAGAGACAAACCACAGCAAATGACAGTAATCAACAACTGGCCAAAGTCAGAAATGAACACAAGCATTGACACTATCAGTTCTAAGGCTAGATATTTATATTTCATTATGGCTGTGGTAAAGGCATATAATGTTATCATTGTCCATATGTCTGTCTGTCTGTCCATCAATCATACGCATTGTAGGTTTACATTTAGGTTCAGTCCCAGTGGCATAAATAAATAGTTTATTTAAATATACATTCATTGCACAGAAGTGAAAATATGTTGTTCACTTCCAGACACAGTGATGAGGATCTTTCTTCCATGGACGTTTCTTTTTTTATTGGTTTGATTTTCTGTTACAGAGCAGGAAAACCAGTTGAGGGATTTGAGTACGTATTTTTATTTTACATGTTTAAATTACTGTTACAGAGCAGGAAAACCAGTCAAAGGATTTGAGTATGTGTTTTTATTTGACATGTTTATTTTTCTGTTACAGAGCAGGAAAACGAGTTGAGGGATTTGAGCATGTAATTTTATTTGACATGTTTAATTTTCTGTACAGAGCAGGAAATCCAGTCAAGGGATTTGAATGTGTAATGTTATTTGACATGTTTAATTTTCTGTTACAGAGCAGGAAATCCAGTCGAGCGATCCGAGGATGCAGATGAGAAGTAAAAAAAGTTGAATGGAAAGAATATTGCTGAAACAGAACTTTGTGAAACATTACCAGATTTTCCAAATTCTCTTGCAAATTTTGTCCCTATAAATAAGCTATACTGTGAATGATTCTCATTCGTATCAATATTCATTGTTTTTAAACAAAATACCATTTTTGTCCTTGTTATATTGTCTGGGAAAGAGATCTTTTTGTTTTCACCCAAATACTTTTAATTGTTGGATTTTTCATAATGTGTAACCACAAGATTGGTATCACACACACACACACACACAAACACACAAGATTGGTATTACACATACACACACACAGACACACACACACAAGATTGGTATTACACACACAAACACACAATATTAGTATTACACACACACACACACACACACACACACACAAGATTGATATTCCCCACACAAACACAAACACACAAGATTGGTATTCCACACACAAACACAAGATTGGTATTACACACACACAAACACACAAGCAAATACAGTTAATTGTATACAAAAAGGACAAATTTTAACTATTTTTAGAATTATGTTAAACTAAATGTCTCAGATAGTGTAAATTGTATTCACAAATTTAAGAGGTTTAGTACTTCATTTTGCCCAGACATTGCTACAAACATTTGAAATTAATCTTTAAAACTGGATTTAGATAAAATTATGTCATTCATTTTCTTTCACTCAGCATATTTTTTCAATGCCAATATGAAAATAAAAGGCAACAAACTTAAAAATGGAGTTTCATGTTTAAGTAAAACTTAACATTACCTTCTGATGTATGATTGGCTGACATCAAATCACTGACCAATGAAATGTCAGATTTTTAAGTTTAATCTGATTTCATTATGTGATTTTATTTGAACACTATAGTTTGATCTGTTTAACCATATTGTACCGGTGATGATTTTATATCCTTTTCTTGCTGTTACATATATTTACTTTGTATTATACAGTACTCCCTTTTTTACTTACTGATACACATATGACTTTGTATTATACAGTACTCCATATTTTGCTTACTGTTACACATATAACTTTGTATTAAACAGTACTCCCTATTTTGCTTACTGTTACACATATAACTTTGTATTAAACAGTACTCCATATTTTGCTTACTCTTACACATATAACTTTGTATTATACAGTACTCCATATTTTGCTTACTGTTACACATATGACTTTGTAGTATACAGTACTCCCTATTTTACATACTGATACACATATAACTTTGTATTATACAGTACTCCCTATTTACATACTGATACACATATAACTTTGTATTATACAGTACTCCCTATTTTGCTTACTGTTACACATATGACTTTGTATTATACAGTACTCCCTATTTTACATACTGATACACATATAACTCTGAATTGTACAGGACTCCATTGCTATAATACCTTTCATTATAACACTGTTCCAATCATGAGTTGGATGTTGTCATGGATTCCAATTTATTAATTTAGTTTTAAAATGATACATATCATGTACTTTATTAGGAGGAAGGTTTACTTTAAGATGGAAAATGTTATAATCCAATAGGCACACAGGAAAATTTACTTAAAGATTGAATATGTTATAATCCAATACTTACACAGGAAAATGTACTTTAAGATGGAAAATGCCATAATCCAATAGCCACACAGCAATGTTTACTTTGAGATGGAAATTGTTATAATCCAATAGCCACACAGCAAGGTTTACTTTTAGATGGAAAATGTTATAATCCAATAGCCACACAGCAAGGTTTACTTTTAGATGGAACATGTTATAATCCAATAGACATACAGGAAGGTTTACTTTACGATGGCATATGCTGACTTCATTAGACACACTTATAGTATTATATACTTTATTGTAAGGTGGTACCACAATACATTGACATACCTAATTGGCTGCCATGGACAGTGTTGCAATATTACATATACTTTGACATACCTAATTGTCTACCATGGACAGTGTTACAATATTACATATACATTGACATACCTAATTGGCTGCCATGGACAGTGTTACAATATTACATATACATTGACATACCTAATTGGCTGCCATGGACAGTGTTACAATATTGCATTTACTTGAGTATGAGTGGTCTCTCTTTAAGGTGGTAAGCTCTATTTTTTCTGTAGGTAGTGTTTTAATAAGGATTCTCTATTCATATGTACATAATTTGGAATAATTTACTTATACAGTACATCACAGACTTCATGTCAATCTCCTATCATTAAAATCAATGCTTAGTGTACAATTCCAAATGACTAGATCATTGCAATATTACAACTTCCCATCAATGCTTAGTGTACCATTCCAAATGACTAGATCATTACAATATGACATCTTCCCAGCCTTATGACATAGAATACTATACCGTGGTATTAATACCAATGTATATTGAGTAACTCAAAATGATGTAGTCATTCCAACAAGTCTTTATAGTCTCCTGTTATTTAATATAGGCCTTTGACAGCTTTTAGGATGTCCTGTTATTTAATATAGGTCTTTAACAGCTTTTAGGATGCCCTGTTTTTTAATATTGGTCTGTGACAGTTTTAGGATGTCTGCTTTTGTAAATTATGCTTCCTGCTTGGCTTTGAAATAATATGATCATTTAATTTTGATTTCACTGAGAGGATGCCATTTGTTACTTTGTAACAATATGAACTCGGAAATAACTTGGATGTAAAATTATGCAGTTTTTTAGTCAGGAACGAATTACAAAATGCTGCAAAGCAGTTTTAAAAATCACAACTGTAAAAGAAACCTGTGATACAGTTTAAAAATCACACCAATTGTAAAAGGAAATTATTTGGTTTCCTGCTTTACAGTACAGTAACACAAATAGGCTATTTAGTGCTGACACAATTGTAGCTAACTACCATGCCCAAAGGCACGCCACATGTATCTAACCCGGACTGATCTGGTAGTAGGATTCGAACTTATACCATGTCCAGTTTTGAGTCTAGAATGCTAAACACTTAACCACTGCAGATCTCGTAAAAGAAATGAAGTGATACAGTTTAACAAATCAGAATAAATGTAAAAGAAAATGGCATGATAGAGTGGAGATAATCAGAATAGCTGTAAAAGAAAATGATGTAATTCAGTTTAAATATTAATAACAAGCAAGTGAAATAAAATGAAAAGTAGAAAGTCTGCCATAAATAAACAGCAATTGCTTTTTGTTACAGAAAAACTATTTTCTGAAGGAGTCTCAAATTCTTCAATCTCTGTAGATCAGTTTTAAATACACATTCAGTTATTATTTAAAGCACACACCCTATGTTCAGTGTAAATTAATTTTAAATACACATTCAGTTATTATTTAAAGCACACACCCTATTATCTGTGTAGATCAATTTTAAATACACATTAAGTTATTATTTAAAGCACACCACCTATTATCTATGTAGATCAATTTTAAATACACATTCAGTTATTATTTAAAGCACACCACCTATTATCTGTGTAGATCAATTTTAAATACACATTCAGTTATTATTTAAAGCACACCACCTATTAGTGGGACCTTCTTATTATGAAATGCATTATATATTATTCTAATTATTAATTAGTGAAATTGGGATCATGGCATTCATCAGTATCTCATTCCAGTTTTTGTATTCAGTTTAGAGGTATATAGTCGGATTGTATAAAATCTGGTTTTGTCTTGAAGTTTTTGCATAGTGATCCTCTGTGTGTGTGTGTGTGTGTGTGTGTGTGTGTGTGTGTGGTCACATATAGAAGGGAGGAATAAACTGACAAAATCCACAGGAGTCAATTTTAAAGCAGTAGCCTGAAGATACAGAAAAGCTTAGAAATGATGTGAAAGTAAATTTAAATGGGCAAGCAATAACTTAGTAATCAATTACATGTAAATAGGCACATGTGGAAGTAAATGAAGGGTGCCCTATATGACCAAGTGGTCAATAATGTTCGCTTTTACAGACGACTAACATTTCATCTCACTATACATGAGCTTGGGTCTCTGTTCAGCCAATGTCGGTATGTGAAAAAATTGGCAAGAAGATCCCCATAGGTCGGTGGTTCTTCATGGGGTCTCCCTCCACCTTAGAAACTGGCTACTATGTATAACCTATTGTGCGGTGAAAAACTGCATGAAACCAACACCAATAAAAAAAATGTATCTGAAGCGAGAAGGGACAGAATCAGGGAAGTCAGTGAATGCATGTGTGTATGTATGAAACATTCTCATTGAAGTAACACTGTAATTTATGTACAACATTTATGGCATATGTTTCTTAAGACGAGTACACACATTCATTATTTTTGGAGTAAACATCAAAGAAAGGTAAAGATTAAAAAAAGTTGTACAAATATGCAAAATTTACTCCATATTCAAATGAGTGCAAATGCACATATGTATGTGTGTGTCTCAGTATGTATGCAAATTGTGTCTACATATATGTAAGCATGTGTATAAATGTCAACATGCATGTGTAATATGTATGTCACAAAATTCGTATTTTTCTCTGTGCCATATAAACTGATTGTGTAATATATATGTCACAAAATTCGTATTTTTCTCTGTGCCATATAAACTGATTATGTGTAATCGTATTAGATATTTTAGTTGATAAAAGTGTACGGAGTCGTATCAAATATGACATTATCAACTGATCTTTATACATGTATACTTAATAACTCATCTATTAACAGTAATAATTTTGTCGAATAATGGACTGATAAGTAACTTGCTTAAGCAATCAAGGAAGCAGCACACACGAACCACCTCATCTTCAGAAAAAGTTTTGAATAACTCGATATTGTGTCATAACACGAACCACCTCATCTTCAGAAAAAGTTTTGAATAACTCGATATTGTGTCATAACACAGTTGCATTAAAGCTTTAAGAACCTTAAAATAGTGTTGAAATAAGTATTCAAAGCTGGTGAAAAGTGAATTTTATAATGCATGTTTTATTTTAGTCTGATTAGATAAAGAAAAAAATCAGATGATGAATGCATTTGCATAGCGATGTATGATACAATCTGTATTTCGCTATATGTATATATTGTACATTTGAATATTTGGCGTTGTCATATAGGGTTTATGTAATGCATACTTATTTGTGATTCTTTTTTTTCTATTTACAAATACAGCATTCATCGGTCCTCTTGAACTTAATTAACTGCTGGCTTGTATTATGCTAGACTATTATCCTTTTATCCAATAACGTTTTTTTCCTTCAACTTACATCATAATGGAATTTTCACATTTCCCAGAAAAAAGCCCAATAGCTATGATGACCACATAGCCCAATCTATATCAGATTCTCAACAAAAATCATATAAATGCATAATTCAGTTCACGTTCAAGACAAAAATATTTACAAAATGTTAAATTTCAAAATCCCTTGGGACATCAAGTCTTAGAGAAACATGCTTATACAAGTGAAAAAAACTATTATGTAGGGTTGAATGCCCTTTCACATCAGTATTACCCTTAACAGAAAAAATGGCACCCATTTTTAAATCGAAGATTACATGTAGATACATAGAGTAATATTATCTTAATTAATATGCTCGTTTTACATAGCAAAATATGTGCAGTAAAAACTCCTCGAGCAAGTTTCAAAACATTGGCAAATGCGATAATTTGTATAGAACAAATATCATGCTAGTAGGATACAAATTTAACACATCTGTACTTCGTGAAAATGAACCTTGACCTTGAATGAACTTTGACCTTGAAAGACGAGACTAATTTTCATCTTAATCTTCTAAAACTGGCAGCCAAGATAAATATTGATTTGGAATGGTTTATCATTTGAAGACCTTCACTTGTTAACCTTAATATTTTCTTCAATGACCAAATATTTACATTTATTAGGTAGATTTATTAGGTAGGATTTTTTTCATAATGTTTTTCGTAAAATGTTTTGCTTTTCAGAATGTAATTTTCTGCCATTTTACAAAGGGTTTACGGTGCCTACCTTTGTTACAATTATTTTTTATGTTGGAATTTTGTATTGACCCAGGTATCTCTGATTTGATTGAATTTACATCCAATAAGCTTTGTACATTATTGATGGTGCTACTTATCTCTACCAAATGTAGGTTACAGTGACACATGAAGTCAAATTGCCCTCATTTGGGTCTTAGATTTTGCATAGAGCAGGCAGTCGAAACATCGCATGACGTGGACATTTTTATTTAATTTTGTTTTGTCTTCTGCAGCAGTATTTTATTTTATTTATTATACTTAGTGAATTTATTGAATTACAGAACTATCAGCATATTTTGTATAGTCTTGCCTTTAATGTAGTATGTTTTTATTCTTTAAATTAGTGTGTATTATCTTAAAGTTGTTACGTAATTGTATCTTGCATGATTTTATTGTTTTCTATTACCTTGCCTTTATTGTACATATATCGGCATATATATGCTTTACCCTTTCTTGCCAAATTACCGTCTAACGTAAGTACTTTTTGAGCTGCATAGTATTGTATTTTTTATTTTACCTTCCCTTTCCTTGTTGATATCACATCCACTATAGTTACTTTGATCTACAAATTACTGTGATTAATTTTGTAATTTTCTTGATTTTATTGGAGTAGAGTTCCCCTTTGGTTTAAGATGCCAGACAACACTACTTTGTTTCCTCAATTTACTGTAATCATATTATTGGTGTGCCATTAAGATGGAGGAGGGGTCATTTTTAACAATTTTGTTATTGTTCATAATGTTTCTGGGCTATGTGTCTCCAAATTGAGATACAGAACGAATTATGGTTTACCAGTGACCGTTCAAGACTTGCTAGCCACCGGTCACGCAATCAGCCTGAATCAGCTTGGCAAAAGACATTACTCCCATTGCATCAGTAGTATATAGCCTTCCTGGTTTGATATGCCTTCAAACTCCGCTAAACAAAAAGAATTAATGCAGTGCAAATATCTGTGAAGTATACGGCTTCAGTCTTGTTAGATATCGAAATCATCAGACTATAAAAATAAAATAGAACCTGGTCTTGTCTTATCACTACCACCATCACTACCTAGTTTAAGATCCTAGATCTCTTTTAATCTCATCCCATCGCTGAACACCATCACTACCCAGTCTAAGATCCTAGATCTCTGTTAATCTCATCCCATCACTGAACACCATCACTACCCAGTCTAAGATCCTAGATCTCTGTTAATCTCATCCCATCACTGAACACCATCACTACCCAGTCTAAGATCCATGATCACTGTTAATCTCATCCCACCACTTAACACCATCACTACCCAGTCTAAGATCCTTGATCTCAGTTAATCTCATCTCATGACTAGCACCATCATTACCCAGTCTAGCTCCTAGATATGTTAATCTCATTTCATCACTTAATATCATCACCCAATGTAGATCCCAGATTAATGTTAATCTCATCCAATCACTAACACCATCATCACCCTGTCTAGATCCTAGATTACTAACATCATCATCCAGTCTAGATTCTAGATCACTGTTAACCTTACCCAGCCACTAACACCATTATCACCCAGTCTAAAACTCGGATCAATGTTAATCTCATCCCATCATTAACACCGTCATCATTCAATCTAGATATGATATAACTGTTAATCGCATCCATTAACTAACACCGTCATCATCCAATCTAGATCTCAGATCATTGTTAATCTCGTCCAGTCACTAACACCGTCGTCATCCAATCTAGATCTGACATCACTGTTAATCTCGTCCAGTCATGATCACCTTCATTCCCCAATCTAGATCCCATATCACTGTTTTTGCAAGCCATCGGTCTGCTTTTGTAACACCATTATCATCCAGTAGAGATCCCAGATAACTGTTAATCTCATACAGTCACTAGCAGCATTATCACCCAGTCTCGATCCTAGATCACTATTAATCTCATCCAGTCATTAACACCATCATCACCCAGTCTAAAGCTCAGATAACTGTTAATTTCATCCCATCATTAACACCGTCATCTTCCAATATAGATCTCAGATCACTGTTAATCTCATCCAGTCACTAACACCATCATCACAGTCTAGATCCTAGACCACTGTTAGTCTTATCCAGTCATTAACACCATCATCAGATCATGACAGGACAGCTATTTGACATAGATCACTCAGTATTTCACAAGTTTTAAATTGGAAACCCCCAACCCTCATTCGAAATGATGTTACTAGAGCATCGCCTTATTTTATACTAATGCATGGGGCACTTGATAGTGTTACATGTGCATAGTTCTCAGCAGTGCGTCAGGAACTGGGCCAACATTTTGAACATAATAGGACATCAAGTTGACAAACTGTTTGTGTTAAATATGAAAGTTTTGTTAGAATAATACACTGCAGGCCGAATAAGCATCTGTCCAAACAAAAGTCAAATAATACACCACACAGGTTGTGGGACCAATGCCCAAATTGTATATAAAAATTCAAATGATACACCACACAGGTTGTAGAGATCAATGTACAACTCGTATACTTTGAAAGTATGTTCTGTAATCCTGTACATTAGATACATGCTTGAAGAAATCGTTCTGGCAATTAAGTCAAAGGGAGAAGTTGAATCGAATGAACGTTGGCACTGAATCGTTTCTTTTCCAGCTAGGCACACAGTCGAGTTCACATGCCTAACACCATAAAATCAAAATACCAACTATACGTTAAGTTCTAAGAAGCAGACAGTACTTCTTCAAATTACCAACCATACATTAAGTTCTAAGAAGCAGACATTACATCTTCAAAATACCAACCATACGTTAAGTTCTAAGAAGCAGACATTACATCTTCAAAATACCAACCATACGTTAAGTTCTAAGAAGCAGACATTACATCTTCAAAATACCAACCATACGTTAAGTTCTAAGAAGCAGACATTACATCTTCAAAATACCAACCATACATTAAGTTCTAAGAAGCAGACATTACATCCGCTGATGATAGTGTAAAGTGTGTGCAAGTAAAAAGCAAAGTTAAATATAGAATATCAAATATATTGATACTTCACATTTTCTAGTCACTGTATATGTTACGTTAGTCCGAAATTGGCACATGTTTCTTGTTTCCAACTTATAGTGTCGATATGCCATAATTCAAATGAACTAAGAAGGATAATCTATAAATCCATGTCACCTGATTATTATAAAACTGGGCAATGCGACAAGGAAATATATATATCATGAAAAATATTTTGTTCTGGAGAACAGATGTTGTGGAAAAAGGGTGATTGTTCTTATCCATGGAGATCAGATGTTGTGGAAAAGGGTGATTGTTCTTATCCATAGAGATCAGGTGTCGTGAAAAAGGGTGATTGTTCCTTGATTGCTCCTATCCATGCAGTTCAGATGTTGTGGAAAGGGATGATTGTTCCTATCCATGGAGTTCAGATGTTGTGGAAAAGGTTGATTGTTCCTATCCATGGAGTTATGATGTTGTGGAAAAGGGTGATTGTTCTTATCCATGGAGTTCAGATGTTGTGGAAAAGGGTGATTGTTCTTATACATCTGACAATGAGTAGGTTCGTATGTCCGTCCGTTTCCAGAAAATCTTCATTAAGATTGTGCAAACAACGATAAACGTAAACATGAAATTTGTTAGGCATATTTATAGCCATAAATAGGTGACCATATTCCATTTTCGTATTGTAAAGCTTCTTTTTCTCCCTTTCTTTATATATTCACAGGCGTGCTTCGTTGAGTCGAGCATGTGATTGGTATCTTTCATACAAGAGAAATTCGTTTAGTTGAAGCAGCGTTGTTCAGCTTGCAATTATAACTCGTGTACTTCACGCGTGCATGCCTCTTCTAGGATGGAATTCACATATACGACACACGTACATGACTCGTACATACCCTTTGAAGGGTGGGATTCCCATACACGACACACGTACGTGACTAGTGCATACCGTTTTTAGGGATGAATTCGTATTTACAGCATACGTATTTGACTAGTGCACACTCTTTCAATGGTGAAACTCTCATATACGACACAAGTATTTGAGTGGTACATACGTCTTCTAGGACGAAACTGGACCAAAGTCCATGACCACTGATAGTGGAACTCCTTCCTGTAAAGAGTTGCTTTCATCTAGAAAACTTGGTTCCTTTTTATCAAGCCACACTAATCTGTATGTATCACAAAACTAAAGCATAGACTTTTATTATATAAATGTGATCTACATGATTTTTTAAAATGCCTATTTTTAAGTATTTTCTTTACTTAGTTTCATACAGTTATGTACTTTTTAAAGAAGGGCTTGTCTTGGAGGAGTATGTATTTGCTTTTTGTCTGAAGAACTCGTCGTACAAAAGGTTTTAGCCATTTTTACTTGTATATTTTTTAAAAGTTTGGACTTGAGACATTTTTTTCAACCTTGTAAAGACCGTTTGAAAAATAAAATTTCATCTCACGAAAGCACCATTTACCCTTGTAAACTAGTTATTGAAAATTTTAACTTTAAAGTTTCGTAAATCAAGATTTTTGTTATAGCAGCAGAGAGGGTGAACCTCACAACCTTTTCAGACAAAAAATCGATTGAATCCTTAAAACGAAAAATAGAGCCTTCCTTCGAAATCTCATATTTTAACCCCCAAAAAATAAGTCTCCATTTGTTAAACGGAGACTTTGCGATTTTTCAATCAATTTTGGTCACAACGTTGTTGTCATTCACCCTCTCTGCTGCTATGGGTTAATATTTTTTTTACGAGTTCAACCGAATATTTAATCAAGTCTTTAGGACTTCACAAACAGACTAATCGCTAACACCTCATCCTGCAGATCAATCAGATTATTGGACTGGTCAGTGAGTTTGAAATTAATTCTGGTTAGCGAATCATTATGACACCGCATATAGACTGGATTAACTGGATTCTCAACAATTAAAAATCCTGGAGGTGCTGTTGGTGGAAATGAGTATAGAATATATCCTTGCTGAGCTTGATTTGATCGTTCAAGATTAATTTGATAGCTTCCTTAGATAACATCACATACTAAATTGAGCGCAATCACTGAGGATATATTTACGTTGAACGGAGCGATATGCCTACCACCGTCATCTGGATCATTATTGTGAGTCAGGATTAATAAATTTTTCACTAGTTTCCTTTTCCATGCGTCGTAAATTATTTTAAATCCAATATCAATGATGTAGTTAAGTTGTTTCTTTAGTTTTGATACGTTATATCCAGGTAATTTAAATGTTGGAATATCTTCAACGGGGATATTATATTCTTTTGCAAATCTTATTCTCGATATGGAAGGTTTGTCATCGAGTATAACTTGAATAATTCGTAACTTAAATTTTTCCATATCGTCGATGATTTTGTTACATGTTTCTACAACACTGATAAATTCATCTCGGGTGAGAGAGCCGGATTTAAGAGATATTAATAACAGTGAAAAATCATTATTCATCGCTGTAAAATTTTTAATAATGCTAGGTTCGTTAACAAAATGATACCCCTTTATTCTTTCCCCTTCCTTCTCTTCCCCAGTTGCGTGGTATCCTAACCCCAAAAACTCTATAGGTACACTGAACTCTTTATAACTTTTTATTGGATTATCAGGGGTTTTATTATGTCTGTGACATAATCAGATTTTTTAGGTTCGGGTGATACAACAACGGTTTCCTGAGGTGGGTTTTCAGGCCATCCTAGTACGGTTCTAATAGAACTCTGATAGATATCTACGATGTATCCTTCTGTGCTTATTTCAATTGCGGATGATAGCGTCGGCTCATGAACCGTTATGGCGATTTTTGATTCTTTTCCAGTAATCGATTTTATTCTACGCGCTAATTCAGCATTGATTTGTTCAATTTGGTATGACCCTGTTGGTATCGAAACAACGTTCCAGTCTGGAGTCCCGTCTTTTTTATTCTTATTCGCAAATACCAGTGAATTATTGGGCTGTTGACCACCAAATGCTACCGATCTGATATTAGGCCAACTGTGATACATTCGTAGTTTTGCTAGCGCTATCTCCTTCACGGGGACTGGGCTAGGGAAATTCACACTGAATTCAGGATTCGTTGATGTTATTGATATCATGCTTGTTTGTACTGGGTTCGTGTTCTCCACTATTCGTTGAAGTAATTCCATCGGTGTTGTCATTGTTATTATATTCATGATGTATTTCTAATTTTGATATCGCGGAATCATAAATACTGACCATCACTGAGAACTCACTATCTGATAACGTGGAGGTTATTGAGATCATTCTGGTTTTTGGGTTTGTGTTTTCTTATTCCATCGGTGTTGTCATTATTATTATACTGTTGTTGTCGCTCTAATTTCGATATCGCGGAATCGTAAATACTGACCATCACTGAGAACTCACTATCTGATATAATTGTATTATCGAGTGACGACGATATCATCGAGGATAATTGCGAGTATGCGGTTGATACAACATTAAATTGAATTAAGTAATCTTGCAGTTTACTCTGGCTGCATGATGATATCCTTTTTATTATCCCGGTTGATATACCCGCGATTGTAGCCGCCGCAGAAATGCAAATTGGAACCACGACTGGGGCAATCATTGTAACCGATGCAAGTATTATTCCTGCGCCAGTGAGAACGCCTGACAACGAGTACATAGTAACATCAACTGCGGTGATTCTTCGTCGGTATTTTTTTATTTTTATTTGATACTCCTCGGCGAGGGTTTTGAGTCTAGTTTGAAATTCTCTGACCTAATTATAGCGATATTGCGATGATGAAATCATTTTTATTTTAAAAACGCTAGCGTTTTCAATTGTGAAATCCGAAGGATATTTCCTTTCAATTTAGTTATTTACTTAAATCCGCTACGAATTCCAAATACCACGTTGTTGAAACCCTAGCCAAATTTTTATCAGTAGATGTTATCGTGAACTTTTCCGTTGTATCCTTGTCGATGATCGTTGAAATCGTATTGTTGACCCCGGATGAACTCGACGATGAAATATTAAATTGAGTCGTTGTCACCAGTGCTAATCGATAAATACCTTTAACGGTTGCAGTGATGTCTAATTTGTTGTTTGTAGGAGTCCACGCAAATGATCCGTGTTGGATCGTGTATACTAAGTTGTTGGTTTTCTCATGAGGAATTTTTGCTTTTTCAATGATTGTTATCATCCTCGGAAAATCAGTTTTGATGGCTTCGATGAAGTTTTTCGTCTCATCGATGAATTTGTTTTGATATCCGGGAGTTTTATGTCGAGTTTATCGAATGTGGTTCCAAGAAATTTATCTACGATGTTTCTACGAAAAATTGAAAACTGTTTTCCGTGTTCTTCAGTTTTAGATTGAAGTACTGCTATTTCCAAGACAGAATCGTTGAGAATTTTTATTCTATCTGTAATAGTCGAGAAGAGTACACCCAGTTTGAGTTTACCCTGTTTGGAAAATAACGCGATAGTATCCTCGATTGCGTTTTGTTGTTTAACCAAAATATCATCCAGAGAAATATTACTCGTTTTCAATTTACCCTGATTGGAAAATAACGCGATAGTATTCTCGATTGCGTTTCTTTGTTTAACTAAAATATCATTCAGAGAAATATTACTCGTCTTCAATTTACCCTGACGATCTTGAAATACAACTATTTCCCCGGGATCAACGCTTTCTAAGTTCAACGTCTCAGCTATTTCATCTTCGATTATTTTTCTTACATCACCCGTTGCAGTGCCATCGAGTTTGGGTTTCAGAGGTCTTCCCCAAATATCAATCATGTTATTATAAAACTCTTTCTGTCTCTAAAAAGCGATTGCTGGGGTATTCATTTACGACAATGTGTGGTGGTTTTCCCCTTGGGTTACCCAAATAGTTAGCAATAGCGTCAAGTACATTTAATACTTCGCTGCCACATATTGGTGGATCATTCATTTGTTGTGTTGGTAGCGTATAATACCAAGTCTTCATTGGAAACGTTTTTATATAACGCATAAACTCTTTTGGCGGTACTAATCCATATGAATCAAGATAGACAATCCCACGTGGATCAATAGCGTATGCAACCCAGTGAGTTCCAGGTCCGGTGCTGTTATCGAGATTAATGATACCGGTCTCAACACTGTTTGGTTGTGCCGGCAACTGATCCTTCATAAAGACACCTCTGAAGTTTTTAATCGCGAGTTTTTTTAGCAGCATCGAGTAAATCAAAATTGGACATAGGAATCGAAGATTCCACAACCATAGGTTTGGAAATCGAAGATTTCTGAGTTAATAAACCGGTCCTAGTCTTAGACCTTTTCCGCTGTACCACGAATACGGGGTTCCTGGTAGTCTTAGACCCTTTCCGCTGTACCACGAATACGGGGTTCCTGGTAGTCTTAGACCCTTTCCCTTTTTTTTATACCCTCGTCCTTTCCTAGGTTCATATGATTCAGCAATGCTCTGTACCGCTTTTGTTCCCAAGACTCCAGCTGTCCCCAATGCGACTGCTTTTGCAACTGCTGGTGCGGCCGCTGCAATTAATCCTGGAATCGCAGCAAACAACGGGAATATACCGCCTGATTTTATCATATTTTTGATAGCAGCCGCAGAAAGAGTAATCTGGACACCCTTTTTTTGCTACAAGTGCATCATTGAAATGTTTTACTTGACGAGTTGTCAGTGATAATTTATTTGCACCGCCAGTCATTTGATTGGGTTTCAACGTGATTGTGGTTCCACATTGCTTAGCTGATTTGGATTGCAATTTTTTTAATTGACCAGGTGTCAACGACACATTGATATTACTATACGACATTATACAATAACAGATTGATCTAATGGAAAAATCCGAAGGATTTTCAATTACATATTTTCTACTGGCGCATCTACCACTCTCATTCTTCCCCCAACACCTTCGAGTAGCATTGATTTGTCGCTGAGAATGACAGCAACTGCTCTATAATTAGCAATAACACCACGAGTCACATTAGCTCTAAAATGTATATCAACGACGGATTGTCTTGCCAAATCAAGATGTTCCAGCGAAAAGTAATAGATCGGATACAGATTCTTAAAATCCAATTGTGATATTTGCAAACCAGTTTCAACATTTTGATGACGTGCCATAAATGACAACAATCTATGATACACGCGTGCAATATGATTTTGACCGTAATCAAGTTGTACATCCTCAGATGGTTCCTGCTGGCCGTTTATTCTCAGTGAGACGTCTTTAACACCTAATTGATCAAATATCATATGGCTGGTGAGTTGATTGCCAACTCGTGTGTTATCCTGTAAGGCTACAAATATATGACGTGGCGCAGCAGTGCCTTGTTTTGATGCTAGATTCCAAGTGAATGCCCCGCTGATATCTGATTGTTTAACATCTGTATTCACCGTTAGCCAACTTAGTAATGATTTTCCTCCTTGGTCCATAAATGATAGTAATCGTCCTTCTGCGGTGATTGATGGAGTCAACACTGGCATCCACAATGATATTTTTGTTAAATTGACTTTACCGGCATCAGCATTGGGATTTGCAACATCTGCTGTAATCCTCCAAATCGCGTTATTATCATCACTCTTTCGTACAAGCGATACTGTATGCTTTGCCCCGTAGATAACTTTTCGGACGTTTCTACAGAATCCAAATATGTGATGTAGTGGAATCGCGCATGAAAATAATTTACGCGCTCCTTGCAACATTGAAATACGTCTTGCAGCTCCTAGATTGAAATTAACATCGTTTTTTATAATCATATCCTCGGCATCAATATTAGCATTACCAGCATTATTCTTTGGTCGTCTTACAACAAATTGATTTCCTCCAGCGGTATTTTTAACATCCTTTGCAAACATCATAGAAGGTCCTGCTGATCTTGTATAATCATCAGAATATCTCGATAACCCAATTATTGTTGTAGCCACATCAACATCGCGATCTATGGACTCAATTTCTTTTCCATCAATGAGATATTTTGCACTCTCAAAAAGCGCCATGATACCATTATTGACAAAACCGACTTGAGTACCAGCTGGATACGGTGCTGGTACAGCAGTAGTACCAGCAGCTGTTACAAGTTCTCCTTCTACTTCAATAAACGCTTCAGCGGGTAGAAAGTATTTACTGGTATCATGAACTTGAAGTTCAATTCGCGATCGACTAATTGAGTCTATTGCATGATAGGCGTAATATTGATAATCGCGTACAGATTCATCCTTGCCAACTGGGGCATCTATATCAAACGCTGGATCAGGTGACCTTTTGAACATTTTATTCTATTTATCAGAGTCTAAATCGTGAAATCGTAAACGATTATCATCGTGAAAAACGCTAGCGTGAAAATCCGTAGGATTTCATCGTCGTAGTTTTTTAAAGCCGCTTCCTGCTATCATATTTGCAATATTGCTTTGGTCGGGGGTTATTAACGATGATATTTTCTGTTCTACTGCGTTATTTATAATTTTACTAATGCTTGCAGGCATTTCCGCTGTAGACGGTAACGGTTTCTTTCGTCGTCGCACCAATGATGTTATTTTATTCTTCGCGGCTGAAAACGCTTTTCCGGCAAGATCTCCAACAGCACTAATACCCTTATCACGAATAACATCAATTGCTTTCATTGATAATTGTTTAGCCAACGGCATCACTTTTGGGGCCATTCTTGCAAATAACCCCGCAATTGTATTACCGAAACCATCACCATAGTATGCTCTATAAACTGGAAACCGTGAATTAACTACATAGACGGGGGTTGGTTTGTCATGGTTGTAGTATATGATCATTATTTGAAATCAGAAACAATTTTTCAATTGTAAAACAATTTGTCAATTTGAATTCAGTCACTGTGATAATCCTCTACTAACTCGCCAATGAAATCTCGATATGTGCTGATATCCATGATACCGCCTTGAAACAACCGTCTACAGATATCAGCTGCTTCATTAATTATTCCCGGTGAGTTATTTCCAGCTCGGAACCCTCCTACAAGAACTTCTAATCGTGATATATCACTGAGAACACTACCAGGACAGAAACCCGAAGAGTTTCCAACGCTTTTTTTTAGGTGAAAAAGATATTTTCTTCGCAGGTTGCTGTCGCTTTTGCGGTTTCTGCGGTTTTTGTTGTTGTTTAAACTCTTCGTATTGATTATACACTATACCCACCGCATTGATATATTCAATGTATGATGCACTGTCTCAATTTGACTTGTTTTAGTTTTGATTTTGTAGAATATATCAGCCCAATGAGTTAAATTCTTAACATATTTATGATGTTCTGGTTTCAACATTTTTTTTCTGTTTTCATAAGTCGTAACAACAAGCGCAGGAATTTCTGTTGGATCAGTCTTATCGATTTCTGCTAACCCTTCCTCGTTAAATCTCACGCGTAAATCATCTACTGTTCTTTTTGATTCTATTTTTTGTACATCCTGTTTTGTTTGTTCAGTTTTCGGTGCTATTTTTTTAAGTTCACCGATAACAAATTTCCCCGTCTCGGGAACATCTCCCAGTATAGCACGCTCTACCCCTTTCGTTGCTGTGGTTACTGGTTTAAAGAATTCTTCAGATCCCACAGCAAAATCAGTTTGTAAACTCTGTCGTTGTTGCAGTTTATTCCTTACAGAGTCTCGAATTGGTATAAATCTCTTGATTGCATATAGTCGTTCACGAGCCAATCGGGTCGTTAATGCTTCATTGACCATTATTTGAAATCGTAAACAATTTTTCAATTGCAAAACAATTTTCCGAACCTGACCTAACAGACGAAAACACTTTTCAGTTAATTCGACACGTCGGATGATTTTTAACACCACCGTGGAAGCATTTAACAGCTCTATCAGTGATGGCGAAAGTATCCAAATTGTATATAAAATAATAATACTGATACTTTCGCCATTCGATTTTGATTAATCGGAACCATCATATCGACTAAACCAACCATTAACGGCCTATCGATTTTTTATTCAGTGTGTGTGAAATATTTTTTATTTACTTTTTTTGACATTTCAATCAAAAAATGCTAAAAAAAATAAAAATCTCTCTGAGGGTCGGTTACGGTCAAAATCGTTCATTTTCTTGAATTAACGCTCGTAGGTTTCTAACTTTAGAATTGATATCCTTTTTCAATTCGTATTCGTTACCTAATTCTTTTCGTATTCCCTCTACGATAGTAAATAACGGCACAAACGCACTTACATCACTGGAAAATGAAAGAGAGTCCCGAATAGAATTCTGGATTTTTTTGATTAGCGCATATTTCTTGGGCAGCATATACTTGTTATTGTTAACTCCGTATTCTATATCCTGAAAATCTGACACGATTTGATCAGGATTTAACCCATCTGATAGTTTGATATCCCGACTTTTCAATTTTAGAATTTCATCAATAATGCTATTCATTTTTTCAGAATTCATATTCCATGGTGATTACATATTTCTAAATGAAAATTATGACGCATCAGACATAACTGAATTGATTTTTCTGTTCGGTCTTTTTTTAAATGGCCGATCGATAGATTCCTTCTGCAACATATCGTACAGAAGATCGACAAATATCGAAATACCCACTGGCTCCATTCATTGATTGGAATATTTTTTCTTCGTTATTTGTTGTATTAACAGATTTTACGGGTCTCGCTTTTTTTGAGCAAGTGCCAGTCTCTCCTCGTTTGGTATTCTCACTTTGTGTGATAGCTTGCAGATTTGATAAAGAATTATTCTTTGGATTGGAATCTTTATGATCGATAACAAAACCATTATTGATCAGTCCATTATGACATTCATACACGAAACGATGATTGAGATAAAATTTCCCTCCAGCGCAAAACTTCAAATACCCCACATCGTTGTCAGCGCCAACTGGTTTCTTCAGTCTACAGTGTCTGATAATACCATCACTTGATGCTTCATAATTTTTAATCAAGGGATGTGGTCTGAATTCTTGGTTCATTTATATACATAATACTATTGTTTGTCTAATTCAGTGTTTGGTTTAATAATGAATAGTTCGATATAGTCTTGGGGGGTTCTTATGACTTTATCCTTGACAGAGTCAAGGACTTTGTTCTTGACAGAGTCAAGGTCAGAATTTTTTATTGAAAATTCATATGATTTTCCATTTTTGATTCTTTTGTCATAATAACGCTTCAACTCCCTGTATCGTTTGCCACCGCAAGTCTAACACAACTGCGATTTTCCCCTAACCCCAACCCCACATCGTATGCAAGGTAACGGAACAAGGCTTCCACGACGAAAGTTTTGCATATGATACCCACAAAATTCATTTCTGCTTGATTTGTTACACGTTGTTGTTGATCCAATCATGAGCCACTTGCAGTGATTCATTATACATACATCTTTCATTTGAATGCTTTTTTTAATTATAGTATGGAGGAGTTCAAGAGATTATCGAAAATTAAACCCTGGAAAAATGTTAAATTCAATCTTGATAATGAGTTCAAGAGATTATCGAAAATTAAACCCTGGAAAAATGTTAAATTCAATCTCGATAGAGTCTCTGATACACCAAAACGTCTAATCGGTGATAGAACTATACTGGATAAAATCAGGGAGTGTTTTAATGAATTCTACCGAGACGGTGCAGCATACTGTTGGTCGACATTTCGAATTATACATGACGATGTCAATGTACCCAACATCGATGCTACTATGAACGATGAAAGAGCAGCTGAGATAATTTCACATCTTTGCCCGCCAGCGGGTTGGAAATCCAAAGGATTTTCATTGCAAAGTAATCCCCAACAGAAGTATTTTTTCAGAATAAAATTCATTATCGAAGTCGAAGGCAAATGGATTATCAGGGATAAATTTGAACCGATTCTCAGAGATAAAAAAAAGCTGTTATTGTAAGTAGAGATTCCAAACCAGGAATTCTAACTGGAATCGACAAACCATACTACGAGAGATCTTATCCTCTAACAGCAATCGTTTATGGAATATACCCGCTAAATGATAAGCCAATATCGCAAAACTAGCACCTATGAAATATTCTAGTTCACTGAATTGTGTAGCAACACGGGTAATGGAACACTTCACAAATGCATCCCGAGGAAATAAACTAACTGATCTGCGACGTAGGAAAATAACCGAATGGGAACTGACAGTGAAACAGCACGGTGCAAAGATTTCTGATATAGCTAAATTAGAAACATTATTAAAATTCCCAATATCAGTAACGACAATAACCGGGGAAGTATTACACGAACCGAAATATAAATTACAAGGAGCGCCAACACAAATTATTGATCATAACAAACACGCGTGGACACCTGCAGTAACGATATTTCCACGAGAACGAATAGTGAGATATATCCCCGAGGAGTTCGTCGGGGATGTTTTCTATGAAGAGAAATTATTCGATGCTATTCATGCGTTGTGTAAAGATGATCCTGTGTCAGTGTGGTTACTTAGTAGTGCTGGTTCCGAATCAGGATTCGATCAATTTGTAAGACCAAATGGTGAATTATATCGCGTTGAAGAGTTAGATACTAGAATGAGAAAAATCGCTAATGATTTTTCACCGGAGAGTTTCCATGAAAAACTATTAACGGATAGTTTTACTATTCCATCAGTGGTAGCTCACTTTACAAGAGAGAAAAACTCATGGCGTCCAACACGAAGTGATTTTCTCGAGGACGTTAAATCGAGCTGAGTCGATTTCGGTCATGGAGGACTGTGGAATACAAAAAACTCACGTGATGATATGATTTCAATTGATATATCCGCGTGTTATCCTGGAAGTTTTCTCGGGTATGGGGAATGTAGTAACTATTTTAAACGATTTGGACACCCCACGCATGAAAGGACTCGTGTTGCGATTAATGGTCCATTGCCTGATTTTGATTTAACTGGATTCGCTCGTGTGATATCATTCGAATTAGCTACAGGGTTACATCCGTGTAGTTATTTTTGGCTTGGTAGACATATATCTGAAAAGGCGTGGATGCCAATAGTGCTAATGAGATATATGATCGATTGTGGTATGCTAATATCGTTGATTGATAGTGAAGCTATTATATGCTATCGAGCTCAGAAAGAAGTTTGGCTACCACAACCCGATCTAGATAGAATAATTAGCGAACAGCGAAAACAATTTCCTGATTTCAATGAAGAACAAATCATGAATTGGTCTAAGGAGTTATTTGAAATTAAAAAAGAACAAGCAAAAGATTTTGGACGATGAATAATCGGTAAATTTACCCAGGGTGGAAGATACGACAATGCAAAATATTCTTCGCGGTTGATCATGTAACGGATTTAACGAAACAGGGAAAACTTGTATCCCGTAAGGATGCTTTTCTATCCAATAGTGAAAAATTGGGCACGGTTGTTACCTACTGTGATGGATATAATTCCCAGTACACACATTTGAGAAGTTCTATGCTAGCCTATGCTTATATTAATATATTTTTGATGATAAATAGATTTCCTAATACCGCGGTTAGAGTAGCCACTGATTCGATGTATATACACAATAAATACAAATCAGCTGTAGCGGCATTCACAGATCCCGAGGAAAATTGGGGGCGTTGGCGATTTAAAAAGGAAACACTACATAAGTATTGTGAATCCGCAGACGTTACCATGGATGATAAATATCTTTCATGTAACCGTATTGAAATTCAATCAGAATTTTCTAAAGCACCACCGGTATCTGATCCAATATGTAGATATAAGACAGTTTATTTAAACGGTTGTGGTGGATCAGGAAAGACAACTCGTGCAATCGAATTATTTCGTCGGTCAACCATGATTGTGCTAACACCAACTCACAGACTCGCCAGAGAGATGAAACAGCGAGGGGTAAATGCCTGTACTTATCACAGTTTTTTTCGATGGAAGGGCAACAAATGGACCCCTGAGCGTATGAGTGATAAATTCATTCCTGAAATTATAATTTGGGATGAAATATGCACAGTGTCATTAGATGTATTACAAACATTCTCGAGTGGTTGTTAAACAAAAACACAAAAGTCGTCATGTGCGGTGATCACGGCCAACTACCGCCATTTGTCGGTGCATCCCCACATGAATGGCCAAAGGGTTTTGTAGACTATTATGAAGAAATTAACACTGATTATAGATCATTTGATGAACGATTACGAGAATTCAAAGCGCTAATTAGATTACAACCGGATAGAATCCAGTGTGAAATAGCCCGTGAGGTGATTTCAGAGACTCCAATGAATGATATTTGAGAAACGTGGAGACCAAACGATTTGATAATTGCAAGTAGAAATATAGTCAGAGACACTCTTCAGATGAAGTTATTTGAAACGCATAAAGAAAAAATTGCAACGCTTCCAGTACCGTTGTGTTATAGGCCTTCGGATACACGAAAACAGAATATAGAAGTTGATATTCCAGGACAGCGTGAAAAACAAATTCTCGTATTAAATGATATTGTGCTGGTTGATATCAGCGTCGTTGAAGATGCATTGCGTGCTAATAAATCCCCGTGGACGCTAGGATACGCAGCGACGATACATTCTTCACAGGGATTGACTATCAAAGACACAATTGTTTGGATGGTGGATAATCGCATCGAATGGTTGAATTTAGTCTATCTCGCAGTATCCAGAGTACGAAAAATAAATCAGCTTAGAAGAATTGTCCTTGAAAATCCTAATGACAATGCAATAAGTGATACTGTCACCGGTGATTTCATCACTAAGGACATAATCAGAAAAAAACTTTCTGGTTATAAACAGCAGGATAAAAAAAATAGAGAATTTGATATTGATGTTGAATTAATAATGACGTTGAAACAGCAACAGAATAATCACTGCGTGAGTTGCAATTGTGTAATGAATTGGTGTTAGTCAGATAGGGATTCTCGACAATTTACCGTGGATAGAAAAAATAGCAGTATTGGTCATACAAGAGATAATGTGATGCTAACATGTCTTGAGAAGCAACAGGCGCCGGGGTGCCAGCACAATGCCTCTGGGGGGTGCTAGTTAAGACCCCGTGGTGGTAATCGAGTATCCTCGGGTATTACTTGCAGTTGTTGTCGTGTAAAACCCCGCTGAGGGGCAGCTGAATCCAATTTATAGATTGCTGGTCTACCAGTTGATCGTGTTATGCCGGATATTTTATGCGCGGTAACACGCCAAATAGGATCAGTAGCCCTTTTTCTGCCACCTTCCAGCTCTCCTGGTTCGTATAAATACCTAACAGTGACATTACTACCAAGAATTGGTTGGGAAACGCTAGAATCATTTTGTGAAATCCCTTGAATTTCCATTTTAGGTATAGACTTCTTTTTAATCGCGTTGATAGGTTTCATGTGAATTGTTCTAGTAATCTCATTATTCAGTGCGATAATCACAGCTGGTAATCTTTTAACCCATTCACGGGATCGCTTTTCTTGAATGAATTCTTTTGCGTATTGATATCCAAATAACCGCTCAGCAATCGTCCGATTAAACCGTTCAACAATTGCCTGATCACGATGTAACGCAGTATGCCCCCGTCTGATGGTGACATTATGATGTTTCATTGTAGATGCAACCACACCTTGAAATTCCTTGCCAGGATCAACTTGTAACGGATTTGGCCAGTGCAGAGGACCTCGTCGATAAATCCTTTCAAATGCAGAAGCGACTTCAGTTGATGATTTTGTTTTCAGCGGCTCTGCTTCTTTCTATCGACTCGCAACATCAATTACGGTTAACACGTATTTGCAACCACGATCATGTGGCAGAAATAGTATATCAGCTTGATGAACTTCATTAGGGCCTGTCACATCAAAATGCGAGTAGTGAATTTGTTTAGGCGCTGGTAGATAAATTTGCCATATCGCCTGTTTGGATAACCAATTAGCCGCCGTGGTTTTTTTTCACTTTTGCAGCGCTAGCTTGATTGCAGCGCTACCCCGCCAGTATCCTTTTGGAGAATAATAAATAGATTCCATGTTGTTATTAATTATCAGCACCTAACATTAATTTACCTTTCATAGCCGATTTTATCAAAAATGAAGCTAATTTTTCTTTGAAAGATTTATCACGAATAGCATTTAACGCATGAATTAATTTCACATCTGCTAGATGCCTGTGTTGCAAATCACTGCTATTATATGCAACATCATGAGCGTGACACGCCTTATCAAATCGCGTTTATTGGTTCTTCACCGGGTTTGGGTTGGTTATGATTATTGAGTCTGATATCAAGTCTTGTTCCCGGTCCACATTAGCTATATCCTGGAAGGTGCTTTTCTCCGGGATACTTTGCCCATGGGGTTCCAGGGAGCTTTGCCAATTTGGCTGCGATATCACCTCCTCGTTTTTTTTTAAATCATCAGAAATGATAGCGTTTCCTGCAGATCTCATAGACACAAATCTAAATTTCTTTGTACCACATTGTACGCATTTACCAGAAAGCGCTGATCGGTTATTTTTAGTTGTAATCGTCAAGTCATCTGTGTCAGTACGCGTTTTACACTTCACACAATATAGATCCATAATTTATGTATAGAAATATGGATATAATTGATTTTTCAGCGACTAAAGCAAGAGAACCGGTTAAGCATCATGCAGCGCTACCAAACTCTATCCGGATGATTATAATCGGGCCATCTGGATCCGGCAAGACGCAATTGTTGCTCAGTTTAATAATGAGATGGATGAAGTGGGATAAGTTGTATTTAATTGCCCCTAGCGTAGATGATCAACGATGCTATGAAGTGTTAAAGGATATTAATGAAAATTCTTCAGAAATTAAAGGTGAGAACGTCGTTGATTTTATAACCGATATTGACGAGGCACCATCAGTAGAAGATCTCGATGGGAGTATTAACAATTTAGTCGTATACGACGATGTGATGTTAGATAAACAAAAAAATCCTGCTAGAATATTTTCCCGAGGCAGGCATAAAAGCACGGACGTGATATATATCACTCAACGCTACACACAGATTCCAAAAGTGATCAGAGATAACTGCAATTTATTGTGTGTATTTAACGGAGTTGATACTCATACTCTTAGAAATATTTGGCAAACTTGGTGCTGCGGTGATATGGATCATAATCAATTTAGAAATTTCTTTAGCGTAGCTCAGTCAACCCTGTACGGATTTGTAACAATAAATTTGCATGACCCTCGGACACGATATCGTATCGGACTGAAAGCTTTAGCAGCAGAGAGGGTGAACGACAACAACGTTGTGACCAAAATTGATTGAAAAATCGTAAAGTCTCCGTTTACTAAATGGAGACTTATTTTTTGGGGTTAAAATATGAGATTTCGAAGGAAGGCTCTATTTTTCGTTTTAAGGATTCAATCGATTTTTTGTTTGAAAAGGTTGTGAGGTTCACCCTCTCTGCTGCTGTTATACATATTTTTAAAACACAAGACTAACTCTGAACATAATTAATGAGTCAGTTTATGGTCGTCCCACATATAACATCGATTTGACACACATAATTTACAGGAAACAAATAAAGCATCGATTTGACCGACGTAGTTTACAGGAAACACATAAACATCTATTTGACCCACGTAGTTTACAGGAAACACATAAAGCATCGATTTGACACACGTAGTTTACAGGAAACACATAAACATCGATTTGACACACGTAGTTTACAGGAAACACATACAACATCGATTTGACACAAAGTTTCCAGGAAACACATTAAACATCGATTTGACCCACGTAGTTTACAGGAAACACATACAACATCGATTCGACACACATAGTTTACAGGAAACACATACAACATCGATTCGACACACATAGTTTACAGGAACACATACAACATCGATTCGACACAAATAGTTTACAGGAAACACATAAAACATCGATTTGACTCACACAGTTTACAGGAAACACATAAAACATCGATTCAACACGTAGCTTACAGGAAAAGGAAATTTAACAGGAACAAAATCTAAAATATGTGTGCCTGGAAAAGAGTTGATCTGACCATCGGGGAAACTTATGGTTTTTTGTTCCCCCATATTGGTATTTCCTTCATATAGTTTTAAACATTCAACTTAAAAAGAGCTTACCAAAAATTGTTCATCATAATTAAGTTCTACTGTTAGAAATATCTTGGTTACATTAATGCAATGCAAAATAGGTGTAAACGTTTACTCGATTGATGTTAGCGCACGTATTTCAATTTTTACTAGTTTCCAAAACATGACCTAATAATTGTAAGTACTCTTCGCAGTTACAACTAATTACAGTTGTAGTTTCTTTTCTACTTAATAAATGTCATTTAATAAAAATAGTGTATAAATGTCCAAGATAGGAACATAAGACCTAATTAGTTATTTTCATGGATTATTGTGTGTAGTAAATTGATTGTGTCCTTTGGCTTATCGAACACAAATATGTATTGTCTTAAGGTGATATATGTAGTCACTTGGATATATATGTTTGCCCTGACTTATGTGTTTGTAATTATCTTATTTGTAATTAAAAACATCTCTTGAAAATACGGAATCGTTTTATTCCTTCACTTTTACAAAAGGACACTTGTTATACTTATTCTTCATAGTCACAGCAAGATGCAAATATTCGACTAATTCTTCACACATTCTCAGAAAGACGCTTGTTCGACTTACTTTTTACACAGTCTCTGAAAGATACTTAATCGATTTGTTCTTCGCACTGTCTAAAAAAGAGATTTTGACTTATTCTTCCCAGTCTCAGATAGACACTTGTTCATCTTATTCTTCATACAGTCAAGGAAAGAAACTTGTTTGTCTTATTCTTCACACAGTCTCAGACATATGCTTCGTCTTATTCTTCAAACAGTCAAGGAAAGACGCCAGTCTTATTCTTCAAACAGTCAAGGAAAGACGCATGTCTTATTCTTCACACAGTCAAGGAGAGACTTGTTCGTCTTATTCTTCACAGTCACAGAGAGACACTTCGTCTTATTCTTCACACAGTCAAGGAAGGACGCTTGTCCTTCTTATTCTTCATACAGTCGCTGACATATTTTTCGTCGTATTCTTCACACAGTCAAGGAAAATTGCTTTGTCTTATTCTTCACACAAAGAAAGACGCTCGTCTAATTCTTCACACAGTCAATGAAAGACTTGTTCGTCTTATTCTTCACAGTCACAGAGAGACACTTCGTCTTATTCTTCACACAGTCTAGGAAAGACTTGTTCTTCTTTTTCTTCACATAGTCGCTGACATATTCTTCGTCGTATTCTTCACACAGTCAAGGAAAGACGCTTCGTCTTATTCAACAGTCAAAGAATGAAACTTGTTTGTCTTCTTCACACAGTCAAAAAAAGACTTGTTCGTCTTATACTTCAATCATTCACAGATATACAACTGTTCGTCTTATTCTTCGCATGGTCGCAAAAAGATAATTGATTGTTTTATTCTTCACACAGTCACAGAAAGACACGTGCTCTTCCAAAAATATTGGTTTGCATAAATAATACATGCTAGACGTTTTTTTCGGGGGGGGGGGTCGATGCCTCTCTCTCTACAGATTGAAGTTATATATGAAGGACACAAAAAACCACGATAAACCAGGATCATGTAGTTTTGCGATCACAAAAGATCAAGCTGTGTGAGGTGTATACTGCCCCTGGACATTATCAAAATACTTGAAACCAAAGAGCATAACCACGTTACAGGTTAAAAAACATAAAACATGACGTTTTAAGAATTAATACATAGAAGGAAACATATCGTATACGAGAAAAGACATGGCAGCCATATTGTTCAGATAAAGTGTTTGCATAGGAAAATAAACGATTTGCCTTGATAATACATATCTCAGTATAGTTTCCACAGTGTGCGTCTTCAAAACGTTTGCTCTACTGAAGACTGGCTACAATTACAAAGTCTTGATCTTTGGAATAAAGGGCCGAAAATCCCCCCCCCTCTCTCTCTCTCTCTCTCTCTCTCTCTCTCTCTCTCTCTCTCTCTCTCTCTCTCTCTCTCTCTCTCTCTCTCCCTCTCTCTCTATATATATAGATATATATATATATATATATATATATATATATATATATATATATATGTTCTTTACTTATGCCACCTCTACCGCTAATTATAAATATAATATATTCATAATAACCAATGATGTTGCATCAAAATATGACATGTACGTTAAGATCCAAAGTAAACAATAGCTATATTTTTTACTACAGTATCCTGAGAGAGATGAATTTTAAACAAATTCAATGTTTACTTGCATAAAACATCGAGTTCCAGCTAAACTCTCTCTCTCTCTGTCTCTCTCTCACTCTCTCTCTCTCTCTCTCTCTCTCTCTCTCTCTCTCTCTCTCTCTCTCAGCATAATAGCAAAACGCATTAAAAAATAACAAGATATCTTCAATTAAAATAAAAACGTATTTATGTAATTCAAATTGATCACAAAAATGGCATTCATGGTTTTGCCTTCTTTACTTTTTCCCAGTGAAAATAAATGAACCCATGACCTCCCTCCTGTTTTGTTCGGACAGGACATTGTCTTATCACAGGAATTATCAGCACATCGCATGTAAGTTTAAAGTCCATGAACATAGTTTATCTTAAATCGTTCAATACGCAGGCTCGTGTTCACGACTTCACTGTACTAAGCCCTTAGCAAGGCTTAGTACAGGACAAGCTAAACACTACCCCTTAGCAAGACTTAGTAACATACAAGCTAAACACTACCCTTAGCAAGGCTTAGTAAAAGACAAGCTAAACACTACCCTTAACAAGGCCTAGTAAAGGACAATATAAAAACACTACCTTTAGCAAGACTTAGTAAAGGACAAGCTAAACACTTCCCTTAGGAAGGTTTAGTAAAGGAGACGTTAACACTACCCTTAGCACCGCTTAGTAAAGACAAGCTAAACAGTTACTTTTCAAAGGCTTAGAAACAGATAAATTATCACTAGCTTTAACAAGGTTCAGTAACAGACACGTTAAAACTATCCTTAGCAAGGCTTAGTACAGGACAAGCTAAACACTATCCTTAGCAAGGCTTAGTACAAGACAAGCTAAACACTACCCTTAGCAAGGTTTAGTACAAGACAAGCTAAACACTACTCTTAGGAAAGTTCAGTAAAGGAGACGTTAACACTTCCCTTAGCAAGGCTTAGTAACGGACAAGCTAAACACTTCCCTTAGCAAAGCTTAGTACAGGACAAGTTAAACACTACACTTAGCAAGGCTTAGAACAAGACAAGCTAAACACTACCCTTTGCAAGACTTAGTACAGGACAAGCTAAACACTACCCGTAGCAAGGCATAGTACAGGACAAGTTAAACTCTACCCTTAGTGAGACTTAGTAACATGCAAGTAAACATTACCCTTAGCAAGGCTTAGTACAAGACATGTTAAACACTACCCTTAGCAAAGTTTAGTAAAGGAGACGTTAACACTTCCCTTAGCAAGGCTTAGTAAAGGACAAGTTAACACTACCCTTAGCAAGGCTTAGTACAGGACAAGCTAAGCAATACTCTTAGCAAGGCTTAGTACAAGACAAGCTAAAAACTACCCTTAGCAAGACATAATACAGGACAAGCTAAACACAACCATTAGCGAGACGTAGTAACAGAGAGGTAAACACTACCCTTATCAAGGCTTAGTAACGGACAAGCTAAACACTGCCCTTAGCAAGCTTAGTAAAGGACAACCTAAACACTACCCTTAGCAAGACTTAGTAAAGATAAGCTAAACACTTACTTTAGAAAGGCTTAGTAACAGATAAGTTATCACTACCCTTTGAAATCTTTAGTAAAGACAAGCTAAGTACTACACCTAGCAAGGCTTAGTAACAGACAAGTTAACACTACCCTTATCAAGGCTTAGGAAAGACAAGCTAAACACCACACTTAGCAAGGCTTAGTAACAGAACGTTTACACTATCCTTAGCAAGAATCAGTAACAGACAAGTTAACACTACCCTTAGCAAGGCTTAGGAAAGGCTAACCACTACCCTTAGCAAAGCTTAGGAAAGGCTAAACACTACCCTTAGCAAGGCTTAGGAAAGGCTAACCACTACCCTTAGCAAGGCTTAGGAAAGGCTAAACACTACCCTTAGCAAGGCTTAGGAAAGGCTAAACACTACCCTTAGCAAGGCTTAAGAAAGCCTAAACACTACCCTTAGCAAGGCGTAGTAACAGGCAAGCTAAAAACTACCCTTAGCAATGCTTAGTAAAGGTCAAGCTAAATAATACCTTTAAAAGGCTTGGTAAGCGAGAAACTAAACCCTTAGCAAGAGACATATCTAAATGCATATTATACACTAAGCTCAGCAATAAACATACATCAAAACATAATGAACACCCGCTGAGTATGAAACATTTCTAGAGACATGTTGAACATAAAGAACATACATCAAGACATAATGAACACCAGTTGATCATGAAATATTTCTAGAGACATATTGAACATAAAGAACATTCATTAAACACAATACGTAGTAAGGAAGAGACCTAAATATCTGGATGACCAGACTTAGATAAGATCAGATTCTTCAAAACACTATGCTTACTAAGGAACGTAAGTAATGGTAAATTGGAACTAAAGATGAGCATCTATTATACTATATTGAAGAGTTAGACAAGTACATAAATGGAGTAGGCTTCCTTGTAAACAAAGTCATCAAGGGATCTGTTCTTGAATGTTGCCCCATATCTAGCAGAATCATCTCCATTCGTCTGAAAGCATCCCCGTTTAGCATCACAATTATCAAAATCTATGCTCCAACTACTAATCACGATGATAAAGAAACAAAGGAGTTTTACAAAAAACTCAAGGGTATAATAAACATACTAAGTAAAAAGAGACACCCTCATTATTCAATGAGACTGGAATGCCAAAGTTGGCAAAGATGCTCTAAAATACTGAGATGATCATTGTGGAGCTTCTTGCAATGAGCTTACCAATGACAGAGGGAGACGGCTGCTCGTGTTCGCAAGCTACAACAACTTGGTACTAGCTAACACCCTGGGCCAACATTTAGCTTCACGATGCTGGACTTGGCACGCACCAAATGGAAACCATCATAACCAAACAGACTGCATACTGGTTCAAAACCGGTGCCGATCTGGCATCAATAGAGCAAAAACAGGAAAATTCCCACATAAATGTTTAATGGTACGACACTTGAGAGTGGTTTCACATTTATTCTCCACTTTGCATCAAATCCTTAAAATTGCCAGTTATTTGAACGTATAAATGCTACAATTTATATTCTGCGACAAGAGAGAGACAGACAGACAAATCAAAATATGCTGACTTTATTAGTTTGGTTATAGAAATAAAACTTAATAATAAAATGCTACAAATTCTTACAGGATACAGAAAATGCCTGCGTTAGGAAGAATTCAAGTTAGTTCCACTGAATGATAGAGAACATGTTACTATGTAAGATTCCCCACGCGGTAATGGAGCAGGATTAATTCAAGCCAATTCATATGTATAGTCCAAAATATATGTGACATTTCCCACGTGGCGGTGGAGTTGGATGAACTAAAGTTATGCTACAATTTAAATTCTGCAACAAGAAAGAGACAGACAGACAGATCCAAATATGCTGACTTTATTAGTTTGGTTATAGAAATAAAATTTAATAATAAAATGCTACAAATTCTTACAGGATACAAAAAATGCCTACGTTAGGAAGAATTCAAGTTAGTTCCATTGAATGATAGAGAACATGTTACTATGTAAGATTCCACACGCGGTAATGGAGCAGGATAAATTCAAGCCAATTCATATGTATAGTCCAAAATATGTGTGACATTTCCCACGTGGCGGTGGAGTTGGATGAACTAAAGTTATGCTACAATTTAAATTCTGCAACAAGAGAGAGACAGACAAACAGATCCAAATATGCTGACTTTATTAGTTTGTTTATAGAAATAAAACTTAATAATAAAATGCTACAAATTCTTACAGGATACAAAAAATGCCTGCGTTAGGAAGAATTCAAGTTAGTTCCATTGAATGATAGAGAACATGTTACTATGTAAGATTCCCGACGCGGTAATGGAGCAGGATAAATTCAAGCCAATTCATATGTATAGTCCAAAATATGTGTGACATTTCCCACGTGGCGGTGGAGTTGGATGAACTAAAGTTAAGTCAATTCCAATTTGTGGTACAATACATGTTTCCGTGGAAGATCTCACACACTGTGGTGGAGCACGATTAATACATATTGCGTCAATATAAATAGATGGTACAAAACATATTCCTATGGAAGATTTCACACACTGAACTAATGGAAGAATTCCCAAGCGAAAGTGGAGCAAGACGAATTCAAAGTAAAGTTAATTCAAATCAGTGTTTATTAAACTTCAAATGTATTGTACAATACAAGTTCCTGAATCAGGTTTTCCACTCGGTGGTGTAACAGGATAATTTCAAAGTTATGAGACAGGTATTGATGTATAGTTTCACACGTGGTGGTGAAGCAAGATGAATTCAAGACTTTGAAACCGCAATTCAGCAAGTGGGCAGCCATAAAATCGCGACGGATCTTCACGTAACACTTTGTAACATTTTCTTAATGCTTGTTGTAATTAAAGTATTCATTTAATTAATCCATCTTTTGTCATTTTCATTGCCTTTTACATTGACAGACTAAATTAACACTTGGAAAAATGTACACTACTTGTTCTGGCGACACTTTTTGAAAATTGGCGACAAAATATTGATGTTGGCGATTTTTTTGGCGACAGCTTTTTAAAAGCCAGGACCATCCCTGCAAGTCATGTCAATTCACATTTATGGTACAAAACATATAGATATTTAAACAGAACATAATTTTAAAAAATCAAAGACAAGTGTCAATACGATGGTACAATTCAAGGATGATATGTTACAGTCAGTTATATGATATTAATGCCCAGATATGGTGACCATTCATAATGAACCCTAACAGTTATATTTGTATTTGATATGAGCGATAATGATTATTTAATGGACAGTATTGTATATTAGTATACACTACGTTAAAAGGAGAAAACGTGTCCATTTTTAATACAACAATGTATTTTTTGAAATAAAATGACAGGAAAGTAAACACTCAATAGTAGTTTATGTACAGGCATTTTTAATGCTTGAGTACACTTTTAACCAGTTAGAGACTCTCTATCTCTCTCTCTCTCTCTCTCTCTCTCTCTCTCTCTCTCTCTCTCTCTCTCTCTCTCTCTCTCTCTCTCTCTCATTAAAGTCTGAATAATGTAAGGTGTATGCGAAGAACATGTCAGCTACCATAAAGCTTGTCTTCCCTTTATAATTCGTAATTTAAAATGAAAATATTACCTAAAGATGGTGTGATAATGATAGGACAGCCATCTTACAATAAAGATGGTGTTAATGATAGGATAGCCATCATACAATAAAGATGGTGTGATAATGATAAGACAGCCATCTTACAATAAAGATGGTGTTAATGATAGGATAGCCATCTTACAATAAAGATGGTGTGATACTGATAGGATAGCCATCTTACAATAAAGATGGTGTGATAATGATAGGATAGCCATCTTACAATAAAGATGGCGTGATAATGATAGGATAGCCATCTTACAATAAAGATGGTGTGATAATGATAGGATAGCCATCTTACAATAAAGATGGTGTGATAATGAAAGATAGCCATCTTACAATAAAGATGGTGTTAATAAGAGGATAGCCATCTTACAATAAAGATGGTGTTAATGATAGGATAGCCATCTTACAATAAAGATGGTGTTAATGATAGGATAGCCATCTTACAATAAAGATGGTGTGATAATGAAAGATAGCCATCTTACAATAAAGATGGTGTGATAATGATAGGACAGCCATCTTATAATAAAGATGGTGTTATTGATAGGATAGCCATCTTACAATAAAGATGGTATTAATGATAGGATAGCCATCTTACAACAAAGCATTCTTTAGAGGAATATTAGAAGAGGAAAATCTAGAAACATGGAGCACATTAAAACCCAATAAACTCCTTATCATATAAGACAACGAAGAAGGGGTGTGATGAAGAAATAATTTGTCACGAGCAAGCTACACTTATGTTAAATAAAATGGAGGTAATAGGATGCTGCGGACGAAATTAAAGAAGGGGTAACAGTAAGAACAGCGACCAGGCTTTAGAATCGAGTTGAACGGATCGGAGGGAGCCGACTCGAGCTGGGTTGGGTATGTATATTACCATCAGTCCTTTTATTACGAGTCTGGATTATGCTGCCGCCGTTTTCTACAATTTTCTTGTCCACCAAAGTAACTGTGTGAACCGTATATTTATTTAAAAAAACGAAAAGGCAAGCAAGAAGCCGTCGTTATTGTTACTATGAATTCTCCCTATATATTTAAATTCATGCATATCGTGTATGACTCCATTTTTAAGAACCTTTCTGTTTATATAATATCAACATTTGTTTTTATCTAGGTTGTCTTCAGTGTAATACAGACTGAAAATTTAAACCAACCTGAGGTGAGATATATTTATAGTTTTTCCAGTGACATACAACTGTAACAAATATTAATGCTAATTACGGACTGATTTATGTGGGAAAAGAACAACACCATGTTAAAATGCTTTGACGATGACAGGTACTTAAATATATGAACATATTTGTACATACTTATATATATATATATATATATATATATATATATATATATATATATATATATATATATATATATATATATATATATATAAATTTATACTTATATATAATAGCATTCCCCTCCCCCCTGATGCTGCTATGGGATTAACATTTTTTTTTTAACGATGAAAATCTTTTTAGGATTTTAACCGAATATTTGATCAAGTCCGATACGATATCTTGATCTAGGATCATGCAAATTTATCGTTACAAATCCATGCGGGATTGACTGAGCATGACTAAAGAAATTTCTAAAAAGATTATAATCCATATCACCGCCGCACGAAGTCTGGTGAATATTTCGTAGCGTATGTTTATCGACTCCATTGAATACAGCAAGAATATTATAGTTATCTCTGATCACTTTTGGTATTTGAGTGTATCGTTGAGTGACATATATCACGTCAGTGTTTTTATGTCTGCCTCTGGAAAATATCCAAGCAGGATTTTTTTGATTATCTAACATCACATCATCATATACGACTAAATTGTTAATACTTCCATCAATATCATTAATGCTCGGTGCTTCCTCGCTATCGGTTAAAAATTCAATAATACCCTCGCCGGTGATTTCTGCTGCCTTTTCGTTGTAATCCTTTAACACTTCGTAGCATCTCTGATCATCTACACGATTAAAAAGAAGTATATACCCGTAAAACCGCAAAATTATTTTTCAAAACAACCAATTCTCGGTAATGTCACTATTAGGTATTTATATGAACCAGGAGAGCTCGAAGGTGGTAAAACAAGAGCTACTGATCCTATTTGGAGTGTCACCGAACATAAATTATCTAGTATAACACGATCTACGGGTAGACCAGCAATCTATAGATTGGATTCAACTGCTCCTCAGCAAGGATTTACTCGTGAACAACTACACGTGATACCCGAGAATACTCAATTACCGCCGCGTGGTCTTAACTAGCACCTCCCTGGGAAGGGAAGAAAAAAACATTAGAGTTGGAGTGGGGTGTGTTTGGTGTTATTTCATTTTTTCTTTCTTTTTCTCTTCTTTTGCCCTTTTCTCTTTCCCACATTCTGCTTAATCCCTTCGTCCACCTTACTTCCTTTTCTTTCTTCCAGCCTTCTTTTCCCTTTCTGTTTCCATTTTCTTGTTGGTTGATTGGTGTTATGTTTCCTTGAGCTATCACTATTTGATCCCGATGTTCTCATCACACTTGTATTTATTTTTCCACTTTCGGTTGCCTGGTTTTACTGTACCTACATTGTGCCAGCACTTAGTGTGATGTTCTCTTTTATTTATTTCTCTCTTTCTTCCGTTTTTCCCCTTCTTTTCTTCCTTGCATTACAATGTTTATATCCCCCCCCCCCTTTTTTCATTCCTTTCCCCTTTTCTCTTTTATTTTATATACTTATTTTAAGGTAATGTTAAGTGGTTCTGCTTTTTAAAGCTAGCGGTATTACTATCCGCTCTGGCCCTTTTAACCGATATGGCCTCGTTAATTATTTATTTATTTGGTAGTTATAATATTTATTTTTTGTCTTTTTATTTAAGGCATTGTTACGAGTGTCTGCTTTTGAGCTAGCGGTGTTATTATCCGCTCTTGCCCCTTCATTGATGAATATTAACTCTATGGCTATGTTTATGTTTTTTTATTTATTTAATGGTTTTGTTATTATATTTTTGTTTTTTGTCCATTGATTTTAGGTAATTAAGTATATTTATATAAGTAGTATTTACGTTTTTGTTATACTTTGTATCTAGAATTTGGGGGAATGATGTAACTGAGTTTTCTTTGTTGTAGTTGGAGGACGGTACGTTGTCGATGGTATTTGTGACATATGTTGAATACATGTTCCCATGTTTCAGTTTCTGGACAGTGTGGACATTAATCCGACGTGGGTCCTGTACTTATGTTTCATAAAGCTGCTATTTAGTAGTATTTTACCTGTTCTGATTCTGTTGATGATTTTAATATCAATGGCTGTCAGGCCTTTTGGTAAACGTTGAGTTCTAGTGACCTCTTTGTAGTTGGTATAGATGTCAACCCTTTGTGGAGTTTTCCTATTGTTGTTGCCATTTATTATTAATTCTGTCTCTGACTGACTATATAGTTTCTGAGTGTTGATGGGGGGTGTTGATCCTCGTAACTCTCCCCAGCACATACAGCTGGTTTGAGTTGATATGAGGACCACCTTCATTATCAAAATATGTATAAAATGGTGTAGTGGATCCCTGTCCACCAATGAATGTAATTTGTGATGTTTATTTTTGTTTTTTCATTTTATTAGACTAATAAATAATTTAGAGAAGGTTAATATTTGCTTTGTTTATCAAATTATAAAAAGTCATATTACCCATCAAGGAAATTAGACTGATTGTACTCTCAATCTTAAGTAAGAACTAACTTAAGATATACATTCTCTACTGGAGCTGTAGAGAATATTGATTTCCTCACAGTCCAATTCCCAAACTTAGGATCGTACTCTTTTCCCTTAGAACTACAAAGTTCCAGGGCCAATTTCCTCTCCTTTTAATTGAACATAAGATTATATATGTAAATTCCCATTTGTCATTGGTCCATTATGTGTGCAAGTTATGTTTTTAATTTATGTGTTGTAAAGTATTTCTGTATAGACAGCACTAACTAAGTCCAGTGCCAATGTCCTCTCCTTTTAATTGAAAATAAGATTATATATGTAAATTCCCAGTTGAATTTGCCCATTATGTGTTCAAGTTATGTTTTTAATTTATGTGTTGTAAAGTATTTCTGTATAGACAGCACTAACTAAGTCCAGTGCCAATGTCCTCTCTTTTTAATTGAAAATAAGATTATATATGTAAATTCCCAGTTGAATTTGCCAGAGTCATCTGTCCATTATGTGTGCAAGTTATGTTTTTAATTTATGTGTTATAAAGTATTTCTGTATGGACAGCACTAAGTCAAATTAAAGAGTTATTTGACTTATATAAGTTTTAAATGTAATTTCAAATATTTAGAATTAATAAGATAAAATATAATAAAACATAAATAAATAAGTAAAGTATATAATAATAGAAAAATTAAATCTAAAAATTGTACTTTATTTAGATAGTTTATGTGTATTTGTTTACTAGAATTTTTTTTAAATGCTGTGGCATTATTAAATAAAATTATGTCTATCTGTAATGTATTTTACCGTTAGTCGTTTGGAGTATCGTTTTCCATAGCAGTCGTTTACATTAAGATCTTTATATAGTCTAGATTAGACTGTCTGATAATAGTTGTTAAGATAATTTGGAATAGTTTTTAGTAAACTATTGTAATATTTCTATTATTAATATTTTAGTTATTTATAGGACCTCAGCTCTATTAAAACTTTATTATTTAGAAGTGCCTTAGCACAAAAGGTTAGAGAAATAGAAGGAGTAAAGAATTTTCCATTCGTTTTCTGTATAAGTTACTATGTGTATTCATATTCGGTGGGGGGGGGGAGGGTGTATATATCAAGTTCAGTTTTTGCAGCAGCCTACTGAGATAATGCATCTGTTGTTAGTTGGACATATAATTATTGCAAGATTGAAATCTGATTCTATACTCCTGAGCTCATGTAGAGTGCCACCTAATTTAACAATAAATTTCCATGGAATATCTGGTGCATGGGTGACAACATTTCTACATGGAGAATTACCATTTTATATTCCGGATATAATCTTTTTACAAGTTGGAGAAAATGAATTGGGAGTTAAGAGTCCATCTGTAATTCTTAGTGAATTGCAGGAATTATGTTGGAGATTTTTACGTATGGGAGTCAGATATATTCTAATTGGTGCCTTTCTCCGACGGAGTAGACCCCGATGGATCTCCGTAGGGCAGTACAACAGAAGAGTGCGTTACATCAATGCTGAGTTATTCATTTTTGTCCAATCAGTTCCTGGATTATTTTTAGATGGAAGCCAAGGTTTCCATGGAAGTCTTCTTCATTCCGATGGAGTTCATTTGAGTTGCAGAGGAAGACGATGGTTCTTCCAAAAAGTAATGACTTTCATTTTCAATCATTTGTATTAATAGTGAGTTTATTTTATTATATTATTTTATTCTGTTTAAGTCATTATTTGACTTAATCTGTTGTATATATAGAGATATTATAATTTGCCATTATACATCACTACAGTTAATAAATATTTAAGAAGTTTATTCAGTTTTATAATTCAATCTAATTTGTTTACATAGTATTTGTGGTTAATTCAAAGTAATCTAGTCACGTGGTGGTTTACTACTATAAGCGTGTGAATGTAATTCCATCAGCTGGAGTTCAGTCACGTAATGGCTCTTCTGCTGATAGCTCGTTAGTGTATAAGTAGGCTATGCTGTAAAACTGATAATAATTGAATTCTGATTTGGTTTTATTCCCGTTAACAGTGATTTGTACACACACATATATATATATATATATATATATATATATATATATATATATATATATATATATATATATATAGTTACTGAGAGCACATTAGTGAACAAATAGGTTATACTGTAAAACCGATTATAATTGAATTTCGATTTGGTTTTATTCACGTTAACAGAGATTTGTACATGTATATAATTACCATCAGCTGGAATTCACGTGATGGCTATAATAGTATAATGCACTTATAAGAATTTAGGCTAAGTTGTAAGCCTGTTACTAGTTAAATTTAAATTTAATTTCTATTCTATTAGTATATATCAAATTTCTGTAGAATTGTTATTTGATTCTCATTGTAGTGAGCATTAGTCAGATTTCAATTAATTATCTATATTTTTTAGAGGTAAAAGGAAATCTTATCTAAATTACACTCTATATTGGAGTCTTACAACTAGCCGATCGACTATCCAAAATATTATGCAATTATGTTATTCATCCTCTTATACAGTTTCAAAAGTAAATTCAAATTATAGTATTTCTATTAATTTAGAAATTTAGTTTTCTTGAGTCCAAATTGCCTTATTTCTTGTAGTTATTATTTCAGTTATGAAATTAATGATATCATTATACAGATCTTTATCCTCAATCTTATTTGTATATAATACAAAGTTTTCATCAAAATTTTACTAAATTTATTTCTAATTTTATTTTTAATTAGGTTTCTTTTTTGGTTAAAAATTTCACATTGTAAGATTAAGTGATTTTTACTATCTAAAAACCTTTTACTCAAGGGAAAATTAGGTATTTTTAGTATAATTCCCCTTTTATAAACTACTTCACCAGTCCACCAAATATCATGTAAGTAGTTATACATTGGGTAAATTTATTAAATTGTTTGATATTTGACCAATTTTCTATATTAAATTCCAATTAGGGTGTGGATTAAGAAATTCAATATTATGCTTTGGAAGTCTTGTTTGTTTAATAGTATTGTATATCTCTGTAGGTTTTTTGAGTTGCCAAATTGAGTTTAAAAGTTTATAACTTTGGAGGGTTTTAATTTGTCTATACATTAAATTTGGTGGTCTTAAAGTTTTAATAATTTTATTATTATAAATGGTTTTGTTATGAGATAAAGATAGGCCAAACCCTATGCCCTGTCATGGATGTTTAGGAGGAAGTTCAAGTAAGTTAAATCTATGTAAATAATTAGAATCTTGTTTAAGTTTAAGATTAGGTAGGTTCAAACCACCTTTATTCTTGTCATATTGTAAGGAAGTTTTACGCAATTTTTGTATTCGTTTCCAAATGAATTGGTAGATTGGAAAATCTATCTTTTGAATATAGTGTAATTCAAAATCAATTATGTTCAATTCATGCCATATACAATTAAATAGATATGTTTTAGCTATATGTATTTTTTCCATGAATAAGAAATCCCTGGTGTTCCAAATGTCTTTATGATATTGGATTTTATCTATAAAAAAAATTAAGTTCTTAGCTGTATTTTGTTTACCTAGGAATACACCTAAAACTTTAAAATAAGGTTTGATTTTTTTCTTTGGGAAGTGTCAAATATCTTTTATATTTCCATTCGCCAATTAAGAGAATTTCAGTTTTATCTTGGTTAAGTTCTGATCCAGATGCTTGACTAAAGTTTGTATATTGTCTGATTAGGTTATTATAAGAATTATCAGTTGTAATAAAATGTGATATGTCATCAGCATATAGGAAGGTTTTTGTTTGTCTAAGCATATTAGATATCATAACACCTGTAATATTCTCATCATTTTGAACTGAAATATTGAGTTTCTATTCCAATTATATACAATAACATAGAAATTGGGAAGCCCTGTCTAACTGATCTTGTGACAGGGAATGGATCCGTATGTGCACCATTTATTTGTATTTTAGATTTAATTTGGTTATATAATATCTTAATCTATTTAATAAAAGTTAGGCCGAAGCCATTTTTCTTAAGTGTTTCTTAAATCTGTAATGTCTTCTTTCTCTTTTGTACAATAGTGTAATTATTCCTGTTCTCTTAGTGTCAGTCATTATTTCTGTGTCAAGTATTTTGTTATATAACTTTTGTAATATTGTTAATAAACTTATTTTAAACATTTTATAGAATTCTGCACTTAATCATTCAATACCTGGAGCTTTATTTTTAGATAATTTGTCAATCACCTTTTCTATTTCATATATGTCTATGTTCTAGTCACAGATGTCTTTTTTTTAATTTGAAATAATTGGTAAACTAATTTTGTCTTTGTAGATGTATGTTTACTTTGATACAAATTCTTGTAAAAATCTTTTACATATTTTAAAATATCTTTCTTTTCTGCAATAATAGTGTTTTTTTAAGTTTTGTTAAGGCTTTTTCACTGCCTTTTCTAAATTCTTCTTTTTGTATATTTTCTTTCCAATATTATAAATATCATGATAAAGACCAGATCTTTGTTTCTCTCCGTTAGTTTCATATTTTTTCAAGTCTTCTAAAACTTTTTTAGTTTTAACTTTTAGATCATCAGATCAATACTTATATTTTACAAAATTCTTTTACATTCATTTTCAATAATTTTGTTTTTACTCTATAGTCTAGAGTATTTTTGGCAGATATTTTTAATTTTAATTTTAAATTTATCCCATGATTTTAAGTCTTCTAGTGCAAAATTTCAATTTCATTTTTTATGTCTAAATATAGTTCAGGTAAATTTAAAATACTATCGTTTAATTTCCAATAGCTTTTGCCCCATTTTACAAAAGTATGTTTTGTATTATAGAGTAATTATGTTATGGTCTGCTACCATAATATTTTAAATATCACATTTTAAAATATTATTTTGATTCTTTTTAAGTACATAGTAATGATCAATTCTGGATTTTATATTTGTATTACGAAGTTGAAAAGTATATTTAATTACATTTGGATGTAGATAACGAAATGCATCTACAATATTATTCTTGTAAATAAAGTCATTGAGTAATTTTACTTGTTGTCTGTATTTTTTAAGATTTGTTCAGTCAATATTTTCCTTACATGCATTAAAATATCCACAAATTACTAGGTCTTCATGATTGAAAGCCGAGGCATAATTGCTGAGGTTCTCATAATATTGTGATTTATATATGTCTGTAGCTGGAGCATAAATATTAATTAGATTTGTTTTATGTATTTGAATATGTATCAATCTACCTTAAAAATGACTAGGAGTTTCATGCAGTTTCCAATTATTTTGAAGAATTTTATTAATGATTATAAAACCTACTCCTGAAACAGTTTGAGAAGGGTTAATTTGAATCAGAAATAAAGCATCCAATTTGTCTTCAATAAGGTTTATGGTTTTTTGGTGAATAGTATGTAGCTCTTGTAGGGCCACACTATCATAATCAGTAATGAGATTTACTAGTTTTTGAGCTTTCTCTAAAGAGAGTCCCTTTACATTGACAGAGGCCAGTTTAATACTCTGAGTTTCAGCCATTATGCATATATTGTAACTTTAAAAGAAAAATATAAAGGTTATTATTAAGAGAACAAGGGAGTCTGTATTGTACTAGATTTGTGTAATTCTATTATTGTTGTTGTTGTTGTTGTTGTTGAGAAGTAGTGGTGTTTGTGTCAGCGGGTGTATGTAGCTGAGTTTCAGTAGTGGTGGGTGAAACTGTTTGAGTAGAACTCAAGGAATTGAGTGGTTGAGTAGGTGTAGGTTTAATTGTCTTTTCATGTTCTTGGGAGGTAGTTCAGGGGGGTTGTCTGTGATATCTTGAGTAAATTGGTATAGCTTGTGGTTTTTGTGACTCACGCAGTATCCTTTTGATTAAAGTTGTTTGAGGAGTGTCAATTTGCACTGGAATTGTTTGAAGGAGACTTATTTTCTTCTTTCTATTAATGGCAGGAGAAATAGATGAAGCAGTTTTCCTTTTGGATTTTCTTTTTGTGGGTCTAGGAGAAGCTTTCTAAGAGATTTTGGATCTAGAGTTTGTTTTAAAGTCATGGTCCACATCAACTAACGTATCTTCTTCTTTATTTGATTCTTTTTCTCTATCATCTTCATTTTCATTTTTTTTTTCTTTTTCATTTTTCATTTTCATTTTCATTTTCCTCTTCTCTTTTCTCTGTTATTGTTGTTGTTGTTGTTTCTTCCTTCTCAACTTCTTTCTCTTCTAACTCTTCTAATTCAATTGGATTGTTTGCTTCAACTTTTCTCAAAAGTTTCTTTTCACTTTTCCTTCCATTTCTTTTTCCATTATTTGAAATTTCACTTTACTCTTGTTCTTGTTCTTTTTCTTTTTCTTCTTCCTTCCCAGTTTCATTTTCATTAATTTCATTTAGATTGTTTGTTTTGTCTTTCTTCAAAAGTTGGGTTTCCTTTCCTTCACTTTTTTCTTGTATTCTCTTTTTCTTTTTGGATTTTGATTTTTTGTTCCTTTGGAATTTCCACTTCATTGAATCATCATCCATATTATAGTTTTGTGTGTCTTGTGAGTTCTGTGAATCTTGTAGATCACTTTCTTCTTCAGATATATTCAGATCTTCTTCAAGTTGTGTTGTGATTTCCTCATCATCAGATAATGTTTCTGAGTTTGGATTGACAATAGTCTTTTCTTCAAATAAACTACTCACTACTTTTCTAGTTTCCACAAAACTTGCATATGATCTCATAACATTTTGTCGGGAAGTCACATATTCAGGAGAATTTGTATTTTGTGTGTTAACATTGTTGTTTGTGGTTTGTGTTGTAGTTGTTGAGTTTGCATAGACAGTAGAGGTGGAAACACTAGCAGCCTGTTGTTGCGGGCATTTCCACCTATCATGTCCTGTTTTCTTACAGACACCAAATGGTCTAATGTAAATGCAACCATAAAACCAGGTTTGTACTCTAAATCCAAATACTTTGAAAAATTCTGGTATTTTATATGTCTCTTGAATCCACCTTTACCATGTTCTTACCCGTTCTTACATGTGGCATAGTTTTATAGGTTTCGTTGCGTGCATTTAGTACATTTATTTGTAGTCTTTGTCTGAAACCTTCTTGAAAAGTTGTATGTGGAATTTCACAGGGAAACTGTGAAACAACAATATCAACGGTTTTTCTTTCAATTAGTTTGGTAATAGGTGGAGCCTTTGTTACCATTGCCATGAAAGAGCCTATGTAAAATTACCCATGGGAAGCTCATGGGTAAATCAGATATTTACCCATGGGTAAATCAGATATTAACCCCTCCCGGAGTACATGAGAGTATCTACTACACTTGAGTCAATACCACGAGCAGTCAGTAAAGTAAGCAAATTAAGGGTGCTAGGTCTAAGATGGGAAGGTATGTGGGATAGGTCTATCCCCTGATTCCATTCATCGCAGTAAGCCGTTTTTAATCTGCTTTCTATTTTGTCCTCTATTTCAGTACTAAAATGTCTATCCATGACAATTTCTACATTGGATCTAATAACATTTGCCATTTTTTCTTAAAATGGCCAAGACAAAAGATAAAAGGAACAACAAACAATTTATTAATGGAATAAACAAAACAAAACGAATGGAAAAATGACAACAAATAAAGAAAGTCAAAGTTAGTAACAGCAGCAGAGGGGGTGAATCATACAACTTTTTTTATTCGAAATCTCATATTTTACCCCCAAAAAATAAAGTCTCTTTTTGGCAATGGAGACTTAATCATCAGGGTCGCAACGTAGTTGTCATTCACCCCCTCTGCTGCTAGAACTTTCAGTTCTGGGTTAACAATGAAAATCACTACGATGAAAATCACTACGATTTCAACCGAATATTTGATCAAGTCCGATACGATATCGTGTTCGAGGGTCATGTAAATTTATTGTTATAAATCCGTGTGGAGCCGACTGAGCATGACTAAAGAAATTTCTAAATTTATTGAAGTCCATATCAGAACAACATGTCTGCCAAATATTTCTAAGAGTATGTGTATTGAATACAGCAAGAATATTACAGTTATCTCTGATCACTTTTGGTATTTGAGTGTATCGCCGGTGATTTTATCACTAGTGACATATATCACATGCCCCTGACTTTGTCTGGCTCGTGAAGCCGCTTTGTTTGAATTCATATCCGTATTCACCCACTCTGCTGCTCAAGAGTTAGCAATTTTTTTACTATGAAAATCTTTATCTTTGAAATCCATGTCCGATTCACCCCGACCCTTTTCTTAACCGTTAACCAATCTTTCACTTTGTTTTTCACGGAAAGTCTTTAAAAACTCTTCTGGAGTCGGTATTGGCTTATTTTTCCGTCGAAGATATTCTATTGCGGAACGATACTGTGGACAACCACATGATATACAGATTTGATATTTTCCCCGTACACCTTTTCCACAACCTAGGCAGGGTTTTGGACCCTCGGGACGTCCTTGTTTTGCAGTACAATTATGTATCCCGCAGAATTCTCCGTAGGAATTTCTTCCACATCGCCGTGTAGATCCTAAAAACAACCAACAACATTTATTTGTTGCCAGTGCTGGATTCACCATTATTATTAATTGTTAATAAATATTTAATTAGACGTTAAAAGTATAGTGAATAATGATTAGTGATTACTCCAATAACATGTTAGGGTACGATGATGAGCTTTTTCAAACACCACAAACTCATCACGATCTTATCCAATATTACAAAAGGCATTTAGGACCATCATGGAATGTTTCTAGTAAAAAATCTGCAATTGAATTACTCACCGAAGACAGTTATCTACGCCATGGTGTGATTATTCAACATGTGAAGGGTCGTTTAGTAGGGGTGGGGTTCTTCCTATAGACTTTAAAGAATTATGAGGAAGTTCCCCTGGTCCGCATTCAGAATGTTTACTTCTAGACAATATATTATATATGGCTACGAGCCCCCAGTCAGCAATGCCGACAGTTAAATTAAAAGAAATACAAAGATGAAACTTAAACAACAATTTAATAAATGAAAATTTTAAAGATATTAAGCAATCAATGTCACTCTTGACCCAATGATCCCTAGATCATCATTTGATTTCAGTGTGAGGAATATTTTCTCTTCTTGAGTGTTACTCATCTAAATAAGTCTCCTTTCGTCTTTTTCTCCTTCCGATTCCTCTACTTCCGTTTCCTCTTCTATCTCTACTTCCGTTTCCTCTTCTATCTCTACTTCCGTTTCCTCTTCTACGGTATCTCTTGAGGTCACCCGAAATTCACTCGGTATCTCTCAAATTCACTCGGAATTCTTTCCACGTCATCCGAAATTCCCCCGGAATTCTCTCAACGTCACCCGAAATTTCCCCGGAATTCTCTTCAACGTCACCCGGAAGCTTCCTGTTGAAAGATATAATGCATTAGCATGTGGTGATGAATATTACCTCACACTAAGTCACTGAATTGAACCATCAGTTTAAGGCGGGACATTTTAGGTCGCGCATGCACACACATACGCTTCCGCCGCTTACAAAATGGCGCCACAACACAATCTCACAAAGAATTCAAACATCTACATACTGAGCCCTATCAGTAAATACATACAAATATTTCAAATATCATTGTATTGTAATATTACTACTATTAGTAATATGACTATCTATATATTTATATATATATGTCCTACACAAGCGTACCGAATCCACAATATTCACATTCAAATTGCCATAACGGAAATCCGTTAACTCAATGGCAAAATATATCATTACGTAAACAAAGTGCTAGTCTACCATAATATACCTACACAAAGAATTATAATATTAATTCTTATAGCGGCTAGCAGACAATACAATTCTTCACGAATACAAATCGTCCTTTCAAAAGGGTGTAAACGTAATAATTCACGAAATAATATGCACACCTATTACTAACAAAAGAAGAGCAACATTTTACCTCACAAAATAAGGGGTAATATAAAATCATGAAGAAGATGCAACGAATTTACATCATAATCAATTGCAAGCAAAGGTACTAACGAACATCACGAAAGATGCAAAATATTAATATCATAATTAACTATTCATACTACAATACAAGTAAAATGAATATACATACGAGAATCCTTCCATTCCGCAGACGTATCAAGCAGAAATCAAACAAAACTCACACTGACCTTTGAAGCTACCTTAAGATTCCCTTGATTTCCAAAATCTGAGTCTGCCGCCAATTCTAGTCTGGCCGTACGGAGTTCTACCTCTCTTCACCCAATTTCTTATTGTAGCGAACTGACTAATTAATACTAAACATTAGGTATTATCTAAAATTTTCGAATCAAGTCCCACCCACATCGCAATTCGATTGGAGGGCGATCGACTCTGGTCAGTCGTTTGACTGTCAATCATCCGAATGCCTGTCTGTGTGTCTATCAATTGTTACAGTTTTCTTATTTGGCGCTGTCCTGTCCTTTGATGTGGTTACGTCACCCGTCCGCGATGGACACAGTCTCCTCTCCCCTCGAGAGCTAACAAAGACCATCTTACGTAAGGGGATTAGCTAACTTAGAACAATTTGAAACATCATAGATGGGTCAGGCAGACATACAATTTATACATGTACAAGGCCAGTCAGAATCACAAGTTATAGTAACTTATACCTACATACAAGGGGTTGGGGTAAAATCGTCACACAACAACGAGGGGAATTTTACGTTTTTGTGGATGATCCCGACATAACAGTTTTTCAAGGATGTTCTGCGGTTAATGAAATTATTCCCCGGGAAAGATTGAGATATCCCACTATCGATATTGATTCTAAAAACCCATCGTTGGAGGAGTTGTTATTGTATTTCAATGACTTAGTTGACTCTGTCAATGATGTTTTGGTTTTTGAAACCCGTGGTGGTTATCACATTTTATTGAAAACGATTCCGATTGATTTTGATAATCATCGATTGTTGTTGAAGAGCATTGCCGCAGATAGACCAATATGGAACGTTGATACACAGGCTGGACTTCATAGTATCAAATTACCCGGGACAAGATCGGTAAAACCAAACAGCACTGATAAACGATTAATTTATCCTGTAACATTTACTAGTTCATTATTGTCTTGTCCTGTTTCTGTACAATCGTGTTATGAAAAAGTCACTGACAATGAAACCAATGACGATAATCTCACTAGTGATAATCTCACCAGTGAACAAATTAAACAGATTTCAACAGCGCTGACTGGACAACCAGATCAAATCACTGGAATTACAAATCAAACCAGCAATATGATTTCACTGGGAAGAGTTGCTGGATCGTTTTGTAATATTTGCCAACGACTACATGGATATAACGAGTTCGGTGGATTCATTGAGGGAAAAGCCATTGATGCATTTGTGTGTGTGTATTCAGATCGATTTGTAATAGGTAGTTTCCGTACCAAAAAAGATAAAATCACCCTCGGTAACACCGAGGATAGAAATGATGCTGGCATCAACAATGCTGCCTGTTCATGAAAGTGGCCAAGGATGTAAAATCATCCTCAACGACGACTATATAGACGGATCTCCTTGTTGGATGGGTAAATTGGAAGCTGCATGGAAATCAATACCCACTGATAAATCTACTCTGTGTGTGAGTTACAGAAGGACATTTACAAGAAAGACCGCCATCGACTACAATCTCGAATCATATGAAACAATTCACGGTGGGATAATATTTGATACAAGAACCCATCGAAGGGTTATTTCGCAGATTGAATCGATTGTACGGGTTAAGGGTTAAGGGAATTCCTGATGTGTTAGTGTTAGAGGAATGGCATGGAATTCTTCGTCAAATAATTTCATCGTGCCGTGGGAAACAAATTTGGGAAACACTCACATGGTTAATTTCATCACCAAAACGGGTTATTGTGTTAAGAATATTACAGAAATCCATTAATCAGTGACAAAGTCACCAGCAATAAAACGATCTTCCACACCGTTACCATTAACACGAGATGAAATTATTTCTTTATCGAATCACATGAAAGGGATTTATCATCTACGGAATTGTTATTTAGGTCCCCAAATCTCAATGATGTGAATTCCAGTTATGGATACGCGTTTATCAGCGCCATTATTGACGAAAACAACTCCAAGTGTTATTTTACTGGACGACTTGTTACGATGATGAAAAGAACCGGATATGAAGTCACTTGGGAATTACCAGATGAATATGATTTGTGGTGTGAAAAAAACAAACAAAAGCAAGAGCAACAAATCGATGACGCGGCAATTAAAAATAACCCTGTCGTAGATGACTTTTTGAAATCTACCATCGGAGAAAGAATTGCGTCGGCAAGTGATAAAGTCACTAGTGATAAAACCACCAGTGAACAACAAAAATATCACCGATATGACCCTGAAGAACGATTAGAACCATACGCGAAGAAATTGATGTATCTCAATCATGTATTTCAGGCCGATATTGGAAAATTGGACACAAATAGGATTGAACATCTCGACAAAAATATCTCACGGTTACAAAGATATCAGCGAGTCCTTGTTGATAAATTTAATGCTGGTAAGTCAATTATTACACAACAATGCCGATCTGATAAAATCAATCCACGACAACAAATTGAAATAGTCAGAGATGTCCTTGAAGTGTTAAAACTCCCTGATGTTATTCCAGACGATCTGAGTAAACTAACACAACCGGTAAATCGATCTGATCTTGTAAGGAGCATTGATATGATGTTGCATGATAAAACCCTCCTTGATAAGTATCAGCGGTTTATAAAACATATCGATTAAATATTTCCGGATTATCAAAAGAATAGGAGAAAGGGATTATTAACATCAAAGAATATCATTGAGAAAATCAATTTGATTTATAAAGGATTCGGTGCTAGATTAGAATCGGATAATAAGAGAAATACAAGTCGTAGCGATTACACGTTACACTATCCTGAATGGCCAAAATCAGACTTCCTCGATGATAAATTATGGGTTAATACAACAATAACAGATGATGGATTCTATGGTGGAAATGATATTGTTGCAGTTGATGATCATACTACAATATTGAAATTCCATGTTTGGAGTGTTAACAAATGGTTTACTCGCTACGATGAGTCTGAATGATCTGTAGATAACTGTATCAAAAGTGTGGAAAGGGTGAAATTCCTTATAATAATTTAATTTTCACCCTTTCCACACTATGGTCGGTGACTGATAAAAAAAATGTGGAAAATTTCCAAAAATGGATTCTACGGCGTAGGAACTTTACTGCCAGGGGTAAATCCCACGAGAGAAGGATTTTCTTTCATCATCGTTATGATCTTGACAGCTTCTTCTTCTTCCAAAGTCAGTGGTCTTCTTAAAAAACAGGAATTATATTCACGAGGTAACGATAAAAGTTGAAATCTTCTTTTAAATTCTTTACTAAATGATTTCATTAGTGATCTTACCGAAAACGGTGTTAGATTTGTTGGTATTTTTCCTAGGAGTGGAATTATTTCGTTGTTATCCAGTTTAAACGATATTTTTGTGTTAAACGGTGGCATATAGTTTTTTTTATCGGTTACCGGATCTATTATCATTTTATCGTAGAAGTATAGACAATCACGATGATGTAAATCCAACGCAGTAATATCCTCGTCGGTACACATTATTATGATATCATTTTAGTGTTTAATTAAATAACATCTATTATAGAATGTCGTCGTTTGAAAACGCATTAGATGATTATAGACGCGCTTATCCCACAGTGACCATTCGTGATAAGATCACTAGTTCTGGTAGAAGGATAATCACGGAAAAATGTCCTGATGGAGTCACTCACATCTGTCATGTCCATGAAAATAGAAATTCTGCTGCACGTATCCGTCTACAACAGAAATACCGTCAACGAAACCAACAAAATCATATTGACGTGTTGGATGTCATCGAAAAACTTCTTAAACAAAAATAACACTTCTGATTAATCATCAATAATTAAAAACATAATTTAACTATTAAAATGACCTACATGAAATGCAGTATAGATCATTTACCAGGAATTATTCAGGGACAACTATCAATAAATCCTCATTGTTCTGTCAAAGTGAAATTTCATAATGGAAAATTCAGGGCAATACAAAAATCATCAACGGGAGGGAAATTTGTATCCAGTATGGTTGAGAAACGATCGGAATATGCACGGCAACGGTTACAACACAAACGTGATAAAAGAAGGAATCTCTGATGAAGAAATTATGACAGAAATGAATCGACTTGGTCTTGATAATTAATCACAATTTTCCGTTTAGTTTTCTTCGAGTCTGTTCTTCTAGTTGTTCGATTTTTTGTTCATTGATTTTATCACGATGAAAATACTCTATTGGGCTATTTCGTCGTGGTGACTTTGTCCTCGGTGATTTTACCGAGGGTGTAATTATTTCTTCGATTTCATTAATCAATTCCAGGTCTTCAACCGGGACGTGTTTTTTCCATGAATTATCACCAGTTTTCTTTTTTCGTCTAGTGATTTTATCACTAGTGACTTTGTCACTGGTGACCACACTGGTGACTTTTACAGGTACCTGTTTGTAGCAGTTTTCAATTTCAGCAACAATAGAATTATACTCTGCTAATAAAGTATTGTATTTGTTTTTCAATGTGGTGTAGTCTTGTTTTATTGTTTCTAGTTCTCGATGAACATCATTGAGTTCTGTTCTTAGTTTATCACGTTGAACAACTACATCATTACGACGTTGTACTGCAACCTCTAGCTGATATTGTAGGTCATTAATTGAGTCATTGTTGGTTAATTTTTGTTGATTCATCGTTGGTAATGATTTTTGCAGTGAATTATTTTTATTAATCAAGTTAGATCCTTATAGTTGTAATTGACGAATGGTTTCCTTGTCAGTGATTCTATCACCGATCACATCGACACAACTGGCATTACTCAACTGTTAATACTCACTAAAGCAATTTAGCAGTAACAGCAACAAAAAGTCGTGATATATTATTGTTGCAGAAAAAATAATTATTGCTATGAAATTCTCAAAACCGTTATAGTTATCATCTGAGATGTTGTTGTATTGATGTTGTTAATTCACCATCTGAGGCTTATAAAAATGAATGATTGTGATATAATCACTGATTGTTGCAACAGAGTCAATGAAATAATTTTATTACTGAAATATTTTTATAGTGCCTCTGAAATATTTTTATTCTGTGTCATTTTGTCACATTTTGTCACATGTTTATGTCATTTGTCACATTTTGTCACATTTTAGTGTCATTTTGTCACATTTTAGTATCGTTTTGGTATCATTTTTGTCAATCTTCGTCGGGTTAAGTAGTCGATTTTGCATGGAAATTCTCGTAGGAAAAAGTTGTTAGGATTGATGTTTGATGATTTTCAGCCAATTTTCATCAAAAATGTGTCAAAAAATGATAAAAAATGACTAAAACAACCAAAAATTATCAAACTTTTCAGTCGGGTTAAGTAGTCGATTTTGCATGGAAATTCTCGTAGGAAAAAGCTGTTAGGATTTTATTCTAGTGCCTCTGAAATATTTGTATAGTGCCTCTGAAATATTTTTTGAACTGATACAGTTTTTAAGGAACCATTGACCCAGACAACCGTGGAAGTCTTCATCGATGTGGAAAGTCACATATTTCCTAATAAAATATCAATTATGTGACTTTCCACATTGGCATTTGATTAATCATAGAACCTAATACAGCATTGTTGTTTTAACACGTCAGATGATTTTTTAACACCATCGTGGAGGTCTTATTTTGACATTTTAACAGCGTTATCAGTGATGGGGAAAGGGTGAAATTCTCTATAATAATTTAATTTTCACCCTTTCCCCATTCTATTTTGATCAATCATAGAACGTAAAACAACATTATTGTTGTTGTTGTTGTTGTTGTATTGATAAATAATGATCTCATTGAATAATGCCCTTCCGTAGAATACTGACCAACGATGACATCAACACGATTAAACAACTCAGAAATAACTTACCAGTATCGGAAATTGCTGATCGGTATAAAATCAGTTATCAACGGATTTACAAGATCTGGAAATCTGAAGAAGTCAATAGTATCCCTGTTGAGCGGATCATTGATGCAGAAGTTGAAAATGAAATATCACATTTTGTAGACGGTAAATCGCCACATTGTGTCGATGTGATCGGTGATAGAATCACTGACAAGGAAACCATTCGTCAATTACAACTACAAGTATCTAACTTGATTAATAAAAATAATTCACTGCAAAAATCATTAACAACGATGAATCAACAAAAATTAACCAACAATGACTCAATTAATGACCTACAATATCAGCTAGAGGTTGCAGTACAACGTCGTAATGATGTAGTTGTTCAACGTGATAAACTAAGAACAGAACTCAATGATGTTCATCGAGAACTAGAAACAATAAAACAAGACTACACCACATTGAAAAACAAATACAATACTTTATTAGCAGAGTATAATTCTATTGTTGCTGAAATTGAAAACTGCTACAAACAGGTACCTGTAAAAGTCACCAGTGTGGTCACCAGTGACAAAGTCACTAGTGATAAAATCACTAGACGAAAAAAGAAAACTGGTGATAATTCATGGAAAAAACACGTCCCGGTTGAAGACCTGGAATTGATTAATGAAATCGAAGAAATAATTACACCCTCGGTAAAATCACCGAGGACAAAGTCACCACGACGAAATAGCCCAATAGAGTATTTTCATCGTGATAAAATCAATGAACTAAAAATCGAACAACTAGAAGAACAGACTCGAAGAAAACTAAACGGAAAATTGTGATTAATTATCAAGACCAAGTCGATTCATTTCTGTCATAATTTCTTCATCAGAGATTCCTTCTTTTATCACGTTTGTGTTGTAACCGTTGCCGTGCATATTCCGATCGTTTCTCAACCATTCTGGATACAAATTTCCCTCCCGTTGGTGATTTTTGTATTGTCCTGAATTTTCCATTATGAAATTTCACTTTGACAGAACAATGAGGATTTATTGATAGTTGTCCCTGAATAATTCCTGGTAAATGATCTATACTGCATTTCATGTAGGTCATTTTAATAGTTAAATTATGTTTTTAATTATTGATGATTAATCAGAAGTGTTATTTTTGTTTAAGAAGTTTTTCGATGACATCCAACACGTCAATATGTTTTTGTTGGTTCCGTTGACGGTATTTATGTTGTAGACGGATACGTGCAGCAGAATTTCTATTTTCATGGACATGACAGATGTGAGTGACTCCATCAGGACATTTTTCCGTGATTATCCTTCTACCAGAACTAGTGATCTTATCACGAATGGTCACTGTGGGATAAGCGCGTCTATAATCATCTAATGCGTTTTCAAACGACGACATTCTATAATAGATGTTATTTAATTAAACACTAAAATGATATCAGAATAATGTGTACCGACGAGGATATTACTGCGTTGGATTTACTTCATCGTGATTGTCTATACTTCTACGATAAAATGATAATAGATCCGGTAACCGATAAAAAACACTATATGCCACCGCTTAACACAAAAATATCGTTTAAACTGGATAACAACAAAATAATTCCACTCCTAGGAAAAATACCAACAAATCTAACACCGTTTTCGGTAAGATCACTAATGAAATCATTTAGTAAAGAATTTAAAAGAAGATTTCAACTTTTATCGTTACCTCGTGAATATATTTCCTGTTTTTTAAGAAGACCACTGACTTTGGAAGAAGAAGAAGCTGTCAAGATCATAACGATGATGAAAGAAAATCCTTCTCTCGTGGGATTTACCCCTGGCAGTAAAGTTCCTACGCCGTAGAATCCATTTTTGGAAATTTTCCACATTTTTTTATCAGTCACCGACCATATTGTGGAAAGGGTGAAAATTAAATTATTATAAGGAATTTCACCCTTTCCACACTTTTGATACAGTTATCTACAGATCATTCAGACTCATCGTAGCGAGTAAACCATTTGTTAACACTCCAAACATGGAATTTCAATATTGTAGTATGATCATCAACTGCAACAATATCATTTCCACCATAGAATCCATCATCTGTTATTGTTGTATTAACCCATAATTTATCATCGAGGAAGTCTGATTTTGGCCATTCAGGATAGTGTAACGTGTAATCGCTACGACTTGCATTTCTCTTATTATCCGATTCTAATCTAGCACCGAATCCTTTATAAATCAATTTGATTTTCTCAATGATATTCTTTGATGTTAATAATCCCTTTCTCCTATTCTTTTGATAATCCGGAAATATTTCATCGATATGTTTTATAAACCGCTGATACTTATCAAGGAGGGTTTTATCATGCAACATCATATCAATGCTCCTTACAAGATCAGATCGATTTACCGGTTGTGTTAGTTTACTCAGATCGTCTGGAATAACATCAGGGAGTTTTAACACTTCAAGGACATCTCTGACTATTTCAATTTGTTGTCGTGGATTGATTTTATCAGATCGGCATTGTTGTGTAATAATTGACTTACCAGCATTAAGTTTATCAACAAGGACTCGCTGATATCTTTGTAACCGTGAGATATTTTTGTCGAGATGTTCAATCCTATTTGTGTCCAATTTTCCAATATCGGCCTGAAATACATGATTGAGATACATCAATTTCTTCGCGTATGGTTCTAATCGTTCTTCAGGGTCATATCGGTGATATTTTTGTTGTTCACTGGTGGTTTTATCACTAGTGACTTTATCACTTGCCGACGCAATTCTTTCTCCGATGGTAGATTTCAAAAAGTCATCTACGACAGGGTTATTTTTAATTGCCGCGTCATCGATTTGTTGCTCTTGCTTTTGTTTGTTTTTTTCACACCACAAATCATATTCATCTGGTAATTCCCAAGTGACTTCATATCCGGTTCTTTTCATCATCGTAACAAGTCGTCCAGTAAAATAACACTTGGAGTTGTTTTCGTCAATAATGGCGCTGATAAACGCGTATCCATAACTGGAATTCATATCATTGAGATTTGGGGACCTAAATAATTCCGTAGATGATAAATCCCTTTCATGTGATTCGATAAAGAAATAATTTCATCTCGTGTTAATGGTAACGGTGTGGAAGATCGTTTTATTGCTGGTGACTTTGTCACTGATTAATGGATTTCTGTAATATTCTTGAAACGATGAATTGCTTGTTTAGTTGCTTCTACCGACCCTAATTGTTCAGAAAATACCGTCATGTATTTGAATCGTTCGTCCACGATTGATATTCCTGCTTCTACGGTACAATTATAAATCACTACATCGATGTTATTAAACGCTTCAACGGGATCAGCAAAGTCTCTTTGTTTTTCATCAGAATCGGTATCAGCGTGATAATACTTCACTCGGTATCCTAAATGCTGTAACAATTTAGCAAGGACTTTCACAGAATAATTCCCGTGTCGTTTGTTTTGTGTGAAAACTACTGCACGATTTCCTCGTTGTAACGTATCAACAATTTTACGTAGTTGTCATGATGGGACTGTTCCACAATAAACTTCTTTACGTGATCGGGTTGATACTCGTTGATGATGAATTTCATGTCTGGACGATTCATATATTTTCTGAATAATTCTAGATCGTCTTTGTTGGCATCTGCATCTAACACAATAACCCGTTTTGGTGATGAAATTAACCATGTGAGTGTTTCCCAAATTTGTTTCCCACGCACGATGAAATTATTTGACGAAGAATTCCATGCCATTCATCTAACACTAACACATCAGGAATTCCCTTAACCCGTACAATCGATTCAATCTGCGAAATAACCCTTCGATGGGTTCTTGTATCAAATATTATCCCACCGTGAATTGTTTCATATGATTCGAGATTGTAGTCGATGGCGGTCTTTCTTGTAAATGTCCTTCTGTAACTCACACACAGAGTAGATTTATCAGTGGGTATTGATTTCCATGCAGCTTCCGATTTACCCATCCCACAAGGAGATCCGTCTATATAGTCGTCGTTGAGGATGATTTTACATCCTTGGCCATTTTCATGAACAGGGGCTTCACAGTAAGTATAATCTGGAGTCTTCATGGGAAATTCACCTCGGCGATAATTATACGATTTTAGGTATTTTTCGTAATCATTGGAAATGCCAGCATTGTTGATACCAGCATCATTTCTATCCTCGGTGTTACCGAGGGTGATTCTATTTTTTTTTGGTACGGAAACAACCTATCACAAATCGATCTGAATACACACACACAAAGGCATCAATGGCTTTTCCCTCAATGCATCCACCGAACTCGTTATATCCATGTCGTCGTTGGCAAATATTACAAAACGATCCAGGAACTCTTCCCAGTGAAATCATATTGCTGGTTTGATTTGTAATTCCAGTGATTTGATCTGGTTGTCCAGTCAGCGCTGTTGAAATCTGTTTAATTTGTTCACTGGTGAGATTATCACTAGTGAGATTATCGTCATTGGTTTCATTGTCAGTGACTTTTTCATAACACGATTGTACAGAAACAGGACAAGACAATAATGAACTAGTAAATGTTACAGGATAAATTAATCGTTTATCAATGCTGTTTGGTTTTACCGATCTTGTCCCGGGTAATTTGATACTATGAAGTCCAGCCTGTGTATCAACGTTCCATATTGGTCTATCTGCGGCAATGCTCTTCAACAACAATCGATGATTATCAAAATCAATCGGAATCGTTTTCAATAAAATGTGATAACCACCACGGGTTTCAAAAACCAAAACATCATTGACAGAGTCAACTAAGTTATTGAAATACAATAACAACTCCTCCAACGATGGGTTTTTAGAATCAATATCGATAGTGGGATATCTCAATCTTTCCCGGGGAATAATTTCATTAACCCCAGAACATCCTTGAAAAACTGTTATGTCGGGATCATCCACAAAAGCGTAAAATTCCCCTCGTTGTTGAATAATGACACCATGGCGTAGATAACTGTCTTCGGTGAGTAATTCAATTGCAGATATTTTACTAGAAACATTCCATGATGGTCCTAAATGCCTTTTGTAATATTGGATAAGATCGTGATGAGTTTGTGGTGTTTGAAAAAACTCATCATCGTACCCTAACATGTTATTGGAGTAATCACTAATCATTATTTACTATACTTTTTAACGTCTAATTGAATATTTATTAACAATTAATAATAATGGTTAATCCAGCACTGGCAACAAATAAATGTTGTTGGTTGTTTTTAGGATCTACACGGCGATGTGGAAAAAATTCCTACGGAGAATTCTGCGGGATACATAATTGTACTGCAAAACAAGGACGTCCCGAGGGTCCAAAACCCTGCCTAGGTTGTGGAAAAGGTGTACGGGGAAAATATCAAATCTGTATATCATGTGGTTGTCCACAGTATCGTTCCGCAATAGAATATCTTCGACGGAAAAATAAACCAATACCGACTCCAGAAGAGTTTTTAAAGACTTTCCGTGAAAAACAAAGTGAAAGATTGGTTAACGGTTAAAAAAAGGGTCGGGGTGAATCGGACATGGATTTCAAACATAAAGATTTTCATAGTAAAAAGATTGCTAACTCTTGAGCAGCAGAGGGGGTGAATACGGATATGAATTCAAACAAAGCGGCTTCACGAGCCTGACAAAGTCAGGGGCATGTGATATATGTCACTAGTGATAAAATCACCGGCGATATACTCAAATACCAAAAGTGATCAGAGATAACTGTAATATTCTTGCTGTATTCAATACACATACTCTTAGAAATATTTGGCAGACATGTTGTTCTGATATGGACTTCAATCAATTTAGAAATTTCTTTAGTCATGCTCAGTCGGCTCCACACGGATTTATAACAATAAATTTACATGACCCTCGAACACGATATCGTATCGGACTTTATCGTAGTGATTTTCATTGTTAACCCAGAACTGAAAGTTCTCGCAGCAGAGGGGGTGAATGACAACGACGTTGCGACCCTGATGATTAAGTCTCCTTTGCCAAAAAGAGACTTTATTTTTTGGGGGTAAAATATGAGATTTCGAACAAAAAAGTTGTATGATTCACCCCCTCTGCTGCTGTAACAGTTTGAAAAGTAGTAAAGTAGAAAAAGTATACCACAAGGGTTACAATTAAGTTGTGTTGAAGTCAAATTATTCTCTGTTGGATTTTTGTAGAATTTTCGATGTCGGACAGGATTCAAACTTGGTCTTTCATCAGACTGCTTTGTTCTAGTTTTTTTATATATATGAATTAAGGTCGCATGCGCAACTAAATGCTTTCGCGACTAGTTAATGCTCGAGTGTCGGGCTATTTAATTGGTCGTGACCAACGGTAACATTGACTACACTAGGCTGTGTTGTCGCGGTCTCCCTGGCACCCGCGTCAAATGGCAGTCTCGCCTTAGAGTAACATGTCGGGTCAAAGCAGGAAGGCACCCGTTTTAGGAAAGCTAGTTTGTCAAATTGTTTCACTCTAGTTGAAGACAGTATCCAATTGGTTTTATATCTTATTACTTCTAAAATGAAGTATTAACTATCTGTGTAGTTAGTGAATTGCCAAATAGTGTGAGAATAGGCAGAGCTTGAAATCAAGATTTCCAACATCTAATCAGAACCCGTGTTAAGTAAAAGTAGATAAAGTAGATTAGCCTATTTCTGTTTCTCCACACTCCTGGATGTTGCCATTGTTTACGCTTGAAACGCCCGGGTCGCACTTATTTCTAATCTAGTCAAGTTTTACTATGGACAGAAAAAATACCAATACTGTGTAAGCCACCTGTGCAATTATATCAAATCCATAAAGTATAGAATTTTTCATCTTTCCTATCAATAAATATTTCTAGTGCATAGTGTACATGTTGTAGGTCCCTACCAAATTTAATTGCTAAAATGTATTTGCGACATAAATGAGTGTAGTCACTGTTAGGTATTTTAGCTTGATGATTTTGAGCGGTGGTCAAAATTGATCAAGTTAGATTTCGAGAAAGAGATTGTTCGAAAAGGGTTCTCGTACCAAATGAGAACCCTGGGGAAAAAAAATAAAATAATACAAAAATAAATAAATTTTTTTTTTGAGTTGGAGTGGGGTGTGTTTGGTGTTATTTCATTTCTTCCTTCTTCTTGTTCTCTTATTTTCCCTTTTCTCTTTCCCACTTTCTTCCTACTCCCTTCTTCCCTCTTGCTTTCTTTTTCCTTTTTCCAGCCTTCTTTTCCCTTTCTTTTTACTTTTTCTTGTCAGTTGGTTGGTGTTATATTTCCTTGAGCTATCACTATTTGATCCCGGTGTTCTCATCACACTTGTATTTATTTTGCCACTTGTCGGTTGACTGGTTTTACTGTACCTACATTGTGCCACTACTTAGTGTAATGTTCTCTTCCCCCACCCCTTCTCCTTCTTCCCTTTCTCCCCTTTCTTCCTTTCTTCCTTTTTTCCGCGCATTACAATGTTTATTTTATCAACCTTTTTCCCTTCCTTTCCCCTTTCCTCTTTGATTTTTATGGTATGACCCAGGCTGCAGATGTTTTAAAATTATTTGTAATTTTTGAGCCATCGGTGAAAATTTTTGTATAGTTTTGATATTGATTATTTACGATTTGCAATGCAAATATTTTTAAATGTTGTTGTTGATTTCTGGTCAGACTAGAGACTATCCCTGCTTGATATGGTTCAAGCTCTGACGCGATAGAAAACACCTCTCTATGGTTTAGTGTTGGAAGCGTTTGGATAGTTTGATGTGAGGGATAGAAAGAAGTCGAAGAGCATCTATATTAATAAAAATGTAAAACAAACGACAAATGCATTTTTTCTTCAAAACAACATTTTTATTAAAATAACAAACAACTAACAAAACACATTTATTTTCAACTAACAAACAATTCTTTTTTTAAAAATCGCAAACAAACATTTTTATTCAACTAACGAACGGTTTTTTCAATAACACAAATACATTATTTTTGACATGGCTGACAACGTTATGAATTAAATTGAGATTTCCACTGTTGGAAGTCATTGGACCATTGATGTATACACCACGTTTCCTAGCTAAAGACAACAGATAGCCATAATGGTCTCAAAACTATCGATCTATTTCGTCATCGTTTCGAGATGAGTGACGATCAAAATAAGTCACGAAATGTTCTAAAGAATGTCCAAGACTGCGATGTTTTAAAACAATAGACACAATATTGTCCACACACCATATAATCTGTGCCTTGTAATTTCACATTATTGAATCGTGTCGTCTGGTCATTTCGTCTCATAAAGTCAATGATATTGTCTTCAAAAGTGGGCAATCCATACGAATCAAAATACTCCACACATCCCTCTTGAGGAAAGTAAACAGCTACCCAGTGAGTTCCTCGAAGATGACTATCGTCTGTGTTGATGAAATAAGCTTGATTCTCTTGGGGTTTTCTATGAGGTAGTTCATCTTTAGCACACACGATTGGATTCTAAGAAGCTGTTTTAATAGGTAATAAAGTTACCAGGTATCCACTTTTTGTGGTCTTGTTTTTTTTTTCTTGTTCACAGGTAATGATAAGTCATCAATTCGATCCAGACATTTTGCTTGAAAAGATCTGTAAAGTAACTGTTTCTTTGCTTCGTTTCCTTACTCTGTGCCAAGAGAGCTTTGCTGTGATCAATCTCTCGAGCAAGCAATGGAGAGAGGAATGATTACGCAATTCTTAATACTACTGAAGTAACACAAATTCTTCTGAGATGAGACTCCAAGCTTCGTTCAGATAATCGTCCAGTAAGGTTAAGTATCCATGCTACTGCTCACCAGTTTGTTATTCATCTACAAATCCACATCGCTGAACAAGGAATGCATGAAATAGTTCACGGGAGCTACTCTGGCATCTTCTCCAGGAACGGAGTTGTCCGTTTTGATCACTTTCACTATCAAATACAAGTAACTGCTGTTCAGATCAATGTAATCTTCAGGTTGCCCTATGATTTCAAACTCGATAGGAGCTGAATCCGACAAAGAGGAGACTGGATGAAATTCAACCAATTTGGCTCCTTGCATGGTCGTCATAATGGGTGGCATGGCAAAGGGATCCAGTTCCGACTTGGAACAGATACAACATTCTTGGTGCATCATTTTTTCAGTTTCTCTGATTTGCTTTTGATAATCAAAAATGTCTAAGTCTCTAACGGTTCTTTTTTTCTTAGTCTTTCTAGCTGTAGAGGTATGGAGACACTTGGAAGGGTGTCTTTGTCGTCGCTTTCTGCCTTGTCCTTGCTGTGTCTTCAGGGAAGCAGGAATGCCAGACTTGGTACCGTTCAGGGCGTTTATAGGACCTTCTAGTCGACCCAAAATCTCCTTACCCGTTTGAAGCAAGACATTTTTGCCTGCTCTTAAGAAAGCTTCTTTGGGTTTTTGTTTGTCAATGAGGACATTTTGAAGAAATTCTTTGCCATGAGTCAATGCGGCATCTTTTAAGGCGTGCAATCCTCGTGTCACCATCGGTTTCAAAATGGGGACCACGGAACGAAAGGCTGATTTAAACATATCTGCAAAACCATGTCCTCGTTGTCGAGCGACTCCTCGGTACACAGGATACATACATGTTCAGTTGTTAGAGAATCGTTTTTGAAAATGGAGTTTCACTGTGACTTTACCTTCGGTAAATGGAATATTTTGTCCCAGATCTCTGTTTATTGTAATGCTGGCACTGTCAAAATACGACTTACTGACAGGCAAATAATGACGATGTACAAATTCACGGTGAACATGATAGGTATTTCCACCTTCCTCGTCAGAGACTGCAGCAGAATCCACTTTGAAAGGAATGACACGCAGTAACGGTACAGAGGTGTGTCCCACCACGTTGTCCTCCACTACATCGGAGTACACAAAAATCAAGTTAAATCCTTGGTTCATTTCTACAGGGAATATCAAAAATATTTCGCAAAATACATGTTACCGGTCATAGCTGGTATTTCTTTTTTCTTGACCAACCTGAAGTCTCCACCCAAAATATCATACAATTCAGGACAAAGGTAATGGCCATAATTTTGTCCTCTGAAAATGTAATCATTTGGGGACGAGCTACGTTTTTGTACTCAAAGGTAACACTTTTTCTGGCTTTGTCCATGGTTTTACCAAACACAGTATTGAACCTGGTAGCAAGTGTAGGCACTAAATGTTGACCACTAAAATAATAGCTTTCAGGAATGGTTAACGTATAGGTAGACCGTTTAGTTTTGGGGGTCCTGTATTCTTATCGGGTCAATAACGGTGATGCGTTCGTCCAAGTGCTGTTGCAATTGGTCATCATACACTTCTACTTTAAAACTGTTTTTATTTTCGACGATGTTTTTTATTCGTGTTGCGTGTATCATTTCCACTAAAGCCACTTCCCAATGGGCATCTTGATCAAAATGAATGGCTTGATATAATTTAGCCGTGTAACAGCACAACGTGTTGTTAGGAAACACCTCAATGGAACTGTCACTGGGTAACGTTAAGTAAAATTGGTTGCTGGTGTTGTTGTTCATAATTCCAAAGTTCTTCTGTCCAAGGAGTCACTCGAGGAAAAAGGAGTGTCTAAAAGAGGATTGTGATTGGAGGAGTGACTGTTGGGAGAATGAATTACGTTGGACGCAAGACTCCCAATATTGTTACTGTTGTTCCCGTTGTAAGAGTATTTCAGGGTAGTATTGGGAAGAAGATAACCGATGTAACTGCTGAGTAAAATGGTCCACAATTGTTTGTCTACTTGTTGCAAACTCAAATTAGCAATGGCTGCACCGACGACACACTACACCACAAAGATGTGACAGACAAAGACGATTTGGGGTGTTAGGTACACGTTCTCCACACCACACCCACAAGGGTTGCTTTTGTAAATCTTGCAGAGAAGAACAGGGTGTAGGAGTAGTCACTTTGGTAGTTGAAGCTGTATTGAAAGGCATGATGGTCACTTACTATTAGAGTCGATAACTTCCGAAGCGTCAATCCAAGAATCAAAACTAGGAGGATATCCTTTCCAACGTACTTTGACTTCTTTGACACAAACGTTTTCCTACTTTACGGGTTCTTCGTTCTAGAATGTTTTCAATGTCGTACAAATCGTCTTCATTTTTGGTGACACGTTGTAACTCAGGCAAGTAAAACGTTCCTATAATACTTCTCCGTTCATGTCTTCCAATTTATAGACGGTAGGATGACGATCACACACTCGTCCAGCAACACGAAACAATTCGGTGGTCCAGGTGGGTAAGTAACCTTAGTCGAGAGTGCGTTTGGTATTGCCAATGCAAACCCAATCTCCAGCGGTTAACACTCCACCTTTCTTGGAGATAGCCATCGTCGGGACGTACCAAATAGACGCTCAAAATCAATTACTTCTTTGTCAGGTGTCACATCTTGTGGGGCACGTCCAATGCTTTAATGGTAAGATTGGTTGTATGCTTGGACTAAGTGCGGTAAGACGTCGATGTCCGTTAGAATGTGGTGATGCATAAAATATTTCCACATGTGTTTTTCCAAGGTACGTTGAAAACGTTCCACGATGCTGGCTTTAGTTTCAGGATTTTCGGTGGTAAAAAAATGAATGTCACGTTTCTATCATTCTCGCTGGAAAGCTTGGTTCAGAAATTCGGTGTCTTTTTCAGTTTGCCATCGAAGAGGGTGACGACCACTTTGTTTCAACACCAGTTGTAGGGCTCGTACTAACTCTCCGCTCGATTTTAAAGTCAATGAGGGTGACGACCACTTTGTTTCAACACCAATCGAAGAGGGTGACGACCACTTTGTTTCAACACCAGTTGTACTAACTCTCCTCTCGATTTTGATGTCAATGGTACGGCCCAGGCAAATTTAGATAAACGTCGATGACACAACACAAATACTTGTAGCCACCAGTTGAGTGCCACTTCTGTAAAATTTTCGTCGAATGTGTTTATGTAAAGTATACGTAGCTTGTTCTTGTAACCATCGTTGCACTTCAGGTAAATGGAGATTTTTCAGGAGTGTTTTATGCAGCACGATACAATTTCTAAACGGCTCCGTAACCTGCAGGGTGGCCGGGATCGTAGTAAATACTGGTTAACACCTTTTCCATGGTTTTGCTAATGAGGTACCTACTTTTCGATAATACTGTTTTGGTTGGGGAGAAATGATGGTTGTTTGGAAACGGTGTTAGGGTCCGATGTGCCACAGGAGTAAACGTTGAGGGTACTAGTGGTGGTGTTGGTGGACGTAATGGGAAAGCTCTGGTCTATTTTTCTTTTCTTCTGGTTTCATTTCTTTCTTTTTCACTTCTGTCGAAGGAGGAGTGGCCATCATCTTTTAACCCAAGTTTTTGGTTCTTCTCGTTGGGGAGTAGTGGAAGGGGTCAGCAAGGAAGCTGCAATGTTACTAGGAATGGGAGTGGCAGTGGGTCTTTGAAAGATATTTTGGGTCTATTCTACCTTGGGTAATTGTAGGGTTACGTCTGTCTTGTCCTCTGTAAATAGTGATGGCAACGGACTATTCATTAGAGCCTTAAAATCGGTCACAGTGGATTGATTTGTTTGGTCCACAGCTTTCCGATGAAAGAGTTGAAGTCGTTTCAAGAGTTGACCGTATTCGTACGAATCGTTGCGATGCATCAACGATTGCAATTCGTGGTGTAATTGGGACATCTCGGTCAAATGAGGATTAGGTGGTAAATGGGAGGTACGTTCTTCTTACCAGCGATGGTATTCCATCCATCGTTTGTAAGGGACCAAAGTCAGTTTTCGTCCATCCATTGGCTTCCAAAGGTTATGTCTGAGATTGTTGTGCTATATAGATCCCTTTTATCTTCTGGAAGGATCATACATATTTCTACCAATCCCTTGGGCCATCCATTGTGTCATCCCTTGTCTCAAACCTGGCAATAAGCCTGTCAACAAAGGAGCAAGAAAGGGTACAAATCCTCCGCGTCGCACCAATATCTTTTTCTTTTGACGGATGGATATTTTCTTTTGGACCATTTGACGAAGAACGTGTCGATGTTTGGCTAAGCGTTTTTTCTGGTGTGGAGACAAAGTTATTGTGCCTTTCAAGACATTCAAACAACATTCGCACAAGGTATCGATGACCTCTTTGAAGGCAGTTTTTTAATGATTTGTTTTCGTATGGTCCGAGAGACATTGGACAACACAGACAATATGTCTCCGTGTTTGGCTAAACGAGGAGGTAGTCCTTTTCTATTATTTCCCTTGTAGGTTGAATAAGAATGTTTTCTGCGGGGTGACATCTTTGCTTGTTTGTTCCAGAAATACACAGACCTCAAAGACTTGGTACACACCCTCTTTTATCTTCTTTTTGAAACTAGCGCTTCGTCAAGAAAGTGACGATCCTATCTTGACAAGAGTAGCTAAAGACACCAGTTCGGTTCTGAATCATGTTGCTTAGTTTGTTCATATTTTTAACAAAACCAGTAAATATGCCTTATCTTTGGTTACTTCTCTTTTTCTTTGGATGACTGCGTCTTTTTACCTAATGACGTCGATGTTTGGCTAAGCGTTTTGTGGGTTGACCGAATTGTCTTTTTCCGTTTCCTTTTAAGACAGAAGAACGCCAATGGTTGTGGTGTGCACGATTTTGAGGAGACATCATTGGGTGTTCAGAAGTAGCACAGAAAATACTGTTTCAGTTTGTTGCATTCAAGTCATTTTTGTACTGGAATGCGACGCCACTGATTATTTTTGCGTTGTATTAACTTCATGACAGGTAACACACGTTGTGAAGGGGTTTTCAACGGATTAAATTGGGACAGTTATTGTTTGGACAAATCCAGTAAACTCTGTAACATGCTGGATCTTTCTAGGACTATGACTTTGGGGGCTGGTACTTTCTGAACAGCTGCTACTGCCGCTAATGAGGAAGAGGGTGTCACCGGTGGAGGAGATGTTTTGGAAGACGCAGTTTTCCAATGTTTCATAAAATTAGGAAGAACGTGTGTCAAATTGAATTTGGCTAGCATCACTAGCAACGGAGAAGTGGAAAAACCTGAGGCTACTGGAAATGTGGTCACTGGTGCTGCAGGTCGTGGTTTACGAATGTAAGGTTGCGTCGTGGCCGAATTGCCTCTTTTGCGGGTGACTCCTCTTTTCTGTGGACTTTTCTTTTTCAGTATTTTGGTCTTGACACCATTGTTTTTTTTTCTTTTGGATTTGTTTGGCTTTTTTTCTTGGATAGGTCTTTGAGACCATTGGGATCCCATTTTAAAAGGGAACGAATGATGACACCTTCTACAGAACCGCTACCTTCAGGTTTCAAAATGATTTGCTTTTTGGTTTGAGTGTCTATGCGAGGATCGGCTAGTTGCGTCAATGCTACTTTGTTTCTGTCAAAAAGGTGTTTGGTTTGATCTTGAATGTGAATGATGCCTTGCAATACTGACGTGCTGTCACCGTAAACCATCGTAAGACTTCTTTGAGACTGGCTTCTTAGATGTGAGCATGTATTTGTGGATTTTTTTCGCGACTGATACCGTACAAGGCACGAATCAATTTGATGGGAAAATGAGACTGAAGGGACGTCATGTTGACGATGTATGAGACAAGGTCAAAGTGACCAAGGTTTTTATAGATTTTTTAGTTGCTGTTATTGTTATGTCGACGACGAGGACGTGTACACGACATATCCTCCGTCTTGGCACCAGTCGTGAAACAAATGGGTACGAAATCGCAAATAATCGGAGTTGGTGGGTTTTAAATCCACGAGTAAATAGGTTTGTGGTGTTTTAGTGGCATCAGCGTACTCATGAGTCAGTCTAGGTATTCCTAACTGTTTTGCTAAGACTTGCACTTGCGATTTATCTCTAGGACCTTTAAACAAGACCACGTAATGGGCATTGAAACTAATGGTACGATGAGCTTTACTTTGTTGAAAGAAATTTTGTGTAATGTAAACGACACTGGCATTACGATAATGCCCTTTATGCGTAAACCACAGTTTAATTTCTTCTTCGTCTACTCCTAACATGTCGTCGAAAATGAAAAAATGAGTTTGAATGGGGTCAGACACGATCCCGTCGTCTTCGCTAAGAATGCCTTCCACAAACACAATGGAATCACCTTGACTTTCTTGCAAGAGGCTGTATGCCGATTGACACTCTTTGTAACACCACACAATGCGTTGAGGTGAACGATCGATCAAATGATGTTTATGTTCGATCAAACGTTTCACAAATTCGGTTTTGCCTAAACCGCTCGGTCCAGCAATGACCATGTTAAAAGGATGATGAAGATACAAGGCCTCACAACTAGCAAGATCTAAGTATTCGTCAATGACAGAATGTCGAGGAGGAAGGAGTAGAAATAGCAGAGGTAGCCATAGTAGTGTAGGGTTTGACACTTTTGACTCAAAAATAGACAAGGCAAGAGGTTTTTATACCATTTTCAGGACACGTTTATTTCAATTCATGTTTAAACTGGAACCGCACCAAAAAACAAAAATACATAAAAGCCAAATGGATAAGTACAGGAATAAAAAACACATGGTGACGCTCAAAGTGACATATAAACAGTTCTCTGTACAACCTCGTTTTTTTAACCAAAGGTGTCCTAAAGGTAGTGTGTAATGCTCTTATAGCCTCTACATTGGGTACAGTCACATAGGTATCCTTCCGGAATGGTATTTCGGGAATGTCCATGACAGTCCTGTCCTGAGAGAAGTGATTGTCCTCGGTGACAGATTCTTCTTCTTCTGGCACTGTCACTAACACAGGCTTAAAAGTTAGTTTTTTCACTCGACGATGGATTTTACGATCACAAAGCTTGAGTATAATGGGATGCTTCTTTTGTCCAAGCCTCAAAACTCCAACTTTTTCAGTCACGTACATCTGTCCAATGAGGTTGTAAATCACAAGCTACACATACATCGTCGTACACCTCTTCCTTACCTAAAAGTTGACGAATCTTTTTTTCCTGTAGAGGTCGAGACGTATCCAGATGAGATCGTAAGGCTTTTAAAAGAATTTGTCTCTAGTCGACATTTAAAGGAGTCCCCATACTGTCTTTGTAGATATTGTTCGTAAAGTTTCCACAAGGAATCGATAGGTAAACGAAATCCCAGAAAGCGAGTCACTAAAACACACACTACACGATAACCCAAATTGATGGGACACAGTTCTCGTAATAAGAGTTCGTAATCCTCCACCGTTTGAATATTCTCATTGATATCCTTCCACGGAATCTGTTTAATCACAAGTGACAAAAGGTTGTGGCATGGTAGACACTGTTATACTTCTTTATGTCGAAGGCAATAAGTGTATATTCTGCAGAGAATTATGTATAATCTTCTCCAAAAGTGAAAGTAATTAACATGGTGTGTAATTTCGGACCACTGCCATTCAGGGTTACGGTCAAGAATGGTTATAAAATTTTCAGATGTAAACGGTCTGAATTCAAATCTGTGGAAAAAGGCACACTTAATCCAGAAAAATCTGACACGTTGGTTGACTTTTATCACTTTCCTCTTGTGCATTTAGCGACACAAAGGTTCTACAGTCACCAATAGAGATTTTCCTTTAGAATGTCCCTGTCAAACTTTCTTGTAGATCTTATCTTGCAATTCGTGTGGTAATACTTGAATATTTTTTTTAGAAAGGGTTTATATACCGGTCAAGGTTTGAATCCCAGCCAAACTTGTTTCTTAAACGGCATGGAATTCTCACTTTCAATCACAAAAGTCCCACTAAAGGTAGGTAGTGACAATTCGGAGACCATCGAGCATGTTCCAGGTAAGCGGAATCCTACTGTTCCCACTCGTAAATTGACACACCACAACTGAAGCACTTGACCTTATCCCCTTCGTTTAAGTAAAATAATCCGGCTCTGGCTAATCCTTCAGGAGTTAGTCCAAGCAGATATTTTTGCCATTTATCTTTGAAGGTTTAGAATCGACTTTTAAAGTTACAGTATTCAGACAAGCACATAGGGAACGAATATTCGACTCTCCTAACTTCAATTCGATACAAGTAAGGTGAAATTCCAAGCAGTCCACGATAACGTGTGGCACCGATTTCACATCCCTCAGGTTTGACACGCACAGCATCTCTTTCTATGGCAGGTTTAGGGGTAATACTCATAGCAAAGTTCCCACGATATCCTGCTGAATCACTGAGGTCACAGTGTATGGCATCACTGCCATCGCAAGGTATAACATCGCACTCCACTTGAGAATCCCCACATTTGAATGATGTCTGTTTACACGGATTCATCTTGTTTCACTTGGTCCTTGTAGTTACAAATGTAACTATTGGTCTTGGACTGTACTCTTTGTATATGCTCGGACCGTACGGTAAAGTGAAGTGACTGGGAATTCGCACTCTCTTCTTGTACACAATTTGATAGACTTTTTCCAAAGGTCGGCTGACAATTTGGTGAGTGGGTAAACGTACAATCTTGTGCGGTTCGTAGGTGATCACTTTAAAAGTTTAATCCTGTCCCGACTGTATGGCTTCTTGTAGCACGTCAAAGTTCACCACTCGACTGGTACGATAGTTGAGCGTCAATCTTTTCACTTTACATTCGGTGTGCATTTCTCCTTCTGGGTCCCGGTATTCGCAGCCGTAATTTTTAGGACCACCACTTACAAAACGTAGAATCTTGTCATAGGGATATTCGTTTGTCCAGGCTCCTAACACACTGGTTCGATCGGTGGATGTAGAAGCAACTGTCCGTGTCAAAAAACAACACACGATCTCCTAACAGTTTTAACACTTCGTGCAATTTTAAGCGAGCATGGGCTGTTACGTAAGCCGCAATGATAGTATTTCTAAATTTGTCAGCTTCTACAAAGTCTAGTTCTTCTTCGTAATTGACTAAGATCAATTACTCACGAATGACGTTCACGTGTTTCATGAATTTGGTTTTGTCGTGAATCATCTGGAAGTAGCGAGAAGGTTCGGACAAATACTCCGTCTTGGGTAAAGGCAGGCAGTTGTGCCATTTTAACCCACGAGCAATTTAACATACGTTTCGTAAACGATCGCCTTCGTTTTTCTCGATGTAGTCTAAAGTTATGCCGTCCTGCTCCCAATACTTTTCTTTGAATTTCTTTTGGTCTTCGGAAATGTGACACCAGGAACGATAGCTGCTAGCTTCTTGTTTTAGTTTCAAAAAGGCATCTACGTAATCTGCAAAAATACCTTTCAGTGTCTCGTCGTCCTTGTGGTATTGTTGTGACTTGGGAAAATGGTAAATTGTGTACACTTCTAAGAGCTGGTATCCCAGGTCCAGGGCTTTAAACAATTCCACGCTAACGCACATTCCTGACAAGGCGCGTTCTTCCTGGCTGTGCTGACAAGGTTGGTCTTGGTTGCATGTATCGGCACAAATTCGACAGAGAGGAAACATTAGTTTCCCTTGGCAATGGTGAGGTAAAACAGGATGGTACAAGTCAGTAGGAAGCAAGACTTTGCACTTGATCAATCCTTTGTATTTTCGAATTTGGTCCAGGTTATTGTGTTCTGTCATCAATTGTGGGTGTCCTACGGGAAAGTGACGATATTTGCACACGTAAGGATACAGCCAACACACGTCCAAGTATCTGATTTCGTCGCCTTTTCCTCGTCCGCCTGGTACAGCAAACAGGTGGCATTCGTTCGTCCTCCGTACAAACGATCCCGTGGTTTCCACCAGCTTGTAACTTTCTACGATACGTTTAAACTTGGGATCGGTTTTCAAACGGTGATCGTACTCCTGTTCCCACTTTTCCACCACTTAGTATCCTTGCTGTTCTAACTTCAAACGACGCTACCAAGTAGCCTAGTACAAATCTTCCATGGTTTGTCGTAAAAACTGATTATTGGTGTCACGTTGAGGGTTGCACACGGGACATCTGCGAAATAAGCATCAATTACACTCGTACACGATTTGAGGGTTTTCTAAGTCCCAGCCATCCACCAAACATGTTCCAATGGTCTTCTCGCCTCCTCCGTTGCGGGCGTGTTGGATCCATTTGTCTTCCGTGTCGCACAAGTAATGTAGTCAGCGTAGGGCTTTAACCGAGTAATGATGATTGACAAAGTTATTCGTTTGAGGACTGATGACAGCTAGAGTATTTTCGGTTATGAATCGTTTTCTGTACACTAAAAAACACGCTTTGGCTATGGTACAAGCTTCATTCAAAGGGTTGATCGATCCCTACGTTCTCCATGAACAATTCTCGAAATTTTCCACAGCAAAGTCGTAAAATGTCCACGTCAGATCGACAATACTTTAACATTTCCTCTTGAAAGTCGAAGGGGTCCAAGCATGGAAAGCTTCCCGTTGTTCGGTGCGCATGTTATCGGGGTCGTAGTCGTCAGCCTCGGGCAAATGGGGTAAAACGACAAGTTGATTGGGTTCGATATTGAAAAAGTGCGGAAAATAACCTTTGGCCATTTCTGTCATTCTAATCGTTTTAGGCATGCGACTCAAAGGCATGGCCAAGTAACTCATTGAACCTATAAACTGTACTTGTCCTACTTGCAATGAAATGATTTTGGCACCGTTTAAATTCACTTTAGGACGTTCGGTACTTTGTTCTGTAGAGTATCAGAGAAGAAATTGCCCATCTTATCACTAGAAATTGTGAACCATTACCGTGGCATGGCGATGACAATCTCCGTAAAGTTTGATGTCTTCTTCACTCCACGTTTCGTCGATGAGGTCTTAGATCAATTGGGCAAAACAGCTTAGCGTGTACGGTCCCCGAAAGATGTTTTCATGTCCTCCGGGAATCTGGCTGCAGTGAGGGCAATGACTAAAGATGGGTTCTTGGATGCAGTGCTCGCACGCTCGATGAGCCACGCAGAAATTAAGAATGTGAATGCCTGTCTCTTGCATGCATTCGAAATCAAAATATATAAAATTGCCTGTCTTCTGATCATCTACTTATTGGGCTTGGCAATTTTTAATGAAGCATTCGTGTTCCAAGTCTACGATTTGGTGATAAATGTGACATCATTTCTTCCCTCGACAAACGTGTAACTTGGCACCCTTGGTACGTATGCCTTGTCCACAAGTAGGGCACATTCTCAGAAGCTGACAAGTAAGTTTCTCTTGATAACCTTGCATTTTCAAATGTTATTGATAAGTAACCTTTGTCGAGAGTGCGTTTGGTTTTGCCAATGTGAACCCAATCTCCAGCGGTTAACACTCAAGACAGAGTTGAGAGGCCAAACATCCTTCACATTTCGATCCACAATATTTGTGGTGTTCTCGATTGTTATAACCACAGTCACATTTTTCACAGAAGTAACCGTATCCCAGGAATCCATTGATGCTGGTAATGGTATCAAAATGCTCATCGGGATGATAGGCGTGAATGTATTTTCCATCTTTGAAATCGTTGCCTCGAAACAAAAGAGGTTCATGCACTTCTTGAGGGTGTACTATCAAGGTGTAATGTGGAGCCAAGACGTCTTGCAATTTTGCATTTCTGTAATGCCGCAAGGGGTGTCATTGGATATCCCAGCTTGATGTAACAGTAGTTCTGCTTCACTTCGTTGTTTGGCTCGGTCCGATTGTTGAATAGTTTTCCAGGCTCTTTTTCATTGTTACGTGTCGTTCTTGTCAGCATACGTTCGTCCCACGAGGATGGCACGGGCTAAACACATCTGGTCTTGAGACTTGTTAATTCGGACGAGGCTTGTTTTGGTGTTGCGAAGGAAGTCGACCAATAACATTTTTGGCGTCGTGTCCCCAGGGGAAGAGAAACATGGGTCATGAACAGTGTGGCCTTTCCGTCAGTGATGTGAAACTTGTGGCTTAATTGTTGCACATGTTGAATCTTGTCGATGACTTTAGTAGGTGTCAATTCTAATGGACTGCTAAACTCGATCCAAACGGGAGACTTTAAATTATAGTGATGAACAGAAAGTCTCAAGTGATATGCTTCTTTGGCTTGACATTGCTGTTTCAGTGCAGTTAACATAGAATCACACATCTCGGTAATAAACCACTCTGTATTCTCCAAAGGTACGTTCGACTTGAAATCTTTAAACTTTACTGCCTACGTGAAAGCCGTTGTTCTAAACTTTCGAGAGGTCCGCTTTTCCGTACCTTGAATGTGATAGTACTTTTCAGGGTTTACTAAGGGTGGTGAACTTTGCTTGGACGTCGCTTGTCTGGGTCTGGATTCGGGCTCATGTCATCTTCAAAATCACTGGCATTAATTTTTGGGCCAAGACTTCAGCTACTGTGCGAGGTGATACATAACGTTTCTGTCTCTTATTTTCTCCTTTCTCGACAACATGATACGATCGTTTCTTCTTGTCTGCAAAACGTAAAATGACTACATTTTAAAAACCATGACCCCTATATATTCATGTCCGAGCAGTGCATATATACAAAGGGTCAGTGTCTTTCCTTTCAGTATTCATTTCACTCTCACATTGACCAGAACAATGGAAGAGCAAACACAAGTTGAACTTCTCATCAGAAATCTGCGTGGTGTCTTACGAAAGTTTTCTTCAGACAAGCCTACTTACTACTCTCCCTCCTTTCGAGATAAAAGTCAAGATATTTGCTCTGTAAGCAGAAAGGACATTGGGCTACAGAATGTCCAGATCGTGAAGGAAAAAAAACAGGTACCAGAAGAGACAAAAGTCAAGATATTAGTTATCATTGTAAAGAGAAAGGACATTGGTCTGCAAACTGTCCTAAGAAACAACAGGAGCAAGAGGAAGAGGGGGAGAGGAATTCTGAACAGGAGGAGGAAGAGGTACCGTCCCCAAAGGAAGAAGCTCGATACGTTCACAAAAACCAGAAAGAAGACGAAACGAAAGTGAGGAGGAAGAAGAAAAAGAAAAAGCTCTGACCGTAAAGAAATTGAAAAAACAGAAAGAGCGAACAGAAGAAGCCTAGGAACTTTTAAATGTGGTATTGTGTTATGTTATGTTGTGATATTGGATTGTAACATTTGTACCAAACAGCAAAGAGGGTGAATTGGACGTCTCTAATTGAGTTGAATTTTAAGCACAAACATTCAAGTCTCCTTTTGCCAAATGGAGCCTTAACGATTTTAGAGCCACTAAGCACAAAAAAGACTATTACAGAGACAGAGTCTCCAGACAAATTGTTATTGTAAATGTCTTTGTTTATCTCCGGTCTTGTCATTAATTATTACTTTAATTATTCGTTTGTTGATATATTCCATGTCAGATACAAACTGATTTAATATCTCAACATATTGTTTGATCTCGCTGCGTGAATTCGCTATATCAGAAAGATGATCCTGGAAACTCTGTCGTATTCGTTCTAGTTGTGTTTTATGTAATTTATTAATCTCGCTAAAATTATTAATGACATTATTTGAAATAAATACAATGTTAATGGATGAATCAAGAGTTTTCTCTAAACCAAATTTCCATTGCATGGTATTCTTGTTGATAAATATGAATTTATTGGTTAATTTTGCATTTTTTATACCAGGCAAATAATTTTGATATGATGGAATAATTTCGTAGTATGATTTTTTTGTCTGTGACATAATCAGACTTTTTAGGTTCTGGTATTTGATAAGATGGTGCCTGAGGAGGGATTTCAGGCCATCCTAGTATTGCTCTGATTGAGCTCTGATAGATATCTACGACGTACCAGGGCGAGTTTATCTCAATTGCGGATGATAGTGTTGGTTCATGAACTGTGATATCAATGTTTGATTCTCTTCCCGTAATGGATTTTATTCTACGCTGAAATTCATTATTGATTTGTTCGATTTGGTAAGACCCAGTGGGTAGAGAAGCAACGTCCCAGTCTGGAGTTCCATCGAATTTATTTTTCCTCGCAAACACTAGGGAATAATTCGGTTGTTGACCACCGAATGATTTTGATCTAATATTAGGCCAACTGTGGTATACTCGTAATTTTGCTAGTGCGATCTCCTTAACCGGAATAACATTTGAGAAATGTACACTGAATTCAGGATTGAGGTTATTGAGATCATGGTGGTTTTCACCGGGGTTGTATTTTCTGCTATTCCTTCAAGTAGTTCTTGTGGCGTAATATGTACCATGTTATTGATGCCTTAGCTAAACTATTATCGGTGATTGTTATCGTGAATCGTTCAGTTGTATCCTTATAAAATGATCGTTGATATTGTATTATTGACCCCGTTTGAACTCGTCGATGAAATATTAAACTGAATCGGTGACACTAGTGTTAGTCGATAAATACCTTTGACGGTTGCAGTGATACTAAGCGTGTTAGCGAGTGGTGTCCACGCAAATAATCCATGTTGAATCATATACACGCTATTTAAAATATTTTCTTTTTCGTGTGGAATTTTTATTTTTTCCACTACGGATATTATCCTCGGCAAATCATCCTTGATGGCATCGCTGGTCGTTTTAAGATCATCGAGAGATTTTTTTAATATCCGCGAGCTTCGGTGTGGTCGTCAGTGGAGTCCCAAAGTAACTCGCGATAACGTTTCTACGTAACGCCAAGCAGCAGAGGGGGAGAACAGACCAACTTTTATAAGCGTCAATTTGGCAAATTAAGGCTACCTCGAAATCGTAAAGAAAAGCGTCCATTTGGCAAACTATAATAAAATAAAAATAGTAAGCGATTTTTAGGATTTCACAAACAGACTAATTTGTAAAACCTCACCTCGTAGATCAATCAGATTATTGGATTGGTCAGTGAGCTTGAAATTAACTCTCGTTGATGAATCATTATGACATCGCATATAGACTGGATTAGTTGGATCTTCAATGATAAGAAATCCTGGTGGAGCCGTTGGTGCAAATGAATATAAAATATATCCCTGTTGGGCTTGATTCGATCTATCAAGATTTATTTGATAGCTTCCTTCGATAACATCACATACTAAATTCAATGCAATCACCGTGGATATATTGACGTTTTGAGGAGCGATATGCCGCCAGCCTCCGTCGGGGTCATTATTATGTTTGAGGATAGTTGAACCCTTGTGTTGTTGTCTCCATGAGGTGAATATCGCAGCAAATCTTTCATTGATAAAATCATTAAGGGAATTTTTTAGTTCGTTTGCGCTATACCCAGGAAACTTGAATTCTGTAGAGCAGCTTCTAATGAAAGTAATAGTCGGACCAATTATCCGTGTACACCTTATACCTCGAACACAATATAGATCTATAATATATTTATAATAAAACGTGAATGTAATTGATTTTTCGGCGACAAAAACAAAAGAATCAATTAAACATCATGCAGCGCTACCAAATTCTATTCGTATGATTATAATCGGACCATCTGGAAGTGGCAAAACACCACTGCTACTTAATTTGATAACGAGATGGATGAAATGGGGTAAGTTGTATTTAATAACCCCGATTGTAGATGATCAGCGATACTACGATTTCTTAAAGGATTTTAACGAGAAAGCAAAATCGGAAATCGATGAAGATATTATTGACTTTATAACCGATATCGATGATGCACCGAACATTGATGATATTGATGGAAGTATTAACAATTTGGTCGTATATGATGATGTCATGTTTGAAAATCAAAAGAATCCCGCTAGGATATTTTCGAGTGGTAGGCATAAAAGCACCGATGTGATATATGTCACTCAACGATACACTCAAATACCAAAAGTGATCAGAGATAACTGCAATATTCCTGCTGTATTCAACGGAGTTGACACACATACGCTACGAAACATTCACCAAACTTGGCGCGGCGGTGATATGGAATATAATCTCTTTAGAAATTTCTTTAGTCACGCTGTCAATCCCACATGGATTTGTAACGATAAATTTGCATGATCCTAGATCAAGATATCGTATCGAGCTGGACAAAATATTCGGTTGAAAAGATTGTTAACCCAATAGCAGCAGAGGGGGTGCGACAACAACTTTGGCGTCCTTTTTAATTCTAGTTTGCCAAATGGACGCTTTTTTACGATTTCGAGGAAGCCTTAGTTTGATAAATTGACGCTTATAAAAGTTGGCCTGTTATCCTCCTCTGCTGCTCGCACCAATTTTTTTGTACGTGTTCTTCATACTCATAATTAAGTGCTAATAAATCATCCATCAATATTTTTATTGATGAGAGTCTTGGTGATGTTACCGGCTAATCTCCAAAGAAATCAGCGAGGGATAATTGAACATCAGTGATGGATTTTTGTACTCCCGCAAATTCATTTACTTGAGAGTTAAATTTATCACCGAGGGTTTTTAATGATTCCGTCGTCAACAAATAGTTGTCAACGAGTGTAGTTAATTTATCTGTGATCGTCGAAACAAGTACATCTGGTTTGAGTTTACACTTATCGTAAAAAAACCGCGATATCATTTTCAGTTACACTGAGTTGTTTAACTAAAATATCATTAAAGGAATCATTATTCGTTTTCAATTTATCATGACAATCTTGAAATACGACTATTTCATTTGGTTCAAAACTTGCGACGTTTAGCATCACGGATATTTCATCTTCGATTATTTGTTTTTAAATCACCGTCTGCAGATATTTCCTCAGTGGGTTTTTCAGGCTTGATAGAGTTCTTCCCCAAATATCAATCATTACATGTTATGATCTCTCTAAAAAGCGATTACTAGTATATTCTTGTTTTATGCGGTGGTTTAACGGATGATGAAATAGCATCGAGGACATTTGATACTTAAATGCCGCATATTGGTGGGTTGGTCATTTTCTGTGTTGGTAGCGTGGAATACAAGATCGGAATGTTTAAGTGGTGTATATAACGCATCAACTCTTTAGGCGGCGCTAACCCATATGAATCAAAATGAACAATTGCACACGGGTCAGTCGCGTATGCGTTCTGATTAGTGAGTTCCAGGTCCGGTGCTGTTATCGAGATTAATGATACCGGTTTCAGCAGTGTTTGGTTGTTTTGGTTATTGATCTTGGATAAAAACACCTCTAAAGTTTTTTATCGCTAGTTCTTTAGCAGCATCGAGTTAATCAAAATTTGACATCGGCAATATCCGAGTTAGCAAAATATCCCTAGTCTCAGGCCTTTTCCGCTGTACCATGAATACGGAGTTCCTGATAGTCTTAGACCCTTTCCATATTTTGGTATACTCGTCCTTTTTATGGTTCATATCATTGAGCAATATTATGTACTGCTTTGACATCAATAACTCCAGCAGCCCCTAACGCAGCGGATTTACCAGCTACAATCAACGCTGGTAACGCAGCTAGAAGTGGAAATATTCCTTTGGATTTTATCATGTCTTTGATCGCGGCCTCAGAGAGAGTGACCTGAACACCCTTTTATGTTTCATAGCATAAAATGTTTAATTTGACGAGCTGTCAGTGATAGTTTATTCTGACCACCAGACATCTTATTGTGTTTTAGCGATATCTTAGTTCCACATTTTTTAGCTGATTCCGATTGCAATTTTATCATTGAACCAGGAGTCAAAGTGATATTGACACGACTATATGACATTTTATTTAATAGCAGATTGATCTAATTGTCTACAATTACATGTATTCTACTGGCGCATCAACTACTCTCATCCGTCAACCAACACTTTCGAGCAGCATTGATTTGTCACTGAGAATGACAGCAATTGCTCTGTAATTGCCGTATACGACCGTTGGACCTACATCAAAAACAGGGAGTTGTGTTACACGAGCTCGGAAATGTATGTCAACGACGGATTGTCTGGTTAAGTCAAGCTGTTCCAACGAAAATTACTATATCGGACATAGTTTTCTAAAATCCAACTGTGATATTTGTAGACCGGTATCTACATTATTATCACGTCCACAAAATGTCAGCAAACGATGATATGCGCGTGCTATTTGGTTTTAATCTTAGTTAAGTAACATATGCTCAGATGGTTCCTGTTGGACGTTTATCATCAGCGAGATTATTCCCAGCGTTATCATCGATATCTTGAAAATTAGAAAGAATCTGATTACAATCTAATTTATCTGATAATTGTATTTTTTGATTTTTCAAATTTGAAATTTCCATCATTATGTAATTGACGTTTTCAAAATTCATTTTATGATATATATATATATATATATATATATATATATATATATATATATAATATATTATATATGTAAAACAAACAAATTGGGGTTAATTCTTACTCGTTGTCATATATATGATAGACAATACAGCTTTAGAAACCACCATTCGAGTGTTATGGCGGGTTTAAGGCACATAGAGGGATGGTACAGTTATATATGATATATGATAGATGGTACAATCTCCATTCGCTCTAAAGTGTCATCAACATCTTATCACGCATCGAGATATACATAAGACTCCCATTTGGAACCCCTAAAATACCGTCGTATGTTAGAGGCCCAGTGGTCACATATATAAAGCAACACAACCCCATGCGTGCCTCTCGGGTGTTTCTTACATCTCAGCAGACCCAGCGGCATTACAATACACATTCTCCATGTGAGGATTTAACACGCCAAATAACGGTCTAAAACCCCAGAGGGTGTGCTTAGTATATAACGTCACATAACATACATTTCTTAACTAAGTATTTATTGATATATGATATATGATATATGATATCGACAATACAACATTCTTAACCCCCATTCGAGTGTTATGGCGGGTTTAAAAGGTACATGTATGACAATACAACCTTTAACCTTTAATTCGAGTGTTATGGCGGGTTCATCAGGTACATATATATCAATACAACCTTTAAACTTTAATTCGAGTGTTATGGCGGGTTTATAAGGTACATATATGACAATATAACCTTTAACCTTTAATTCGAGTATTATGGCGGGTTTATAAGGTACATATATGACAATATAACCTTTTAACCCCCATTCGAGTGTTTATAAGGTACATATATAAGAAAACAAGTTATAATTAACCCCAGTGTTTTTTTTTAAAATAAGGACAGCACAAGACAATACAACACATACATAAAGGGCTATAAGCTACATTCAACTCAACCACTCTAATTCACAAAATCACCCGGGTTGAATGCAAAAACATTCACCGCGAGTGATGGTGTGACTTAGAGTGGTTTCATGTTGAACTTCGCAAAGCCCCAATAATATAATAAACAGGTTTCTATATAAGCTAACGAATACACGGAAATTATATCAGTGGTGTGATTTGTACTCTCTCGTTTACTTAATTGTGATTATTGACAGCATCTAAACAAGTCCACATACCTGAAAAAGGTATTTTAAAAAATATTGTTGTTGTAAATACAAATTTATTCGATTAGTTTTCTAACAGAACAAATACGTGATTGTTCCCATGACATCACTGAAGTATTCTCGTAACAACAACAAAACAGTTAGCTCTGTTTTAGAAACTATATACACAAGCTCACACGAGTTATCACCCTTTGCTGTTAGATATATATATATATATATATATATATATATGTATATATATATATATATATATATATATATATATATATAAATTCAGATATATTCAAAACTAATTATGTTTCTAGTTCGCTTTGAAGGTGCTGATGTATATATTAGTTCTGCTACATTGTGTATCGAGGACACATAAATATCAAAATACCTGCTGGCTTCAATCATTGATTGAAATACTCTTTAATCGTTATTTTCTATATTGAATGACTGGATAGGTCTCTTTCCAATTGATTTACAAGTACCGGTTCTTCCCCGTTTGGTATCAATATGATCAATTACAAACCCATCTTTTATCAATCCATTGAACATTCATATGAGATTCTGTGATTAAGATATTTTTCCCCCAGCACCAAATATAAGTAATCCTTGATTATTGATAACCCCTACTGGTTTTTTTGACAACACCATCAAGTGATGCCTCATAATCGATGATCACGGGATGTGGCTCAAATTCTTGGTTCATTTATATAATATATATTATTTGTCTAATTAATTATTTGGTTTAATTATTACTTGGGAATCTATCAATGTAGTCTTGAGGGGTTCCTATAATTTTGTCCTTCAAAGAGACATTGACGGAATTCTTGATTTGCTTGGCATAATAGCCCTTTAATTCCCTATATTGCTTACCACCCCAATTCAGACACAACTGTGATTTTCCTCTCACATCCACCCCTTTTCGTATGCATGGTAAAGGATCAAAACTTCCATACCGTACGCTTTGTGAATGATATCCACAGAATTCATTTCTGAATGATTTGTTACAGATGGTTACTGATCCTATCATAATCCATTTACAGTCATTCATTATATATATTTTTTTATTTAAATACTTCTTTTAATTATAATATGGCGGAGTTTGAGAGATTATCGAAAAAAAAAACCTGGAAAAATGCTGAGTTCAATCTCGATAGAGTATCAATAGATGCACCCGAAAATGGTCTAATAAGTGATAGAAGCATCCATGGTGCATTTAATGAATTCAAGAGCGATGGGGCATCTCACTATTGGTCAACATTTCGAATTGATGGTAGTGTTGAGGCTACCATGAACGACGAAAGAGCAGCAGTGATAATCTCGCATCTTGACCAGAAAAAGTACTTTTTTAGAGTGAAATTCATTATCCGCTCAGAAACGGGAAATTGGATTATACGCGATAAATTTGAACTCATCCTGAAAGATTAGAAAAAAGAACTGTCACTGTCAGTCAGGATTCCAAACCAGGAACGCTGATTGGAATTGACAAACCATATTACGAGATATCCCATCCTGTAACCACGAGTGTTTATGGGATCTATCCATTAAATGGCAAACGGAGTATTGAGAAACTAAAACCCTTGGAACAGTCAGGGAGGATAAATTGTGTAGCCGAGCGAATAATAGAGCATTTCACAAATGTGTTGCGTGGAAACAAATTGACGGATCTAAGACATAAAAACATAAATGGATGGGAAATTAAAAAAATGAGCGAGCGGTGCAACAATTCAAAATATAGCTGAGTTAGAAACATCACTAAGATTCCCAATAACCGTAACGACGATAACAGGAGAGGTATTACACGAATCGAAATATAAATCAAAAGCCGCTCCAATCAAAATTATTGATCATAATGCACACGCTTGGACCAACGCGGTAATAATATTTCCTCGGGATAGAACAATAAAATACTACACGGGAAATTTGTTTCATTTTTTTACGAGTAAAGTAAAAACGATCCTGTGTAGGTGTGGTTATTTCAGAGTTGTGAAAACAAAGAGTGTAAATTCGATCAATTTGTAAGACCCAATGGCTAAATATACCGTACTGAATACCTACATGACGAGATGAGTAAATTAGCTCGTGGTTTTTCAACGGAACACGACGAACAACTACTAACAAACTGTTTTACAATTTCGTCAGTTGCAGTTCATTTCGCGAGAAAGAGAAATCTATGGACACCAACAAGAACCGAATTTCTCTCAGATGTCGAATCAAGTTCTGTTGCACTCGGCCATGGTGGATTATGGAATACCAAATAGGACCCCAAAAGTGTCATTTCCGTTGATATTGTTGCGTGTTATCCAGGGAGTTTTCTCGGGTACGGAGAGAGTTCCGGGTATTTTAAACGATTTGGGCATCCCACACACGAGATGACCGTGTTGCGATTCATGGGCCGCTGCCCGATATTGATCTAACCGAATTCGCTCGTACGGTATCATTCGAGACCACTAAAGGATCCGTGCTGTTATGTTGGGTTTGGTAGACACATCAATGAAAAACACTGGATGCCAATAGTATCATTATGGTATATGATTGATTATAAAATACTAATATCGCTGATTGTCAGTGAAGCCATTATATCATATTGAAACATACTGAAGCCTGGTTACAACAACCCGATAGTCTAGATAGTATAATCAGCGAAAACAAAAAAAACTTCCTTCGCTCGACGAAGAATATATAGTTAGGTGGTCCAAAGAAATCTTTGAAGTTAGAAATAAACACGCAAAAGATATCGGTAGAAGAATAATTGGTAAATTCACCCAGGGCGGAAAATATGACCACAAGCGACATTCTTCGCGATTAATTATAGATGATGCTGAATATGATTTTATAGTCGCAGATACAACATCCAGAGGTATATATGTCAATAGTAAAGACGCCTTCTTATCGGATGAAACAAAAATCGGTACAATTGTTACTTACAACGACGGATATAATCCCCAATATAGCCATCTAAGAGTGTATATGCTGGCTTATGCTTCTATCAATTTACTTTCGATGATAAACATATTTCCTGACACCGCGGTTAGAGTCGCCACTGATTCATTTTATATGGATGTAAAACACAGAAAAGCAGTGGCTGAATTTACAAATTCTGACGAGTGTTGGTGATCATGGAGAATTAAAAAGAAAATATTTCGTGATGTTTCTAAATCAGCAGATGTTACAATTGAAAACAATTACTTGACAAATAATCAAATATCAGAACTATCTAATGCGCCTTCGATATCCGATCCAATATGTAGATATAAAACCAGTTACTTAAACGGTTGTGCTGGGTCAGGGAAGACGACTCGTGTGATCGAATTATTTCGAGGGAAATCAAACATGATTGTGCTAACACCAACACATAGACTTGAAAGAGAGATGATACAGCGAGGAGTTAATGCTTGCACTTATCACAGTTTCTTTCGATGGAAAGGTGACGAATGGACTCCTGATTGAATGGGCGACCAATATATTCCTGAAGTCATTATTTGAGATAAGATATGCACAGTGTCGTTAGATGTATTAAAGAAGTTTCTCGATTGGCTATTGCTAGCGAATGCAACTGTAATAATGTGTGGTGATCATTGTCAACCACCACCCTTTGTCGGTTTATCCCCACATAATTGGCTAAAAAATTTTGTAGACTATTATGAAGAAATTAGTACTGATCATAGGTCACTTGATAATGAATTAAAGGAGTTTAAGAAACTAATCAGATTACAACCAGATAGAATTCAATGTCAAATAGTGCTTGAAATAATTTCAGAAACCCCATTAAATGATTTTTGGGAAACGTGGAGACCAAACGATTTGATAGTGGCAAGTAGAAAGATAGTCAGAGATACACTTCAGGTGAAGTTATTTAGCACGCATAAAAAAAATTGAAACACTTCCAGTGCCGCTGTGTTATAGGCCTACAGATACACGAAGACAGGATATTGAAATTGATATTCCTGGCCAAAGCGAAAACAAATTCTAGTATTAAATGATATTGTGTTGGTTGATATCAGTGTTGTCGAAGATGCATTGAGTGCTGATAAATCCCCATGGAAGCTAGGATACGCAGCGACGATACATTCTTCATGGCTGTATACGATACAATTGTTTGGATCGTAGATAATCGCATCGAGTGGTCAAATTTGGTTTACTTGGCAGTATCCAGAGTACGAGGAATAAATCAACTTCGAAGAATTGTTTTAGATGATAATGACACCACAATTAGTAATATTGTCAGCGATGACATAATCAGAAAAAAACTCGCTGGTTATACCTAAACAACAGGACGAAAAAAACCAGAAAATTTTACATTAATGCTGAATTTATAATTACGCTGAAACAACAACAAAATAATCACTGCGCGAGTTGTAATGGTATAATGCGTTGGTGTTGGTCGGATAAAGATCCTTGCCAATTGACCGCAGACAGTAAAGATAGCAGCCTTGGTCATACCAGAGATAATGTAATGTTGACATGTCTTAAGTGTAACAGAAGAAGACGTGATAGTTAAGACCACGCGGTGGTATCACTTGTAATTGTTCCCGTGTAAATCTCGGCTGAGGAGAAGTTGAATCCAATCTATAAATTGCTCGTCTAGCCGTGGATCTCGTTATGCTACAAATGTAGTGACACTCCAAATAGGATCAGTAGCTTTTTTACCGCCTTCAAGCTTTCCTTGTTCATATAAATATCTCACAATGACGAGTATACGCTGTTTTGGAAAATCATTTTGCTGTTTTTGTACTGGTATATAATTTTTATAGCGTTAATAGGTTTTATGTTGATTGTTCGAATAATTTCTTTATTTCGCTCGGTAATTACACCCGGTAATCTCTTGACCATTCACGAGATCTTTTATCCTGAATAAACTCCTTCGCGTATTGATATCCAAATAACCGCTCAGCAAGTGTCCGATTAAATCGTTCAACAATTGCCAGATCGTGATGTAGTGCAGTATGTCCTCGTCTGATGGTGACATTATGATGCTTCATTGTTGATAACACCGCACCCGGAAATTCCTTGCCGGGATCAAATTGTAATAGATTTGGCCACTGTAGAGGACCCCGTCGATAATTCCTATCAAACGCAGAAGCCACCTCAGTTGCTGACTTTGTCTTAGCGGTTCTGCTTGTTTGTATCTAATCGCAACATCAACTACGGTTAGCGCGTATTTTTAAACAACATCATGTGGCAGAAATAATATATCAGCTTGACGAACTTCATTTGGGACGCTGACATCAAAATGCGAGAAATTAATTTGTTTAGGTGGTGGTAGATAAATTTGCCATGTCGCCTGTTTGATAACTAATCCTTTCTGTAGTATTCTTTACTTTTGCGACGCTAGAGAGTTTATTGACCATGAAGCCAGTTTTTCTTTGAAGGAATTATCAGTGATATAATTTAATGCATGAATCAAATTCACCTCTGCAATATGTCTGTGTAGCAGATTGCTACTTTTATAAGCAACATCATGAGCATGACATGCATTATCAATAGCGTTTATTGTGTATTCACCGGGTCCGGGTTGGTCCCTGATCCACAGTAACTATACCCTGGAAGATGTTTTTCTCCCGGATAGTTTGCCCATGGTGCTCCTGGTAATTTTGTTAGTTTGGCTGCAATATCACCACCTCGTTTTTTTTTTAAATCCTTAGAAACAAATCTAAATAGTTTTGTACTACATTGTACACACTTACCAGCAAGTGCTGATCTGCTATTTTTAGTTGTAATTGTTGTGATGTCGGTTGTGCTAGTACGCTTCTTACATTTCACACAGTATAAATCCATAATATATTTATGTTATATGGATATGAATGTAATTGATTATTCATCAACACGAGAACCAGAACCCATAAAACATCATGTTATGTTACCAAACTCTATTCGAATGATTATCATTGGACCTTCAAGGAAAGGTAAAACACAGTTGTTAATTGATATGATAATCCGATAGATGCAATGGGACAAGCTGTATTTAGTGGCACCGACCGTAGATGATCAACGATGTTATCAAGTGTTAAAAGATTATAACGATAGAGTCGCAGAGATCAACGGAGAGGACATCATTGAGTTTATTACCGATATCGACGAAGCCCCATCCGTGGAAGACATGGATGGAAGTATTAATAATAAGGTTTTATACGACGATGTAATGTTAGATAGACAAGAAAATCCAGCTATGATATTTACGAAGGGGAGACACAAAAACACTGACGTGATATATGTCACTCAACGATACGCGCAAATACCTAAAGTGATCAGAGACAACTGCAACATATTAACAGTATTTAACGGGACTGACACTCATACTCTTAGAAATAATTGGCAAACTTGGCGCAACGGTGACATGGACTATAATCAAGTTAGAAATTTCTTTAGTCATGTTCAGTCAATCCCACATGGATTTATAACAATAAATTTAATAGATCCTATAACAAGATACCGAATCGGATTAGGTCAAATATTCGGTTGAAACAATTCGCCTTCGGCGCCGTGCCTGGAGACTCTGTCTATAGACTCTGTTTCGGTAGTCTTTTTTGTACTTAGTGGCTCTAAAATAAATAAGGCTCCATTAGGCAAAAGGAGACTTAAAATGTTTTGCTTAAAATCCAACTCAATTAGAGACGTCCGATTCACCCTCTTTGCTGATTACCAGAATACACCAGATGTCTCTTGGTTTTGATTTTATAGAATAAGAACCTACACTTACGCACTCATACACTTACACGTACATAATGGGTTAAACAAAAGAAGAGAAAAAAAGGACTTTTGAGATTTCATTGACTTAGGCAATTGAAATGGTATTTCTTTTCGAAAAAATTGAGTGGCCCTGAAAAGGATCGTTGGTTATTTGTTTGTTTAAAACAAAACAAACTCAGAAATGGGACGAAACCATGTTTAGCTGTCTTAATCCTTTGCCACGGCCAAGGCCTACTTCTGGACTGGATCTTGTCAATGCTTTAGTAGAAATCAATAAAGATGGTATGGCGGACGTAGTTGCAGTTAAATTGGGTTGTTTAGCTCGAAAAGGTCTTTTTCTCTTGGGTCGTAATAAAGAAGTCTGATACATGTGTTTCAGACTCCTTAACTCTGCTAAAATGTCTAAAAGTACCGTAACCGTTTGATTTTCACTATTCTCTTTCTGTCTTTGGTCTTCTTTCTTTTCTGCTGCTACAGTTTCTTTCTGTTATTTCCTTCTTGCTTCTTCTTCTTCCCGCTGTTGAAGGAGAAAAGCTTGTTCTGCTTTTTTTGTCGTTGTGATCATTGCTCCAATTCTTCTTTCCGTCTCTGCTTAAATCATCGACGTGTAAAAATGAAGGAGAAGGTGTCGAAGGTTCCGGAACAAAATGTTGTGAAGTTAGAAAATCCACAATATCCCAGTCAAAATAAACTTCTTCTAGATGTAGATTTGTGTTGACTTTGGTAGTCACTGCTATACCATTACTTGCCGTCTCCACTACTGGCTCACCACAATTTATCGTCCTCTTATTTTCCGACATGATTGACAACTCTGTCGCATCAATTGACTGCGCACAGATGCTAGTACCTCTATATAGGGAAGGTGGCGTCACAGGCTACTCTCTTCCGATTGGACGGCTGTAACTGACTTTTTTAACGCGTGTTTGGATTGGTGAATAAACTCAATCCGTTTTGATCCGCTCTTTCCCGATAAATAACCGCAGTACATGGCATTCGCTTCACTTGTTCTCATCACAAGATGTAAACCAACGTATAATCCTATACCCTAGTTTCATCCATACTCTTTCATCCGGGCTATCCATTGTATGTCAGATCATCATGGACTATCACTCATATGACTGATACAGCCCTTTGGAAAAGAAGGATATATGTGGAGAGGCAAGGTTGTTTAAAGAGAGTTCTCCTCTATGGACCAGAAGTGAGGAGAAGTTTAAGGAAGAGAAGATGATCCTTGAGATGTCTTCTGTATTAACAATATAATGCTAAATAAAAAGATCCAAATGAGCTTTTCCACTCATATACCTCGAAAAGATATTTGCTTTCTTTGCCTTATCTTCTCTTGTCGCTAGACAGTCCCAAATGAAAATAATATTCCCCATGTTAAATTTCCCTTGACGCTAGATAGGCCCACCATGTTAAATTCCCCTTGACGCTAGATAGTCCCACCATGTTAAATTCCCCCTGACGCTAGATAGTCTCAAATATTTCCCATGTTAAATTCCCCTTGACGCCAGTGTGTCCCAAGCCCTTTTTGACTGGATTTTCTATTAACGCCAGGATATCCCTTATTACTACTAACGGATTTTAAATTTTCAAGACAAATTTAAACATTTTTTTTACTCGTTAACGCCGTAATCGTACAGAGTTGATAAGCTTTTATATTTAGCTTAATGCTCATGCTACTAAATAACATCTATAAACATCATTGACTTATTAATAATGTTTCATGAAGCAAATTCAGCACTTTACAAAATAGAGTACGTGAAGAAAGCACTATTTAAGCGAGAAATATTGAATAGTTCGGTACTAATTTTTCACAGCACTTAACATGGGAAATATTTGTGACTATCTAAAACACAACACAATTGAAAACAGTATATAAAAAACAATAGTTATGTATTTTTAATTTAAATGTTTGTTAGTTTAATTTATTTATTTTTTATTACATGCTATTGTAATTGTAATTGTATTGACAGAGACACATGCGTACACACAATATATATATATATATATATATATATATATATATATATATATATATATATATATATATATATATATATATATATATATATATATATATATATATGTGTGTGTGTGTGTGTGTGTGTGTGTGTGTGTGTGTTCTAAATCACAACGTTGAGCTGATTTTATAAAGCGCACACCGATTTTGCGTGGATAGCCGTGAGCGTGGATGTGGCTTGCAGGGTGCGAAGCGGGATGCGTCGTGCGACCGCCAGCAGTGTTGCAACACTGAGCACAAGCACATCTGCGGCAAGCTCACAACGCTGTCTGGCGTGTGGTCACTTCCCTTGTGTGCGTTATCACCACGTGCCTCGTGGGATTTTGAGATCGACGTTAAATACATATTGATAAGAATACAAGCCGCTGTAACTGAGTATCCTGTCTACTATACCTAGTCCTGTCTACTTTTTAAGTGCGGTGAAGGAAAGCAAACCCAGCTTTTATTTTTTTAAAATTAATCTATGATGCTTGGCTTTAATTTTGTAGATTTCTCTTTTTGAATGTTTTTAATGTTTAATTATGGGTATCTAACCAAATTACCAACCGTGCTGAGCACTGGCTTTTGTCTGAGTACCTACTTTTAAGTTTAATAGTAAAAGAAATACAAGGCCTTTCTTTAGTATTTTACTTTATTTACATACTTTATTTAATTTTACTAATGAATTAGCCCTAATCAGATACTTATGGCAGATTTTTACAATGCGCCACAAGCACCTCATCCTTTTGTCAGAAAGTTATGTATTACTGATGGCATTTTATTTATTTATTTAGTTAAAAACGAAGACCCAAAATGGCATCAAGTAGTAAAGACGTTGGACCAAAGAAGAGAAAAGTCACAAAAGAATTGAGAAGTTTTCAAGACAGATGGACTATAAACTTTTTTTATCGTGGAATTTAAAACAAAGTCCATATGCTTGATATGCAATAATTCTGTTTCTGTCTTGAAAGAGTATAACATTAAACGGCATTACGAGGCTAAACATGCAAATCAGTTTGATAAGTACAAAGGGCAATTTCGACAAGATCGAATAAATGACTTAAAAAGAAAACTATCTGCACAACTTCAGATATGTACAAGAGCGGCTCAGGAGTCAACATGCTATGTTAAAGCTAATTATACAGTAGCCATGATACTGGCAAAAATATCGAAGCCATATTCAGATGGTGAAATGGTGAAGGAATGTTTGGAGGGTGTCGTTGAAATTCTGTGTCCAGAAAAGAAAAAGGATTTCGCAAAAATAAGCCTTTCCCGTCAAACTATTACTAGGCATGTGGACAACATTGGAAAACATATTAAAGATAATATAAAAAATCGAGCATCCGAGTTCATATTTTATGCTCTAGCATTAGATGAAAGCACATATATAACAGATACCGCCCAAGAGACTATTTTTATCAGGGGTGTTGATGTCCATTTTAACAAAACAGAAGAATTAGCGGCACTGTATCCACTTAAGGACATTACTTGCTCACGAGCTTTGTTAGAAGCAGCTACATCGACATTGAATCGCTTTTCGTTACAACTCAACAGCTTATCGGACTTAACAACAGATGGTGCTCCAGCAATGGTTGGGAAACACGAAGGTTTAGTATTGATTGAAAATGAGGCCTGCAAAGTTGGTAATACTTCGATGCTAAATTTTCATTGCATTATTCATCAGGAGAATAGATGTTCCAAGTCCCTCAAAATGGACCATGTCATGAAGGTGGTCATCAAAACAGTGAACTTCATGAAGTCGAAGGGGTTGAATCACCGTCACTGCCAATAATTTCTCATATCTTTGGATTCATAGTATAATGACGTTACATTTTATGCAGAAGGAAGATGGCTGACCCGTGCCAAAATGTTGAAAAGAGTGTTTGATTTAAAGCAAGAAATACAATCATTCTTCGCAAGCAAGTCAAAAAGTATCTCAGAGTTTGAAGACATGGAGTGGGTTTGCGACTTTGCGTGTCTGGTCGATATATTTAGCCACCTAAATGATGTTAATACTCGTCTACAAGGGATCAAAAAATTGATAACATGTATGATCTTATTTCCGCATTCCAAATGAAACTTGGGCTTTGGGAACAACATTTAAGGACAAAAATCTTCACTCACTTTCCTACGTTGTTATTGCAACCAGACGTCACACAGAGGGCGGCGGATAAATACGCTTCGTTGTTATCCGACTTGAACCTTGAATTTGAAAACCGATTTCAAGATTTTAAAAAGCATCCTGTGCTTTTTGCTGCATTTGCAACGCCATGTAGACGTGAATTTATTACCAGGAAATTTACAAATGGAACATTGTGAAATGTGTTGTGATGCACAGTTAAGGGAGAAATTCCATCAGGTTGATTTGGAAGAGTTTTACAAAACATATTTGGACAAGGAGAAATATTCTGCATTTTTCAAACATGCTCTACCGATGATTCCGCTATTTGGAAACACTTACACGTGTGAACAGCTTTTTAGTCGGATGAAGCATATCAAATCCCAAGTGAGAACACGAATCACTGATGTGAATTTGGAAAACTGTTTGCGTGTAGCAACAACCTCAGTCGATATCGACATTGATGCACTTAGTTCTGCCAAACAAAATCAGGATGTCTCACTAAAAAAATAATTTATTATACTGTTTTGTTTAATTTTTATTATTGTTTCTTAAATTGCCTAACTCTAATCTAATAAATATGTTTGATTCTCAGTTCTGTTATATTTTCTTCAAAAAAATAATATATTTCATGTTTGATTTGAATAAAAATAAATTTTAAAAATTTGGTTATTCGGCCCGGTAGGAAATCTCATTTCTAAAATCTGACCCGGCTGCTGAAAGGGTTGGCTGTCCACCCTTGCTGTTAGTTAAAACGTATTTCTTTTATTTAGTACTCATTTAGATTTTTTTTCTAAAGGAAAGGCCACACCATATTCAAGACTTTTGGATTCGAAATACATTGCAATGGGATGAACCAAAAATATGACTTACCATTCTGTATATCTATCTGACCATGGATCCATCGATTACAACATACTTTTAATTGTTAGGCTCCAATCGTAATATGATGGAAGTTAGATTAAGATAAATAGCCGCTTCTTATTTTCCAATTTTATTATACATTATTATTGTCATAATTTCGAGTGGATACATTTTCGATATTTGGGTTAACACCTCAATGTAAAGAGCAATATCAATCCAATTTTAAACCACTCTAATGAACACGTGTCTTTTATAATGAAACTAACAACAAGTGTGTGGTTCTGTGACAAACGTTTGAACCCGAGATGTCGATATTTGATTCATCATGAAATTTATAATTATTATGTGGTCCCATCTTTAAAAGGTCAAAGTTTTATATTAGACCTTTTAAAATTATTTTTTCCACATACAATGGCTAATACGGATATTTGAGGAATGAAGTTAAACCCAGACAAAAGAAATCAAGAAATGCGATATTCTCTTGTTTGACCCCCACCCCCATCTACATAACTCATTTTGTACTGTCAACAATTCATTGTTGTTCTAATTTTATCATACCATATTTCAAACCTGCAATAACTTTTTGGTTTAACCAGAAATACAATCAATAATGAATTGTGTTACTCTTTTCTGACCTTTGTGCAGTCTATACCAGCGGAAGATAAAGCACTTCAAAACTTCTGCTCATTAAAGGCACTGGTGGGTTTGGAATGCAGAAATTTTAAAATATTTTGATATTAAATTCGACTTATTGTTTGTTTATCTGTATTAATTTATAGCGTTTGGTAAATAAAAATACAAATGATTGAATTAAATATTTGGTAATTTTTTATTTCTTTATTTCCTATATACTGATTTTATCGTCCGAAACAGGCGTCTATATATGTGTACCATGTTGACCTACCCTATTTTGAACCTTGTTTTTTAAGTATTCTATTTACAAATCAAATATAAAAGGAGGCAGTTTTAGTAGTCACCGAACTTAATTATCACAGAGGCAGTCCTCTACAGAGTTCGGTAAGATGGGGGTTGGCAACAAAACGAAGCTCATTCTACAAATTGGAATTGTACAAATTTATTTTAATTTTGAAAAGAGATACATTTTACAAATATCTTTTTTTAACGATAAATCAAATAAAATGTAATATATAGAATTAAAGTGTTATTTGCTCATGTATAGGACATATTGATATTGACAACATCCCTTAATCCCCTGGAAAATTTGAGCTATGATGCTTATTGTATACACTTTGCTGCAGATTTCGACCTCGTTCTCGATATTGACTACCATGTCAAGGCGCCTAGAAATAGGATAGGCGTGATAAAACCTGTCCGAAATTTCGGTTTGAAGAAAAATCAAGGACAAGTTATCAAGATATAATGCAGACCAATGTATTAGTCCTATTAGTTCTCTTGGATTTCTCTTTTTTGTTTATTTATTCATTCGTTTAGTTTTAAAAACATTTTATTACACTCTAAAACTAAATTTTGTAGACCTTAACAATGTGTTCCACGGATACTTACACATCAGTACAGAGAAATTAAAACTACAATGTTTGTTATGCCACATTAAAACTACAAAGATTCTTTGTTTTGCTACATTAAAATTAGAAAGTTGCTGTAGTTATTTATTTATTTATTTATTGCTACATTATTATTATTATTATTTATTTGTTACATTGCAATTAAATATTTGTTACATTGTAATTAGCTATTTGTTACATTGTAATTAGCTGAATTTTACATTGCAATTATTTATTTGCTACATTGTTATTATCAATTTGTTACGCCATACTTTTTATTCCCTACCATTTATAATATTTTATGTTAGGCTCAAATTGCAATATGGCGGAATATACAGTTAGATAAATAGCTGATTCCTGTTTTTTAATTTCATCATAAATAATTCAGATCATAATCTTAGGCAGAGATATACTTAATATTTGGGTCAAAAAACTTCCTTGTAAAGGCCAAAGGTAATTAGAAGGTTATCGCAATCAATGTAATAAAAGTCTTTTGTTGCAACAAGAAAGAAAAATACATGGGTGCCAAAAGACCGAACAGTTTGTCTCTTTCTCTCACTTTCTCTCTTTATTTCTCTTTCTCCTTCTCTCTCATTTTTCTCTTTCTCTTTCTCTCTCTCTCTTCCCCTCTTTCTCTCTATCTTTAACCTACTATTTCTCTCGCTCTTTCTCTCTATTTCTCTCTCTCTCTTTCTCTTACTCATTTCTATCTCTATTTTTCTCTCTCCTTCTATCTTTTCTCTTTCTCTCACTCATTCACTCTCTCTTTCTTTCTCCCTCTTTATTTCTCACTCTTTCTCCCTCTCACTTTCCCTACGTATTTGTCTTTCTATTTCTCTTTCTGTCTCAATCTTTATCTTTCTCTCTCTTTCACCTTCTCTCTATCTCTCTATAGCTCTCTCTCTTTCTCTCTCTCTCTTTCCTTCTCTCTCTTTCTCTATATCTTTCCCTCTTCCTCTTTCTTTCTCTTTCTCATTGTTTCTCACACAATCTCTCTTTCTTTTTATCCCCCTTGCTCTCTTTCTTTCACTTTCTCTATTTCTCTCTCTCTCTTTCTCTCTTTCTCTCTTTTTCTAATCCTCTTTCTCTCTATCAATCACTCTTTCTCTCTTTCTCTCTCTCTCTCTTTCTCACACTTTTCTCTTTCTCTTTTTTCCCTCTTTCTCTCTCTCTCTCTCTCTTTCCGTCTCTTTCTCTCTCTTTCTTTCTTTCTTTCTTTCTTACTGTCTGTCTCTCCTTCTCTCTTTCTCTCTCTCTCATTCTCTCTCCCTCATTTGATATCCCTTTGTCTCTCTCTTAAACTATCAATCACTTCAATATATCTCTCTTTATATTTTTCTTTCTCGTTCTCTCTCTCTCTCTCTTTCTTTCTTTTATTTCTATCTCTCTCTCATTCTCATTATTTTCCTCTCTCAATCCTTAAATTTTTCTTTCTCTCTTTCTCTCTCGTTGCCTCTTTCGCTTACTCTTTGTCTTGCAATCTTTCTCTTTCTCTCTTTTTTACGTTCTCTCTCTAATTGTCTTTCTCTTTCTCCCTCTCTTTCCCTCTCTCACTATTTTTCTCACTCCCTCCTTCTTTCACTATCTCTCTTCATTTCCTTCTCTCTCTCTCTCTCTCTCTCTCTCTTTCGCTCTTCATCTTTCTCTCTTTCTCTTTCTCTTTATAAAATTCTCATTCTTGCTCTCTTTCTCTCTCTCTCTCCTTCCCTCTCCCATTTCTCTCTTTTTCTGTCTATTTCTCACTCCTTCTCTCTTTCTCTCTCTTTCTCTCCTTCACTCTCTCTTTCTCTCTTTCACCCTCTCTCTTTCTCTCTCTCTCTCTCTCTCTCTCTCTCCCTCTCTCTTTAAATCTCTATCTCTTTATATCTGTGTCTCTTTTTTCACTCCCTCTCTCTCGTTATATTTCGCTCTCTCTTTGTATGTCCCTCTCTGTCTGTATATCTCTCTTTATATCTCATTATCTCATTATATATCTTTCTCTCTTTATATCTCTTTCTTTTTATTTATCTTTCTCTCTTTATATCACTTTCTCTCTTCATATCTCTTTCTCTTCTTCTCTCTTTCTCATTCCCTTTCTTTCTTTCTTAATCTCTTTATTTTTTTATCTCTTTCTCTCTTAATCTCTTTCTCTCATGCGCTCTTTCTTTCTTTCTATCTTTACCTCTTCAATTCTTTCTCTCCTTATCTCTTTCTTTCTTTATCATATCTTTTTTATCTTATATAATTCTCTCTTTATCTCTTTATCTATTATCTATTTATAAATTTATTACTTTCTCTCGTTATTTCTGTATCTCTCTTGCTCTCTTTCTCTCCTTATCTCTTGATCTCTTGATCTCTTTCTCACTTTATCTCTTCTCTCTATATCTGTTTATCTCTCTTATTTTTGATATATATATATATAAATATATATATATATATATATATATATATATATATATATATATATATATATATATATTATATATATATATATATATATATATATATATATATATATATGTATCACGCACTATGTTTCTATCTCTATGTATATCTATCTATATATCTTTCTATCTTACTTTAATTCTTGAATTTATCAACTTGTTTGCATAATAATTAGGTTCTATGAACTTAATGCCTTACATTAGTTAATGATTTACGAGAAGACATGTGAATTCACTGAATTTAGATTTCATAGATGATTTAGGGACAGTGTATTCAATGTATTTGCTGTGTAAATTAACGCGGGTCCAGAATTCAAAGCCTCGATGTATAGTGCCTTAAGGCGTAATGAATTAGCAATTTGTTTAACTATGGTCATTTGAGGACATCTGTAGTTAATTAGTAGCCGTAAAGTCTGTTGACCACTAATATATATATCTGATTTTCAAACCAGGAATAATGAAAATTCTCAACTGTATCAATTATAATGAGATACATAGGGTTGTTAAATTTATTTTGAAAGGGAGAAAATAGCTTTTTGGAACGTCTTGAGGTTACATAAACTGAGACGTACACATTGGAAAAGAACTTGGAAACGGGGATTGCAGTGAAGCATATTCCAGTGGAAAAATATCAGGCATCGAGCGGAATTCCTACGTGTGCATGGATTATCTAAAGACGAATGATAGGACGCGTCTTATCGAACCAACACAAAACGGGGACCGTGAACTGTCAGGTTATGAAAACGAGCAAGGCGTTGACTTCGATTGTACCTCTCGGTCTTATGATGATTTAAAGCTATCAGTCACAGATCGGCTAATTGATTTAAATCTAGCTCGAATTTTATTGTAATTCAGTGAAAGTTTTATTTCTAAAGTAGAGTGTAATCCTAATGAAAGGAAGTTTAATAATTGTGTAAGAACTTGATTAAATTGTTTGTTTATCTTTACGGGGGCTCGTAGTTATTTGTTCAATATACCTGCTCAGTTTACTTTTTCTATTCTCATACTCGAATCGGGCAATTATATCGAGGGCTGTCATCTCTTAGATAACGAGTACCAAAAAGGGAGTGGGTTATATTATAATATATAATATGGAATTTATAAAGTGTATTCAAACTTGGAATTATATTTCTGTGAGTCTTCAAAAGACTGTTGATACATGAGCACACTAGGAGCAATAACAGAGACGTCATCGTCTTCAGTTTTTGAATTTATTGTGGGCTTCAGTTTTCAGTACCTTGATTTACTAGGACCTGTGTCTGTAATGCTTGGATTATTTTTGTGATTTAATTCGCAAAATCATAAGTACTTTTGCCTCTTTTTAACTTTGCAATCTAAGGAATTATATTATTTGTTGAATTTGTTATGCTTGTGGTATTAACTCTTTTTTTTGTTACTTATTTTATGAGCAAAGTCTCGTAACAAAACAAACAAGTAATATTTTTAATTAATTAATTGAAAAGAGTGTTGGGCTAGGGAAGACGGAAAACGCATTTTTATGTTGCAGATATAATTATCTAAGTGTTGCAATATAGCAGGTAAGCAAAACAGCACCTCTGAGTTACTTTCCATTTGAATTAAATACATCAAATAATTAATATCACAAAATAAAGTTAAAAAAAATAAAACATAGTAAGAGTGGGAAGGAGTCTCATGTCAGTCTAGATCATCTATTAGGTCATCTATTAGGTAAAATAGATTATCTAATAGGTCGTGTCGAACTCTCATTCACGTTTTCGAACTCTCATTCACGAGTGAAGGCTGTTTGCCTAGGTCGAGTAAAAACGTGTCGAACTCTCATTCACGACTGAATACTGTTTGCCTAAGTCCAAGTCAAAAGCTACTTTGATTCTAGGTCACGTAAACATTGAAGGAAACTAGGAGTGCATTTGTTCTGCAGAAATATCGCGCAAGACCTAATTGCTGATTGGCCCAATAAATTGGAGACTGTTATATGATTTTACATTTTAAGGATTTAAATGTTCAAATTAATTTGTTTAGTAATTCAGTGAACTTTATTAAGTCGAAAAGGTTGAATCGCCGTCAGTTCCAAGAATTTCTCATATCTTTGGATTCAGAGTATAATGACGTTACGTTTTATGCAGAAGTAAGATGGCTGACCCGTGCCAAAATGTTGAAAGTAGTGTTTGATTTGAAGCAAGAAATACAATCATTCTTCGCAAGCAAGTCAAAATGTATCCCAGAGTTTGAAGACAAGGAGTGGGTTTGCGATATAGTAAGCCACCTAAATGATGTTAATACTCGTCTACAAGGGAAAGATCAAAATCTTAATAACATGTATGATCTTATTTCCGCGCTCCAAATGAAACTTGGGCTTTGGGAACAACAGTTAAGGACAAAAATCTTCACTCACTTTCCTACGTTGTTATTGCAACCAGACGTCACACAGAGGGCGGCGGATAAATACGCTTCGTTGTTATCCGACTTGAACCTTGAATTTGAAAACCGATTTCAAGATATTAAAAAGCATCCTGTGCTTTTTGCTGCATTTGCAACGCCATTCTCCATAGACGTGAATTTATTACCAGGATTTTTACAAATGGAACATTGTGAAATGTGTTGTGATGCACAGTTAAAGGATACATTCCATCAGGTTGGTTTGAAAGAGTTTTGCAAAACATATTTGGACAAGGAGAAATATCCTGCATTTTTCAAACATGCTCTATCGATGATTCCGCTATTTGGAAACACTTACACGTGTGAACAGCTTTTTAGTCGGATGAAGCATATCAAATCCCATGTGAGAACACAAATTACTGATGTGAATTTGGAAAACTGTTTGCGTGTAGCAACAACCTCAGTCGATATCGACATTGATGCACTTAGCTCTGCCAAACAAAATCAGACGTCTCACTAAAAAAATAATTTATTATACTGTTTTGTTTATTTTTTATTATTATTTCTTAAATTGCCTAACTCTAATCTAATAAATATGTTTGATTCTCAGTTCTGATCTTTTTTCTTCAAAGCAATAATATATTTCATGTTTGCTTTGAATAATAATAAATTTAAAAAATTTGGTTATACGGCCCGATAGGAAATCTCATTTCTAAAATCTGGCCCGGCTGCTGAAAGGGTTGGCCACCCATGCTGTTAGTTAAAACATATTTCTTTTATTTAGTATTCTTTTAGATTTTTTTTCTAAAGGAAAGGCCACACCATATTCTAGGCTTTAGGATTCGAAATACATTGCAATGGGATGGACCAAAAATATGATTTACCATTATGTCTATCTATCTGACCATGGATCCATCTATTACAACATACTTGTAATTGTTAGGCTCCAATCGTAATATGATGGAAGTTAGATTAAGATAAATAGCCGCTTCTTATTTTCCAATTGTATTATACATTATTATTGTCATACTTTCGAGTGGATACATTTTCTATATTTGGGTTAAAACCTCATTGTAAAGGGCAATATCAATCCAATTTCATACCACTCTAATAAACACGTGTCTTTTATTATGAGAAGAACAATACATGTGTGGCTGTGTGCCAAACTTTTGATCCCGAGATGTTGATTTGTGATTCATCATGAAATATATAATTATTATGTGGTCCCATCTTTAAAACGTTAAAGATTTATATTAGACCTTTTAAAATTATTTTTTTCATATACAATGGCTAATACGGATATTTGAGGAATGAAGTTAAACACAGACATAAGAAATCAAGAAATGCGATATTCTCTTGTTTGACCCCCACCCCCATCTACATAACTCGTTTTGTACTGTCAACAATTCATTGTTGTTCTAATTTTATCATACCATATTTCAAACCTGCAATAACTTTTTGGTTTAAACAGAGATACAATCAATTATGAATTGTGTTACACTCTTTTCTGACCTTTGTGCAGTCTATACCAGCGGAAGATAAAGCACTTCAAAACTTCTGCTCATTAAAGGCACTGGTGGGTTTGGAATGCAGAAATTTTAAAATATTTTGATATTAACTTCGACTTATGGTTTGTTTATCTGTATTAATTTATAGCGTTTGGTAAATAAAAATAAAAATGATGGAATTAAATATTTGGTCATTTTTTATTTCTTTATTTCCTATATACTGATTTTATCGTCCGAAACAGGCGTCTATATATGTGTACCATGTTGACCTACCCTATTTTGAACCTTGCGTAATTTTTCTAAGTATTCTATTTACAAATCAAATGTGAAAGGAGGATGTTTTATTAGTCACCGAACTGAAGTATCACAATGGTAGTCATCTACAGAGATCGGTAAGATGGGGGTTGGCAACCAAACGAAGCTCATTCTACAAATTGGAATTGTACAAATTGATTTTAGTTTTGAAAAGCGATACATTTTACAAATATCTTTTATTAACGATAAATCAAATAAAATGTAATATATAGAATTAAAGTGTTATTTGTTCACGTATAGGACATATTGATATTGACAACATCCCTTAGTCCCCGGGAAAATTTGAGCTACATGATGATGCATATTGTACACACTTTGCTGCAGATTTCGACCTCGTTCTCGATATTGAGAATCATGTAAGGCACCTAGAATTAGGAAAGGCGTGATAAAACCTGTCCGGAATTTCGGTTTGAAGAATAATCAAGGACATGTTATCAGGATATAATGCAGACCAATGTATTAGTCTCTCTCTCTCTCTCTCTCTCTCTCTCTCTCTCTCTCTCTCTCTCTCATTCACTAGTGAAGGCTGCTTGCCTAGGTCCAAGTCAAAATCTGCTTTGATTCTAGGTCACGTAAACATCGATGGAAACTAGGAGTGCATTTGTTCTGCATAAATATCGCGGAAGACCTAATTGGTGATATGCCCAATAAATTGGAGACTGTTATATGATTTTACATTTTAAGTTTTTAAATGTTCGAATTAATTTGTTTAGTAATTCTGATATTGTTATTTTGGTCTATATAGAGTCTGTGTCAGAGAAATTCACGCACCACAGTGGAATTCTTCGGTTAATATTCAGCCTTTGCAAGAATCGTGATAGGAAATAGGGATTTAATTATAATTTTTCATGGTCATACGGATTAGAAAACGTTTATTCTCAAAACGACAAAACATTGAGTATTATGAAAAAGTATTCAAGACCTTGAACATTTCAAAAATTCAGTTTGATTATACGAAACTTTTAATTACACTAGAGATATTTCACTTTCACGGGATTAAACTGAAATAAAATCTTTAGATTTCGAACTGTGATTCGATGCTAGCACAAAAGCAAACAAACACATTATAACCTTCATTCTGAATATCTTTGGGTAGTTTCCGAATTGATGTGAAATTAATAGTTAAGTTAGGATAACATTCTAAGAATTCACACGCAACAAGTTTTTTTAAATATATATTAGAAAATGTAATATATATATATATATATATATATATATATATATATATATATATATATATATATATATATATATATGAGAGACAGACAGACAGACAGAGAGAAAGACAGACATACAAACAGACAGACAGATTGTTAAGATAAAATGGATTTCATAGACTGAAAGTTTGAAACCTCTAACCTGTAACTCTATTTGAGATAAATGCAATTCCGACAACTTTTTAAGTAAGTTTGGAAAATCCCAGCGGTAATTTAGAATGATCAGTATTTACTTACATAAGGACAGAATGAAGGAATCATTAAATCACACCGATGTGTATTCTAAATGATGTTATGCATGTTTATCTGTACCTGATGATTATCCGTATGGAATGAGATTATAAAACATGAAACAATATTGGTTCCCATCAGTCTATTCTGTGTAAAAAAAAAAAAAAAAAATAAATAATTTTTAAAGTAAGTGTATGCTTTTCTGCAAACTGAGTTGACATGAGATCGATATAACGATAAATACAATAGTGTTCTCTCTCTCTCTCTCTCTCTCTCTCTCTCTCTCGATCGATCGATCGATCGATAGATACTACAAGTTAATCAATATTTCTTGTTAGAATATGGGCTCTTCCATGTTTTGAATTTTATATATATTGATCCCTTGACATCCTCTTTAGAAATGCCCTACTGTGACAACCGATAGCGTTAATTACAATATTCCAACTTGCATTATGCGAACATCTTAATTGTAACTTTCACTGTGTAACATTAGCCTATGTTCACATCGTAGTTGTAACCTTCGCAACGTTACGTATTTTTCCCGCTATTATCATTAATATGTAACCAAATACACTGTCACAATGCAAAGAAGAGGTTGAGAATGGAAAATTGAAACGTAGAATGTTGAAGTGTGTAATATTCAAATTATACACATGGAATTTAAAGATATGAAATGGCAGTATTCCAATAGTATGCATATCAAATTTGGAAAGATCCCTCTGCAGATATATAGATGCAATCTTCTATGTACAGCTTACACACATAGACAATGCAAAATATGAAACAGCAGATACTAATATTAGAAAGTACATGCATATAAGTTTGGCCATTGTACGCGCTACAAGTGCTTTGACAAATCAGCCAATGAGAATCCGGTGATTATTTTACACTCAGTCTAAACATTCTGTTCCTTGCTTGTCGCAAGTAACCGCTCCGGTGGCCAAGTGGTTAGAGCGTCCGCCCCGGAAGCGGGAGGTCGTCGGTTCGATCCCCGGCCGAGTCATACCAAAGACTTACAAAAATGGTACTAACAGCTGCCTCGTTTGACGCTCAGCATTAAGAGGTTAGTGTTAGGACTGGTCGGCCTAGTGTCAGGATAATGTGACTGGGTGAGGCATCATGCTACATGTCTGCGGCATGATGTCTCAGTGCTAGACATCACTATAAACTGTCTCACTGCAGACATCGTAGCGATATGACTGAAAAATTGTTAAAGCTACGTTAAAAATCCTAATCAAACAAACAAACAAACAAAAAGCTTGTCGCAAGTAGTATTACACGAGTAACTTGCCTGATCACTATTCTTCTTGCCGGAATATTAACAGAAAGAGTTTTCTGGTAAGTACAGTACATTTTAATTACTTTATGTATATTACTTAAAAGTAGATTATTATTTAATGATATAAGGAAAGTCTGTCCTAGAAGTGTGCATCAGCCTCTTTCCGTAAAAGTGTACGAGTGAGCGGTAGTTCTATATCTAACACCTCGACGCTGATATTTATGATTTTGGCGTCAGGATCTTACAGCCTAACTAACTTCGCCGTGTAGCGTGTTTTGATGTCGACTAACATCGTAACGTAAGTCAAATTTTCAGGAATATCTCACACAGCTGGCAACTAAAGAAAGGGAACGCTATTCTACAAAGTCAAGTCATAATGTTTTAGTGAGATTTGACATACTCTGATGTCTTTTCTCTAATGCATTCAAATTATCGCAAAAGAAATGGACCTGTTTCATTGGCCTACATTTACACTTGCTAGCGATGAAAGCCGGGAATGCCAAAATTCGGTTATGTAGATTTATTATTCTTTAACGAAATGAATACAAATATAGTATGCCTATTGGAGCTGTAAGAAAAATATCCCCACATAAAACTCCCGCGACTATCGTCGCATTTCAACAAATTTAACGTATGTCAACGGAACACGAAAATGCGTCTATTTGCCAGTCTCCGATTTTGATTCCTGCAGTAAGTATACTAATTACATATCAATTTGTGGAAGAGTGTTGATATGGGCAGAAAACCTGATGTACTCTATTATAATTCATTCGCACAGCGTGAAAGATGAATGCATCTATCTCTTACTGAATTCATTGCGTGTACAAAATATTTAAACATAATTCGTACTGATATACAGCGCAACACAATCAATTCGATAATCCTGAAAATGAGTGTTCCGTTTACATGTAATCGGCCATGTTATCTTGGCATGAGTTCTCGACGAGTCTACTGAAACAAAATCTTATGGGAGCCGTATTGTGTCGCATGGGACAAACATCGTCTTCATCATCTTTACCTAGCATTCTACTTCCACTTAAGATGTCAGTGTCAACAACAACAACAAAAAACTAACAAACATTTTTCCAGCAGTTGAATGCAATCCAAATTGAAATGTAATGAAATGCCTTTTAAAATATGTATATCATATTAGTAATTAAATAATAATAATAATAATAATAATAATAATAATAATAAGAAGAAGAAGAAGAAGAAGAAGAAGAAGAAGAAGAAGAATATATATATATATATATATATATATATAATAATAATAATAATATATAACAATTAATAATATATATATATATATATATATATATATATATAAATTAATAATAATAATAATAATAAAAATAATAATAATTAATATAATAATAATAAAATAATACTAATACTTTAATAATAATAATACATGGACATTGTTAAGCTGATTATTTCACTTGTTCCAAATTTGATCTTAAATAACACTATTATTTGATCTTAAATAACACTGACTTCCGTGTATTTTTTATTATTTTGTAATGATAAATTATGTATATTTTCATTCATTTAAAATGAATTTCTAGTTATTTATTTACTTATTGTATTTGTAAATTTCGCAGTGTTATGTATATATTTGTTTACTTATCGTATTTGTAAATTTCACAGTGTTATGTATATATTTATTTACTTATCGTATTTGTAAATTTCACAGTGTTATGTATATATTTATTTACTTATCTCATTTGTAAATTTCGCAGTGTTATGTATATATTTATATATTTATTTATTTATCGTATTTGTAAATTTCGCAGTGTTATGTATATATTTATTTACTTATCGTTTTTGTAAATTTTGCAGTGTTATGTATATATTTGTTTATTTATCGTTTTATTTAAATTTCGCAGTGTTATGTATATCTTTATTTACTTATCTTTTTTGTAAATTTCGCAGTGTTATGTATATATTTATTTACTTATCGTTTTTTGTAAATTTCGCAGTGTTATGTATATATTTATATATTTCTTTATTTATCGTTTTTGTAAATTTCGCAGTGTTATGTATATATTTATTTACTTATCATTTTTGTAAATTTCGCAGTGTTATGTATATATTTATTTACTTATCGTTTTTGTAAATTTCGCAGTGTTATGTATATATTTATTTACAGCATATTAAGTGCCTAAAATAACATTACATCAGTCAGTTATTCAGAAATGGCGCTTATATTTTGTCTTCGTATCACTTTTATCATCTGTATTGATTTCAGTATGTGCTACATTGATCTTAAACTAGAGTAACGTAAAGCGTAACAAAGCAAAATTTAAAAACAATAATAATTTTGTATACGTCACAAAGTGTACATTTGAAAAGAACTTACGGGTATTTCGAATTAAATAAAATAATTTCTAAATATTCTACCACAAGTTCAAAAAATTAGAACGTGACGAATTAATTTCAGTGTTGAATGTGCTGACGTACTTATAGTCCATAATATGCCGATGTACCAATAATCGCCATATATCACGATGATTCCAGCATGCTTTGAATCAATTCTCAAATTCCAAAGTGGTGTTTTTGTCCAAAAATTCAACGAGAACATCTATTCCAATGTATATTTAAATAAATCATTCATCTGAAATTATACCGGAACACAACATTAAGTTATTCTACAGACTGAATTTAAACAGGAATAATGAAACAAGGATAAATATTGTTTATTAAAACATTTTCATATTCAAGCTGTCACCTAATCTATGATGCATTAGAATTTTCTAGAAAAATTCATTAATTGGTAAACAACGTCAAGCCGTGAACTTAACTTTTAGTAAACATCTTGTTTACCACTTTTAAATTGGACATACATTTAATGGCAATAGTCAGGTATGTCAAGTCAACTTCAGGACAAATCATGAGATATTAAAGATTTAGGTTACCATGGGAAACACTGACTTGTATATTGTGGCACGCCAAATCGTTCAAAATGGATGAGATGGAGCAATCGTAGGTTGAGCTTGAAGCAATCGTAGGGTGAGCTTGGAGCAATCGCAGGGTGAGCTTGGAGCGATGGTAGGGTGAACTGGAGCGATCGTAGGGTGAGTTTGGAGCGATCGTGGGGTGAACTTGAGCAAACGTAGGGTGAGCTTGGAGCAATCGTATAGTGAGCTTATATATAGATAATTAAACAAAATAAGAACATACTGACACTTGGATTGACATAAACTTTAAAATAAATAAGGTTAGAAGTCCTAATTTTGCAATAAGCCTAGCAATCAAACAGTGAAATAAAACTTGGAGAATTTGTTTTCCGGTTAATGTAAACCTGGATGTTTAAGGATGCCTATTAGTTTAAAGTCTTCTTGAATTCCTCACGATGTGAAATCAAAGAATTCAGAATACTGATGGTTGATGAGTTTAAGTGAGACTAAGTTATATCATTCTGATGGAGGACACTAAGTTTTAAATACAGTCTGATGGTAGAGTCTAAATTGCATTTGATGGCAGAAACCAAGTTACATACATTCTTAAAGAATAACACAACAGATTAATCTCAGCAAAGTTTGAAGGCAGGTCATTGCGAGTTTGTATTTCTTGTTTTCATGGTATAAAAATTTAATTTCAGTAATAACAGAGCTTCATAAGTGTCTTGACATGGCATATCCCAATAATTTTACTATCCCTCACCCCACCCACATCTAATGATGGTCCACAAAACAATAACCCTATCACATGCAATCTGTGTAGCAAGTTTTTGTGAATTTTCCACTGGCAGTTCAGAAGGAAATATATTTACAGGTAGATGGATGGTATATAAATATCTCCTGTTCAAGTGTACGGATAACAAATATAGGTTTGGACTGCTATGTATTTAATTTTCCACTTGTGCCACTGCACACCATTAACACACCTAATTGGCTGTTAGGGTTGAGTGTGTGTTGGGTCTATTCCCACTCACCCAGGGTCCTCCATTCAGTTCGATGGTTACTTAATAGCAAGCCCGACCTGACGACCAAATTAAATAGTACTCCTTGAGTACACAAATGCCTGGGGGAAGCGATACCATTCCTCATCCCCAGGAGAAATTAAATATCCAGCTTTGCTGGAAACTTAATACAGTGCTACATGCCCCTCGTAGGCGATACAGCACTATAAATCAAATTCATCAACATCATTTAACTTTAGGAGTGGGGTACATGACCAATTATATAAAATATCAGTAGGTGCCATATAATTAATTCACTTCCCTTCTTTCTGCTGTCTTGTAAAGCACATGCTAGGTATAGGTGTCACTATTGTGATGATAATACCATTCTTGTCCACTAGATTTAAACTATTTTATGGAATATATGCTTATATCATCAAGATGTTTGATATTTGTAATGATGAACAGAATTCACACAATTAATGAGGTGATCAGTCGTCAGTTTCACTGATATCAAGAATTTTTATGGCAAACAAGATTTCTGCATATTAATGAGGTGATCTTGCATATGATCAAGCTTGGAAAACAAAACTATCCATTAATACTTTGATTATGAATGAAATTCATGCGTATTATTTGATGTGGCCTTGCATCTGACTGACTGAACTTGTTACCAATCTAGCCGCTACATTTCTGATCAGATTTTAATCTAGGTTATATTTTAAGCAAGGTTATTAAGTTGTTGAATATTATCAAGATGTTACAAAAGTTTGTTCAGGATCAAGATCCATACATATTAATGAAGTAATCATTTATCTGATTGACTTTAATGACCTAATTCTGGTTGAAGTTTGGTTAAGCTTAAGCGTATATTATCTTTGTCAGACAAATTTCTATAGTAAGTCAGATCAGCATATATTAATGACATACCTTGCATCTAATTGACTGAGGTTGTTGACTTTCTTGATTCAGGGACTATATATGTCTAATCCAGTTCTATACAACTCTGTAAATGGGTTGATATTAAAAAAGTCATGGATGACTTCAATTATAAGCAGGAGTCTGTGCATACTATTTCATTATCACAGAACACATTTTTATAAGTATATTATGGTAAAGTAGGAAAAATAAAGATAATATGAAGTTTCTGAGAGTGTTCACCTATGTTGTGTTCTTTCATAAACCTACTTTGTGCAGTGGTCTCCTGTGAAGTAATCAATACCAGTCAACCAACTTGGGCCTCTTGCTTTTAATTTAATTCAAAAATATTTTTCTTCTCATCACAGTCTTAAATTGTTGTGAATTGTCGATTCAGTTAAAAATGTGAAAATTGAGTGGTATGTTGCAGACTAAAACAAGGTACTGTCTTACAAACAAAATTTAAAAATAAGTTTCCTAGACAGCCCATTTGGGTAAATAATGACCAAATAATATACCTATCAAATGAGTGTAAATCCAATTATGGTAATTGGTATCAATTTATTCACAAGTACTTAGGAACCACTCCGGTGGCATAGTGGTTAGAGCGTTAGATTTGGGGGCGGGAGGTCATGGGTTCGATCCATGGCCGAGTCATACCAAAGACTTACATAAATGGCACTTACAGCTGCCTTACTTGGCGCCTAGCATTAAGAGGTTAGTGTTAGGACTGATCGGCCTGGTATCAAGATAATGTGACTGGGTAGGACATCATGCTACATGTCTGCGGCATGATGCCCCAGTGCTCGACATTACAATAAACTGCCTCACTGCAGACATCGTAGCGATATCACTGAAAAATTGTTAAAGCTACGTTAAAAAAACCTAAACAAACAAACAAACAAGTACTTAGGGATTGGGCATTGTTATGGACTTGTCAAAAAAATTAAAAATATACAAAGTATTATCTGATCAGACACGAGTTTACATTCTATTACGATGAGACCTTTTGAGAAGATGGTGGTAGTTTGCCATATTAAACTGTATCAATGGAAAAGCTATCAGCACGATAATGTCACTTTGTGTAGAATGTATTTGGACAATTTCTATTCAGGTAATCATGTTAACTAAGTTATCCAGTTATGCCTTTCAGGGTTAACATTACCCATTATGAATATTTATCATGATGCCATTACCCCAATCCCCCCGAAAAGACAAGGGAAAATAAAAGTGTATATCATGCCGCAGACAATCATTTCACATTTTTGTTATCATTTGTCAGCCATTGTCTGTGCAGGCATCAAAAGTTCATTTATTACCTAAGTGGAAGTTGACGGTTATGTTACCTGTGTATGACACTGCTTTGCAGTGATTTTTTACTGCTCATTTTGACTTTTTATCAAGAAACCTCCTATAGGATGTTTATTATTTACATTTTGTTAAAGCATTTCATATAAAGTTAGAGTCTTTCTCATTTGAAATAAAAAATATAAATCTCATACAACTTTTGGGTTTCTTGTCTCATTGGGTACCAGATGGTGCTGCGGTAACACACACACACTTTACATCCCTGGAGTTGGTAGTTGGATTAAGGTTTTACCACGTTACTGATTTGTAGTAACCAACCAAAACCTGATGGGTTCCTCGCAATTCTACATCTTCCTCCAAATCGAAGACCATGTCATGTATTTTCTAAATTATTAGAGGAAGACACTCAAAATCATATCAAACTAAAAAAAAATGAGATCATGTAACTTGAAGGATTTGCTTTACTTTGATGTCTAAAAAAACAGGCTAAATTATTTCGCTTAGAATTTGCACTTTCAATATATGTTTCAATTTCAGGTTTTGAAGTTAAGCTTGAGTTTCTTTTCTCTTTACAAAGCTTTTAGGATGCTGGTGTCATCACATCAAAATCTGTAATGACATTAAATAAATAAAGTTTAAATTGGTAATCTTAATGCCCAAATGTATTTAATTAATATGTACTCAAATCTACTGTCTATGTCATCAAAATGGATACGTTATTTGATTAAAATTTCCATTATAATATCTTGGGCACTAACAAGTATGCAACTATACAAAATAAAATTTACATTCATTGTAGGGTGCAGTACGGCCAAGGTAAAAGTGATTAGATCTTAAGTATGTACTAATGGGAAACTCTAGACTTAAAGGACATTGAAGTTAGTTTGTGACTTTTCTCAAACCAACATTGTTTAAACAAATCCATAAGGAAAGTCACAATGTGCTGTTTTAATAATTGTTTTTCCCCCAAAATGTCGAAATCATTCCGCTACATACATCCGAGGTGCTTATTCTGGATTGACAAGAAAGGCTGACGGCGCTCTGAGGAGTAAATGCTTAGACCTGCAAGTAGGTGTCCCACTTGGATATTGTTTCACTTGTATTAATACTTTAAATAATAACATAACATTAATTTCTCTTCTAGTGTTTATACTGTTAAGATTCTATAATGACGTATTCAGACAAGAAAATTTAATAAATATATTACAAAGATTATTTAGAACAGGATGTTGATGATTAAAGGTCCGTAAATAGCAATATCTCTCGAGTTGTGTTATTCCTTAAGATTGTATGTAACTTGGTCTCTGCCATCAAAATGTATGCAATTTAGTCTCTACCATCAGACTGTATTTAAAACTTAGTGTCCTTCATCAGAATGATATCACTTAGTCTCACTTAAACTCATCAACCAACAGTATTCTGAATTCTTTGATTTCACAAAGTGAGGAATGCAAAAAGAATTTAAACTAATATAGGCATCCTAAAACATCCAGGTTTACATTAATAAGAATAAATTTTTCAAGTTTTATTTCACTGTTTGATTGATTGGCAGACTTATTGCAAAATTTTAACCTTCTAACCTTTCTTATTTTAAAGTTTATGTCAATCCAAGTGTCAGTATGTTCTCAATTTGTTTAATTATCTATATATAAGCTCACCTTACGATTGCTCCAGTTCACCATACCATCGCTCCAAAGTCACCCTACGATTGCTCCAGTTTACCATACCATCGCTGCAAGGTCACCCTACGATTGCTCTAGTTCACCCTACGATCGCTCCAAGTTCAACCTACGATTGCTCCAGTTCACCCTACGATCGCTCCAAGTTCACCCTACGATTGCTCAAGTTCATCCTACGATCGCTTCAAGCTCACCCTACGATTGCTCCAGCTCACCCTACGATCGCTTCAAGCTCACCCTACGACTGCTCCATTGGAAATGTAGTGTAGTTACCGATTCATGTGACTCCTTTAACGTTTATAACTATCTGAGGATGAACTAGTCAACATTAGGAACACTGCAATGTGAGTTTCTTGTGCTCAATATATGCATGTGTCCCTGGTTGTGGGGTATTTTATTTGTGAATGGAGTTGTATATTTAATGAGATGTATGAGAGTCAGTATTGCGGAAAGTACTGGCGTATATTTCATTCTTTCTCGTAAAGATCAAGTATAGTGAAGTTTCCAGAGCTGATCATTACTTGCAACGTGCCAAAAAATATTTAAAATAAAATAGATTTCACAGCAAAAACCTTAACATATTATGATTGTGACTAGGTGACATTCACAGGTGAGCTAATTATTAATTATTGTTAATGAAAGTATATCTGTTGTTTGTCCTCCAAGAAAGTTTATGGTGTATCTTGAGAATTGTGGTATCAGGGAGATGTTTGCTTTCAGGTTCGCGGTAATAGTATATAAAGAGAAGTACGCGTCAGTCTGGATATGTCAAAGTATTTCAAATTGAATAGCATACTTTGTATGCAGTAAAGCCCATGGGGATGTGGCACCATTCCTTCCCCACGGGATTAATTAAATAGTCAGCTTTGCTGACATTAAACAGTGCCAAATGTCTCTGAGTAGACGAGCGCACTTTAATTAAACTTCAGTTCAGTTCAGTCATAAACTGCTACAATTGTAATACCCCAGAAGATTTACAACACATCTTCAACAAAATATAGCAGCCCCTTACACATACCCAGAAATGATTCAAAATAACAACATTAACATACTAGGCACTCATAGGAACATAATAGAATATCTTAAAATAACAGGGTTAATAGAAAAAATATAAAAATACCCCCCCCCCTAAAATAGACCCAAAATACAAAATTTGGAAATAGGATACATTACATAACACACTATAAGTAATTAACCCCTCCAGGACCAGATATAAACAAGATAGGATAAATAAGAGAATTATTCTCCAACAAAAGCCACATTATGGAATGGAAGCACCTAGTAACGGTCAATGGATTGATGTCGAACCCATCTACACTACGCTGGGCCTATCAAACACATGACCGTGACCTAAGTGAGCAAACCAAAAATTAAGGGGCCAGTAACCCATGAATCCAAAAATGGGAGAAAAAACAAGATAACTAGCTCGAATATACAAAGAGCAGGCTATCCAAATGGAGAATTAAATAAAATCAGTAGTTCATAACATCTAGGAAAAAGCATAACTATTGAATAGCTAACAAAATCTATTAAGAATAAACAGGGGTGGCTAACGATCTCATCAGACTAAGGCGTAATCAGCAGGAGACGAATTAGTCAGGACTAACACCTCTACAACTATTTCTAAACTTTTTTTCCCTATATATAGCCTCGATGACAGCATCAAAAGTTAACCAATAGAATACCAATGAGAGATACGTACCACAAAAGTAAATTACTATACGTGCACTGAGACCAGTACACAATAAATTTTGAACACCCATATTAGGGCTCCAACTTAGAAATTATAAGGTAGTCTAAAAGACCAAAGACTATCGGGCCACACGACAACAAGGTCACAACTCAATCTCCAGATACATCAGCGATGCAATACCCCAACTAGATATAATAATGTATTCAAACAGTCCAAGACTATCAAGCCCAGCAGCACAAGGCTGCATCTAAAACTAAGGTATAGGACCTAGGGCCCAAAATAATGAATACAAGGTAACCAAAAAACCCAAGGTCATCAGACACAGCAGCACAATGCTGCACCGAAGAATACAATTAGGCAATACTTAACCACTCAACTTAAGAAATATAAGGTGGTATCGAACCTCGATCCATCAGGGTAGTGGAACAAAACAAAACGCAAAATTAGGCTGTAATACGGGGCTGTATACACTTTAGATTCAAAACAGCACAGAGTCTATCAAAATTAATAGGGAAAACTTTAGACCAAGATACCCCGGAGAAAGAACGCAGCACTGACCGACTTACGCGCCAACTTTGCCGAGCCACCTCTCCACCTTTTCCACTGCCGAACACCACCAAAAAGCACACGTGCGGAGCACGTCCTTTTCCAACACAGCGGTATTGAATGAATAAGAGTGAGTGTGTACTGGGTCTATTCCCACTCACCCCGGCCTACCATTCACATCGATAGTTGCTAAATAGCGAATATGATCTGATGGCCTAATCAATTAGTGTTCTGTGTACACATAAAAGCATGAGGGAGGCGGCACCATTCCCACCCTCAGGAAAAATCGAATAGCCAGCCTTTGCTGGATAAAACAGCGCTAAATGACTCAACTTGGCCGAAGCCCTTAAATTTCAACCCACCCACCCCAGTCTGGATATACACTTTTGATTGGTCAACACGTAACAAGATGAGTAGACTACATAAAACTGATTGAACTCCAGATGCATCTGGAAAATGCTCGTCGCCTCCGACACGAGCTAGCAATGGAGGCTAAAGAATACAATTTAGAGGAAGAGGAGGAGAAGGAGAAAGAAAAATGAATCATTCTTCTGATGAGGTCCATTTGTCATGTACGACCTGTTGTGGTATCACCCTTACGGAAGCCGGTCGAAGTCCCTCAGACAGAAAATTCGGACTTGGAGCTGGAGGGGGAGCATTAACCAGCTGCATCTTGATTCGATTTGCATTTTGGTATGAGAGTGGTGTAGTGTGATTATAAATACTCATTCTTTTCCTGATATGTGTGTGTATGTGTGTGTGTGTTTGATTTTGCTTTTTCTTCCCGTGTGTCTATAATATATTTGTGTGGTCTTCCTCCTTCCCTTCTGTGTGAATAGTAGAGTTTTTGGTTTTCGATATTATATTTGTGGTTTGTTTTTTTATCTCTCTACTGTGTTGATAGGATATTAGAGTTTCGTTTAACCTCCCTTATGTGTGGATAGTAGGTATTGAGGTTTTTGATAGTATAGTTGTGTTTGTTTCCCCCCCCCCTTCCATATGAAAATTATATGTGTTTTGTTTTCCCTCCCTTCTGTTTGGATAGTATATGTGTGGTTTGTTTTCCATCCCTTCTGTGTGGATAGTAGATATTGAGGATTTTGATAGTATATTTGTGGTCTGTTTATCCCTCTCTTCTTTGTGGACAGTTTATGTGTGGTTTGCTTTCGTTCCCTCCAAAGACCCTTTTCAGGGCAACTCATAGGTCTCGAAAAGACTTACTCTCCTTGCCTCAACCTACAAACTAATATCGTGTGAAATCTTTCTCTTTCTGTATGTATGTATGTATGTATGTATGTATGTATGTATGTATGTATGTATGTATGTATGTATGTATGTATGTATGTATGTATGTATGTATGTACGTGTTATATCACTCTATACATATTGGGATTATATCTCTGCTCCGCATTGAGGTTAACCCTGTGCACACCTGTTCCTACCATTGTTGCAACATTGTAACCAATCTTCAGTTCCTGACGTCACTTCACCTCTTCATTCATATTGTTCCTATACTTCAACTCCACTTTCCCTTGACGCTAGACATTCCCATATAGAGGGGTCGTAATGTATTTTCCCATTGACGCCAGGGTATCCCACTATACTGCTGACAAGGCTACATTTCCTTGAAATATGTGACATCATTTTGTTATATACAAACAATACATTTTAAATAGTACAAGGAACCCAAGCAATTTTTAGAACATCATGAGAAAGTTAAGTAACTGACTTGACTGTGACATACTTCAGTCTACGTACATAAGTCAACAATTAGTATTACCTCATCGTAAAACCGCATTTCATATACATGCCCAAATTGAAACAAATTTTTCCACATACATATCCAGAAAAACAAATAAACTTTGTATGGTCCATATAAAAGAGTGCTTTCAAAAGAATAAATCATCGACTGTATTCAAAACATTCCATGTGTGCTGAAAATGTAAGATATATAGAAGGATATTGTTCCCTTCTTAATAAGACAGGTAGTTAATTTCATTTAACTACGTGTGACCCAGGACTCCTGTCTTGGACCAATACATATGTTTGTCATGATGAGTGCGCGAGGGAGTGATCGATCAATGTGCATGATTCCCTTGCTTCACGAGTATTAATATTCCACGTATTACTAACAAAACGCTTCTGGCATTCCGACTCTAGTTCTTGAGATAGACAAGACATTAAGCAGTACGAGTCGTGAAGATGAGAAGCACGTGGCTTTCACGCAAACGATTGAATACAATTTGGAAAAAGTATACCCTTCGAGACTGGTAAGGTATCATTTGTGTTTTTTCTGTGATAAAATTATAAATGCCGGTGTGTAATTTGTGTATTGCATTTGTCTTGTAATCTAAGTATGCGCTTTGTTTTGTTTTAGGTTTATTTCGTACCATTTCATCTCACAATAAATCCTACAATCGACAAGCGAGTGTTATTATTTCAATCCTAAATTAGGCCTAGCTCACATACGTTATATAGGGAATGACCTCCCTCGATATTATGACCCGGTGTGTGTGAAAGATGTAATATTAACAGAGAACTGGGCAAGATTATTGGGATGAAATAATGCAATAAGAGACCCTTTAGACATGACAAATAACACATTTAGTAATACAGATAGTGACAATTGTAATTCAACTTAAATGACATCAACGTGATTTAATAACAGTGTCTAATGTGGATTTATTACATCAACATAAACAGTGGTGAAAAGAGCACAATGTCCGTGACTGATTGTCTCACCTTCCACTCGACTGTTTCAATGTTCCTATTGCATAGTCTTCCCTTTCTGACTGCCTCGTCCTTCTTGGAATTCCTAGATTTTATTCTATACTCGTCATATTCTCTATTTGGATCTCACTCGTCACTTCTCCATTTTCTTTCTTTTTCTTTCGGACTCTGTCTGCAAACTGAGTCTCCTCTCCCTCGGAAAACTGCGTGCCTAAATGCTGTTAACTTTAGAATTTGTGCATTCAGCACTAAACCATGTCATTGTCACAAGACAGACACCTGGTCCCTCCCTTGTTTAATGAGGAAAGCACTATTCTTTTCTAGGGCTTCCCTCAGAGCCATCTCTCTCTCTCTCTCTCTCTCTCTCTCTCTCTCTCTCTCTCTCTGGAGATTTCGGACTCAAACTCGTTTTAAGATATCCGGTCAATTTTATTGAATCGGAACACTGGCCCCTTTGAATTTTTAACACTGATATGAAAGAAATTAAGAATAAAGGTCGAAATGATCCTTCCCAAATACTCCCCATGCCTACATTATAATAAATCTCAATGATCGGTGCATTCAACTCTAAGGTTCACTGCTTATTCAAACTTCGATACTTCAGATATGTTATGATGTCGTTCTCAAACAATGCGTTTTATGAAGCCTTTTAATTTGGCATATGTTCAATGGTTTTAACTCCGGCGTTAATTTCAATTGCAGCAATAAATGAGAGAAAATATACCCTTCCAATCGACAATGGTTCTGGGCAGAACCTATGACTTAAGAAACAATAAATCTGGACGGGACATTTTTCCGGAGACGTGTATATCCAATCAACAAACTACGGAAATATCTTCATTAATGATCAAATATCAAGTAATCAAGAGCTGTTCTGATGTGAAAAGTTTGCTTGACGTTTCGGGAGATATATCTTTGAAAGTAAAAGCTGGGATTCTGAAAGTGGAGAATATGTTAGAAATTATGGCCGTAGCTCACGCGGAAACGGTGAGTTCATTTTAGACATCTGTTACTCCCAATAACTCTAAATACGAACAGTAGATAAAATCAAACTTGAAATTTAAATTCAAATTTACCATCGCAGTTAACAGAAATATAAAGTCAAATTGAGTTAAACATTCACCATTGTTCAATTTCATAGCAAGCAAATTATCATCTCGCCTTTTTAATCTAATACAGGGGATAAGACAATGCATTTTGAAATAAAATGACCAATTTAACTAGCATGCTATAAAATTCTGCTTAAGTTTTTTTATTTTATTATTTGACTATTACTGCGATATATCAGTTAAATAATGTTTTGTTGACAGGTATCTACAACACTGATGAACCCACATCCATATGATAACTGGAAAACGAACCCACAGGGCACCTGTAACAGAATTGTTACCGAGAGGATGGTGGATTAAATGAACAACACAAACCCAATATGTGAAAGAAAATATAAATTTATGAAATAAATTATTAATGAAAAAATAATGATGAATCAACACAATAACTCATGCGCTCAACCCACAATTATACTCACAACCATTCACAATACATGAATAAATTAAATATTAATACAAAATAAAACACAGATACAAAGGAATCTCTTGGACTATACACAGATCCAATGAACCTTTACGAAAGTTATATTAACGTAAGTATAAATTACGATAATAAACACAAACGACAAACTATACTATCGCACGTATGGATTGCGACAACTAGCACGAACATATACATGTATTCAATCAAGTTGCTAGCTTTTATTGATATTCATGCAATCCCTTGAAATACTAATGTGATTTGAAATAACTATGTAAATACAACAATGTATTCAATTGTACTACAATTGCAACACACATATGTGTCTCGACCCTGTATAACCGTACGATTCACCAACAGTTGAATCGCCTCCCAGTTTCTCCGAAGACCTAGGGTTGACCAATACTTTTATCGGCCGTTTGCCCTTCACGGATCCACCACAGTTATACGTACAGACAGCATACAACATCTACTAGAACCAACGGTTCCTCAATACCCTAGATGTCTCCCCGGATGTTTACAACTTTAGACAGCTCCGACACTCGGACTTCTAGCTTTCCGAATATTTACACGTCACAACAGATGTAGACGAACAGACAGTTCGACAGACAGACAGTCAGATACTTCAATTCCGTTTGCACAATTAAACGGCACAATCAATCACATTCAGCTATTATTCAGAGATGTTCCACAACAAATCAGAGATGTTCCACAACAAATCAGACGATATCAAAGACGTTATCAAAGATGTTCTCAGAGATGCTATCAGCCGACGTTATCAGCTACGTTATCAGATGCGTTAACAGCTACAATAAACAAAACCAGACTAATAATAGTTGTCTCAAAAAAATAATCTAAACCGTAGATTACGCTATTGCATTTAAAGTCTAATAGTGACTAGCAATTCCAAATACTCCACGTTTAAAATCTGCATTGCAATAAAGGCATCATTATACGAAATGATAAACTGAATAAAATTCACAATAAAACGAAATATAAATTTAACACTCACCCCTTTGGCTGGAGATTGAAAGACGAGCTTATCTATCCTGTGATTAGATACTTTAGGTCCCGTAAAATTGATCATAAATATTCTGCCTTATATACCCTCAAATAGGTGAGCAGAAATCACGGCGAGCTTGCCGTGCACCACGTGAAACTAATGTTCCGGATTTCATGAAAATAAAAATCAGGCACATGCAAATCGTTACACGCCGCTTACCTTGGAGAAAACCACTTATTCACCCCAGGTAATGCATGTACGACGAAACAAAGAAAATGGTGAGATTAGTTTGTAAATCAAGAAGAAAATAAATTTAATTTTCGCCTAATTCTGTGACAGCACCCATTACATTCGCTCAATCTTCTATGGAGGAGACTTAATCATCAGTATCCGTATCGTTGCATCTAACTCTAAACACCTCGAAGAAATAAAGGCAAAAGTTGACTCAAAGCTACAAGTCCACGGCATCATCGATGCTGAGGCCCAAGCAAATTTTACAAAAATTGAACAGGACCTGAAAGAGAGTTCAAAAATAAACTTCAGCTATTATTGCACCGCACAATGTACAGAAATTACAAAAGATGTTGAGAGCATGATGAAGGCTTTGGGTGATTTCCAAAATCAACTGAAAACGGTAAACAAAGGAAAGGGATCGCCTCTTAGATGCGAATTGGTTCCATTGTCCCATCTTGATCCTGATTTTCCCACCATTTCGCGTCACACAGGTCTTGAGATTCAGCTTGGAGAATTTGAAGAAATCTATGACGAAATCCTGCAGGCAAAAAGCATGCTGAAGACGAAGTTAGCTGCTGTGACGTATATGACACAGGAGGAACGTGAGATAGGTGATGAATTAGAGAAAAGAATTGACGATATGAAGTCATGTTTCAACAAAGTTATTTCAGCATTGGATGTCACGACTACTGGGGATCATATTCAGCAAGCTGTTGACTATTACCGTAAAAATAAAAAATTTGGAGGCTTCAGGGCCGAAGTAAAAATGTTCTTCAAAGACGATCAGCCACATATATCAGTAAGCATAATATTCTTACGTTTAAACTTAAAAACATGTATGCAATTTAAAATCCGGCATTGATCAGATTGTTTGTAAAGCAAGATATCCCGATCAGATTATTTGTAAACCAGGATATCCCGATCAGATTATTTGTAAAGCAAGATATCCCGATCAGATTGTTTGTAAAGCAAGATATTTCATCTGTTAATTAAACCTGAAGAAAAGCAAACGATTTATTTTCAATAATATAAATGTACAAGAAAACGGTAAAGTATTTCATTTTCGCATATTACAAGCCGATTTAATTATTTTCTTTTGCTCAGACAGGTACTTCGGGAACGCCTGTCAAAGACCTCCCACCTGGTGATCCTCTAAGCCTTATCCTTGTAGGAATAACTGGCCATGGAAAAAGCGCAACTGCAAACAGCATCTTTGGTAACTATAAATTCGAGACGCGTATGGGATGTGAATATGTATCGACCAGCTGTCAGATAGAAACTGGTATCATAGGTGGAAGAGAAATGTGTTTAGTAGATACACCAGGGTCTATATACAGCAAGTCCATTTTTGAGGGAGCAAATACATTAGGGACTGCTATCACATGCCGACCTGAGGGATTCCATGCTTTTCTTTTTGTCTTTAGCATAGATGCCAGGATTAGAGAGGAGGACAAAACCGCGATCATGATGCTGAAGAAGAAGTTTGGAGATGGTATTCTGGCTAAGTGTGGTGTGTTTATTTTTACGCATGGGGACAGTTTCAAGAGAAACATGAAGAAGATCAAACGGGATACAACTTTTTTTGAGCACATCACATCTCAGGGAGGATATATAGAAACTGTTTTGAAGGAATGTAGCTACCGCTGTGCTCTTATCGACAATATGGAAGATGATTCTGGAATTTTGAGGGAACAGGTTATCCATATAGTTACAATGATAGACACACTTGTCAAAAACAAAGGGGGTAAAACATATAAATGGTGGAGCTTAAATAAGTAGTGGAAGAAACGAGATAAGGAGGAGGAAACTATTGAACTTGAAAACAAACAAACAATAAGAAAAGGCATTAACAGACAAAGAAAGAGGCCGAAATACAAACATAATCATCATAAAGAATATCTAAAGACCAATGCATATGTAAAATACTTATGCATCTAGATATATTTGCTTTTCCAAATGGAGATATGTAAATTCACCTTATGTGTAGTGCATCTGTTTTCATCACGTATTTCCATGAAATGTATTTTACACACCAGGTTAGATATCCATAAAATGTATTTTACACACAAGGCTAGATATCCGTGTAATGTATTTTACACAGGAGGCTAGATATCCATGAAATGTATTTTACACATCAGGTTAGATATCCATGAAGTGTATGTTACACATCAAGCTAGATATCCATAAAATGTATTTCACACATCATGATAGATATCCATGAAGTGCATTTTACACATCAGGTTAGATGTACATGAAATGTATTTTACACACCAGGCTAGATATCCATGAAATGTATTTTACACATCAGGCTAGATATCCATGAAATGTATTTTACACACCAGGCTAGATATCCGAGAAATGTATTTTACACACCAGACTAGATATCCATGAAGTGTATTCTACACATCAGGCTCGATATCCATGAAGTGTATTTTACACGTCAGGTAAGATATCCATGAAATGTATTTTACACACCAGGCTAGATATTCATCAAATGCTTTTGAACACCAGGCTAGATATCCATGAAATGTATTTTACACATCAGGCTAGATATCCATGAAATGTATTTTACACACCAGGCTAGATATTCATCAAATGCTTTTGAACACCAGGTTCGATAGCCATGAAATGTATTTTATACATCAGACTAGATATCCATGTAGTGTATTCTACACATCAGGCTAAATATCCATGAAATGTATTTTACACATCAGGTTAGATATCCATGAAATGTATTTTACAAACCAGACTAGATATCCATGAAGTGTATTTTACACATCAGGTTAGATATCCATGAAGTGTATTCTACACATCAGGCTAGATATCCATGAAGTGTATTTTACACATCAGGGTAGATATCCATGAAATGTATTTTACACACCAGGCTAGATATCCATGAAGTGTATTCTACACATCAGGCTAGATATCCATGAAATGTATTTTACACATCAGGGTAGATATCCATGAAATGTATTTTACACACCAGGCTAGATATCCATGAAGTGTATTTTACACATCAGGCTAGATATCCATGAAGTGTATTTTACACATCAGGTTAGATATCCATGAAATGTATTTTACAAACCAGACTAGATATCCATGAAATGTAGTTTACAAACCAGGCTAGATATCCATGAAGTGTATTCTACACATCAGGCTAGATATCCATGAAATGTATTTTACACATCAGGGTAGATATCCATGAAATGTATTTTACACATCAGGGTAGATATCCATGAAATGTATTTTACACACCAGACTAGATATCCATGTAGTGTATTCTACACATCAGGTTAGATATCCATGAAATGTATTTTACAAACCAGACTAGATATCCATGAAATGTAGTTTACAAACCAGGCTAGATATCCATGAAGTGTATTCTACACATCAGGCTAGATATCCATGAAATGTATTTTACACATCAGGGTAGATATCCATGAAATGTATTTTACACACCAGGATAGATATCCATGAAATGTATTTTACACACAAGGCTAGATATCCATGAAGTGTATTTTACACATCAAGCTAGATATCCATGAAATGTATTTTACAAACCAGACTAGATATCCATGAAATGTATTTTACAAACCAGACTAGATATCCATGAAATGTATTTTACACACAAGGCTAGATATCCATGAAGTGTATTTTACACATCAAGCTAGATATCCATGAAATGTATTTTACACATCAAGCTAGATATCTATTAAATGTATTTTACAAATCAAGCTACCGGTAGATATCCATGAAATGTATTTTACACATCAGGCTAGATATCTATGAAATGTAATTTACACACCAGGCTCGATATCCATGAAATGTATTTTACACATCAGGCTAGATATCCATGAAATGTATTTTACACATCAAGCTAGATATCCATGAAATGTATTTTACACATCAAGCTAGATATCCATGAAATGTATTTTACACATCAAGCTAGATATCCATGAAATGTATTTTACACATCAGGTTAGATATCCATGAAATGTATTTTACACACCAGGCTAGATATCCATGAAGTTCATTTTACACATCAGGCTAGATATCCATGAAATGTATTTTACACAACAGGCTAGATATCCATGAAATGTATTTTACACATCAAGCTAGATATCCATGAAATGTATTTTACACATCAGGCTAGATATCCATGAAGTTCATTTTACACATCAGGCTAGATATCCATGAAGTGTATTTTACACATCAAGCTAGATATCCATGAAATGTATTTTACACATCAAGCTAGATATCCATGAAATGTATTTTACACATCAGGCTAGATATCCATGAAGTTCATTTTACACATCAGGCTAGATATCCATGAAATGTATTTTACACATCAGGCTAGATATCCATGAAATATATTTTACACATCAAGCTAGATATCAATGAAATGTATTTTACACATCAGGCTAGATATCCATGAAATGTATTTTACACATCAAGCTAGATATCCATGAAATGTATTTTACACATCAAGCTAGATATCCATGAAATGTATTTTACACATCAAGCTAGATATCCATGAAATGTATTTTACACATCAGGCTAGATATCCATGAAATGTATTTTACACATCAAGCTAGATATCCATGAAATGTATTTTACACATCAAGCTAGATATCCATGAAATGTATTTTACACATCAGGCTAGATATCCATGAAGTTCATTTTACACATCAGGCTAGATATCCATGAAGTGTATTCTACACATCAGGCTAGATATCCATGAAATATATTTTACACATCAGGCTCGATATCCATGAAATGTATTTTACACACCAGGCTAGATATCCATGAAATGTATTTTACACATCAAGCTAGATATCCATGAAGTTCATTTTACACATCAGGTTAGATATCCATGAAATGTATTTTACACACCAGGCTAGATATCCATGAAATGTATTTTAACACCAGGCTAGATATTCATGAAAATTGCATTTTAACACCAGGCTAGATATTCATTAAATGTATTTTACACACCAGAAATGTTATTTACACACTAGATATCTATGAAATGTATTTTACAAACCAGGCTAGATATCCATGAAATGTATTTTACACAACAGGCTAGATATCCATAAAATGTAATTTACACATCAGGTTAGATATCCATGAAATGTATTTTACACAGCAGGCTACATGTCCATGAAATGTATTTTACACACCAGGCTAGATATCCATGAAATGTATTTTAACACCAGGCTAGATATTCATGAAAATTGCATTTTAACACCAGGCTAGATATTCATTAAATGTATTTTACACACCAGAAATGTAATTTACACACTAGATATCCATGAAATGTATTTTACACACCAGGCTAGATATCCATGTAGTGTATTTTACACATCAAGCTAGATATCCATGAAGTGTATTTTACACATCAAGCTAGATATCCATGAAATGTAATTTACACATCAGGTTAGATATCCATGAAATGTAATTTACACATCAGGCTAGATATCCATGAAATGTAATTTACACATCAGGCTAGATATCCATGAAATGTAATTTACACATCAGGTTAGATATCCATGAAATCTAATTTACACATCAGGTTAGATATCCATGAAATGTATTTTACACACCAGGCTAGATATTCATGAAAATTGCATTTTAACACCAGGCTAGATATTATTCATTAAATGTATTTTACACACCAAAAATGTAATTTACACACTAGATATCCAAGAAATGTATTTTACACACCAGACTAGATATCCATGAAATGTATTTTACACATCAGGCTAGATATCTATGAAATGTATTTTACACCTCAGGCTGGATATCCATGAAGTGTATTTTACACATTAGGCTAGATATCCATGTAATGTAATTTACACATCAGGTTAGATATCCATGAAATGTATTTTACACACCAGGCTAGATATCCATGTAGTGTATTTTACACATCAAGCTAGATATCTATGAAATGTATTTTACAAATCAGGCTAGATATCCATGAAATGTATTTTACACAACAGGCTAGATATCCATGAAATGTATTTTACACATCAGGTTAGATATCCATGAAATGTATTTTACACATTAGGCTAGATATCCATGTAATGTAATTTACACATCAGGTTAGATATCCATGAAATGTATTTTACACACCAGGCTAGATATCCATGTAGTGTATTTTACACATCAAGCTAGATATCTATGAAATGTATTTTACACATCAGGTTACATATCCATGAAATGTAATTTACACATCAGGTTAGATATCCATGAAATGTAGTTTACAAACCAGGCTAGATATCCATGAAATGTATTTTACACATCAGGTTAGATATCCATGAAATGTATTTTACACATCAGGTTACATATCCATGAAATGTATTTTACACACCAGGCTAGATATTCATGAAAATTGCATTTTAACACCAGGCTAGATATTATTCATTAAATGTATTTTACACACCAAAAATGTAATTTACACACTAGATATCCATGAAATGTATTTTACACACCAGACTAGATATCCATGAAATGTATTTTACACATCAGGCTAGATATCTATGAAATGTATTTTACACCTCAGGCTGGATATCCATGAAGTGTATTTTACACATTAGGCTAGATATCCATGTAATGTATTTTACTCATCAGGTTTGATATCCATGAAATGTATTTTATACACCAGGCTAGATATTAATCAAATGCATTTGAACACCTGTCTAGATATCCATGAAATGTATTTTACACACCAGGCTAGATATCCATTAAGTGTATTTTACACATCAGGCTAGATATCCATGAGGTGTATTTTCCACATCAGGCGGGATATGCATGAAATGTATTTTACACATCAGGCTAGATATCCATGAAAATTTGCATTTCAACACCAGGCTAGATATCACAATATGCATTTGGTTATTTTCGCAACTCTTTGGTTTTAAGAAATCTGAAACAATTGTACAATTACAATATTAACATAAAACTGATGTAAACTATACACATAATCTAATTGATACAAAACTTAAGAAGTTGTACATTTTAATATGTCCAACTAAATTTGTGGGAAATATAGAAACTTCATCCATCTGTCAATCTCATTTACCCTTTTGAGATTAAACCATGAATCAATGTTTCTATCAGACTTATGACAAATATCTAATTATTGAGATTAAACCATGAATCAATGTTTCTATCAGACTTATGACATATATCTAATTAATCAATGTTTCTATCAGACTTATGACATATATCTAATTAATCAATGTTTCTATCAGACTTATGACATATATCTAATTAATCAATGTTTCTATCAGACTTATGACATATATCTAATTAATCAATGTTTCTATCAGACTTATGACATATATCTAATTAATCAATGTTTCTATCAGACTTATGACATATATCTAATTAATCAATGTTTCTATCAGACTTATGACATATATCTAATTAATCAATGTTTCTATCAGACTTATGACATATATCTAATTAATCAATGTTTCTATCAGACTTATGACATATATCTAATTAATCAATGTTTCTATCAGACTTATGACATATATCTAATTAATCAATGTTTCTATCAGACTTATGACATATATCTAATTAATCAATGTTTCTATCAGACTTATGACATATATCTAATTAATCAATGTTTCTATCAGACTTATGACATATATCTAATTAATCAATGTTTCTATCAGACTTATGACATATATCTAATTAATCAATGTTTCTATCAGACTTATGACATATATCTAATTAATCAATGTTTCTATCAGACTTATGACATATATCTAATTAATCAATGTTTCTATCAGACTTATGACATATATCTAATTAATCAATGTTTCTATCAGACTTATGACATATATCTAATTAATCAATGTTTCTATCAGACTTATGACATATATCTAATTAATCAATGTTTCTATCAGACTTATGACATATATCTAATTAATCAATGTTTCTATCAGACTTATGACATATATCTAATTAATCAATGTTTCTATCAGACTTATGACATATATCTAATTAATCAATGTTTCTATCAGACTTATGACATATATCTAATTAATCAATGTTTCTATCAGACTTATGACATATATCTAATTAATCAATGTTTCTATCAGACTTATGACATATATCTAATTAATCAATGTTTCTATCAGACTTATGACATATATCTAATTAATCAATGTTTCTATCAGACTTATGACATATATCTAATTAATCAATGTTTCTATCAGACTTATGACATATATCTAATTAATCAATGTTTCTATCAGACTTATGACATATATCTAATTAATCAATGTTTCTATCAGACTTATGACATATATCTAATTAATCAATGTTTCTATCAGACTTATGACATATATCTAATTAATCAATGTTTCTATCAGACTTATGACATATATCTAATTAATCAATGTTTCTATCAGACTTATGACATATATCTAATTAATCAATGTTTCTATCAGACTTATGACATATATCTAATTATTAAGCCAGGTGTGCCATTTTTTGGTCACTATTCTTTGTTTCAATATTTTTTATGTTTGTCAGCATTTATATTTTATTTTGAGGGTCAAACTTAGTGTAAGTTTTAGTCAAACACTCTTTTACAATAAGACAGTGTTCATTTCCATACTTCAACATGAGAGGAACCTAATTAGCACTTTAATATATCAAATATAATAGTGCTCTATTTATTCAAACAAAAGACCAATCAGAACATCCTTGCCTCTTTTCGAATCAAATCGAGAAACTGACTCTTGTAAAGAGGCTGAGAGGTGATGAATGTAATGTTTCCAATCTGTGAGATTTTTTGGGCCAGTTGAATATCTGGCTTGATCTCAAAGAGAGTTTTTGAGAAGAAAAAAAGTATGCCTTGTGGCATTTGTGATTATACATATTTTCTAGTAGCTGTAATGCCCAATAGGTGACGACACATCAACAGGCTGATGTGACATCAAATATATTATAACACATCATCAGGCTGTTTGAAATAAAAAAATATGAGAACACATCATCAGGCTGTTTGAAATCAAAAATATGATAACCCATAATAATAATAATAATAATAATGATGAGGACTTTGTATAGCGCCTAATCTTTCAAAACTCTTAGCTCTTTACACCATCAATAATGATATGACTATACTACAGAACAACAATGACAAAAGCAATGAAATTGGAAAACATAAAAACATGCTGAAAACATATAAGATACAAAACATGATTAGGTCGCTAAGGTTGTCCCTGCAGTCGAAACAGGTGAGTCTTGAGAGCACTCTTAAAAGGGACCACTGTGTCTGTGTGTCTAATTTCAATGGACAATTCGTTCCACGTTGCTGGGCCCTGGTGTGCAAACAAACGTTGTCCATATGACTTTGTTTTCACCTTGGGAACAATGAGTATACGATTATCAGAAGAAGAGCGTAAGGATCTAGCTGGTGTATACACATGGGTGAGGCTGGATAGGTATGTTGGACTGGAGTCTGTCATTGAAACATAGCACAGAAAACAAATTGTGTGTTTGATTCTGTATCTAATTTATAGCCAGTGTAGGGTACAGAGCAGTGGTGAGGTGTGCTCTGATCGAGGTAATCTCAAGATGATCCGTGCAGCTGTGTTTTGAACTTTTTGAAGTTTCTGGAGTAAATATTGTGATGAACCAGACAGAATTGAGTTACAATAGTCCAGTCTTGAAAGTACTAATGAACACACAAGTGTTTTTGTGGCATCAACTGAAAGATATTTATGAATGGAACTGATGCGTCTCAATTCAAGATATGCAGCCCTGCAGATGTTCATGACATGTTGGTGCAATGAGAGAGTACTGTCTAGAGTAACGCCTAGATTTCGTACTGACTGTGAGAATTTAATGTTGATGTTGCTGATATTTATTGTCTGAGGTAAAGGATGTGAATGAGAAAGTCTTTGTGTTGTGATCAGAATAGCCTGTTTTATCATCATTGATCTGCAGCTTGTTACATGTCATCCATGATTTCACATCCGAAATGCACTTCTCTACTCCATGGATGGTAGCATCAACTTCAGTTGGGTGGCTAGACTTGTATATTTGGGTGTCATCAGCGTACAATTGGTGCGACACTGGATGATGATTTATGACACTTGAGAGCGGCTGAGTGTACAGAATGAAGAGAACAGGTCCAAGAACAGATCCCTGTGGAACACCACAACATACGTCAACTGGGTTGGAGTGTATTCCATTTGCAGATATAATTTGTGTCCTGTTGACTAAGTAGGACTTGAACCACTGTAAGGCTATATTCTGAATGCCAAATACATGCTGGAGACTGTGAAGTAATATATCATGGTCTATTGTGTCAAATGCTGCAGATAAATCTAGGAGAGTAAGGACTGTAATTTTTCCACTATCCAAAGCAGAGAGAATGTCACTAAATACTTTCAGAAGAGTAGTTTCCGTACCGTGGCAAGGGCGATATGCAGACTGTACATTGCTAAAAAGACCGTTTGAATTCAAACGAGATACAAGTTGAGTTAGAACAACCTTTTCTAAGATTTTTTATATGAAAGGGAGATTAGCTGTTGTGACATCAAGCTGTTGTGCCATCAAATAAATGATAACACATCATCAGGCTGTTGTGATATCAAATATATGATAACACATTTTCAGGCTGTTGTGATATCAAAAATATGATAACACATCATCAGGTGGTTGTGAAATTAAATATATGATAACACAGCATCAGGGTGTTGTGACATCAAATATATGATAACACATCATCAGGCGGTTGTGATATCAAATATATGATAACACATCATCAGGCGGTTGTGAAATTAAATATATGATAACACATCATCAGGCGGTTGTGATCAAATATATGATAACACTGCATCAGGCTGTTGTGACATCAAATAAATGATAACACATCATCAGGCTGTTGTGAAATAAAATGTTATTTCAGATTGTTGTGACATCAAACAGGTGATGACACAATGTCATTGTGACATCAGATATGTGATGACACTTCATTAGGTTGCTGTGAAATAAAATATGTATGATACATTTGACATCATTAGAGTTATCATTATGTAAAGGCAGCCAAGTGTTTTGTAACAAGTTCAAAATGACTAATATTTGCATCCAAGGTGTTTTTTCTACCAGGATATTTTTCTACCAAGGTATCAGAAAAAGACAAGGACATTCTGATTACTAATGAGACAAGATGAAAATTGTTCTGATAAATAGTGGTTTGGAGGATGTGTAGGGGATACTGTTTGGAGGATGCATAGTGGGATACACTGTTTGGAGGATGTTTAAGAGATACACTGTTTGGAGGATGTTTAAGAGATACTGTTTGGAGGATGCATAGTGGGATACACTGTTTGGAGGATGTGTAGGGGGATACATTTTGGAGGATGTTAAGAGATACACTGTTTGGAGGATGTGTAGGTGGATACACTGCTCGGATGATTTGTAGGGAATACATTGTTTGGATGATTGTAAAGAATGCACTGTTCCGATGATTTTCTGTGGATACACGGTTTGGATGATTTTTGTTGGATGCACTGTTTGGAATAATCCAGAGGAATTGGGTTTTGGATAAAGTAGATTCTACTGTAAGAACAATGATTAAAATTTAAACCTTTTATTCACATAATACATGAACATTAATCTCTGATTTACACTTTAACCTTTCATATATACAATACACATACTTCAATCTCTCATGTACACAATACATATACATCAATGTTTGAAATACACAATGTAATTTGGCAAGAAACATATATATCCAATTACATCTTTCATACTACATGAATGTTACTAAACTGTAAACATCTTTTCTATAGTTGGTATTTTTCAGATTGGTCCATTTATCCCAGTATGTGAAGGTGCCAAAAAACATATTTTCATTTACATTGCTCTTGCTGTACACAGGAATTCAATCAACAAAAAAGCTTTCTCAGGATGTTTATAAAGACATGTGATTTATTTTTCATCAACATACAATTACAAGATCAAACTTACATTACAGAATGTGATTTTCTTGCCAGTGATAACATTATTGCAGTGTCTTGTCATTCTTGAGATCTTTAATGCATTTTTGATGATTCTTGTCAACTATGAAAAATGTGCACATCAAATTATACTGAGCACATTAGGCATAAAATGCTGCTGTTTTATTTTCGTAAATAAATGAAGTACAAAATTCTTTGAAATATTAAAATGTTACCAGAGTAATATTTATTGCAGTAGTACAAAAACATAGCTAAAAAATGTAATGTTCTGGAAAAGTTTTGTAAAGTAAATATTTCCATTATTAATTTACTATATGTTAAAAAAAAAATCATTTATTATTACATCAATATGATACACATATTGGCTGATTTTGTGCTGGATAAATGTAGTCTAGACTCTTTGGATCTTGAACCAATAATAATCACATCCTGTATGCATTTTGTTTTCTACACTATTATCATACCTCAAATATGAATTTCTGTTAAAGGTCATGCCTTTCTTTGCTAAGATTATTTTCATACCCCAAACATGAATGTCTGGAAAAGGTCATGCCTTTCTTTGCTAAGATTTTGTTGTGACACTATAGAAAGAGCTAATCTAGACCAACTTTATCCGATTCAACTTTAAATATAACAATGAACTGGCGACACCAAAACATTTTACTGTATCTGAATTTTTAAAAAACCAATGAAAAATATGAAATAAAGACTAGCATGTACTGTGTTTAATAACAGATAATAAAAATTAATTTTATAATACAAGCTCTGGTTATATAGTGTATCTTACAATTGATAACAGTGTAAAAACTGTACTAATAAAAACAACCAATATATTATTGTATTCAATTTCATTATGTATACATACAATCCATAACAATAACAAAATATAACTGTATCTAATATCATTTTCCGATTATCATGGATGTTTTTTTAAGCTGATATTAGTGCTGTGTACCTACATGAAGGCAACAATGAATCTGATGAGACAGAATTTTCTATGTTACTCATTTCCCATTAATTTGTTTTTCATGTTGTGCTTTTCACACTTTATTGCTTATAGAATGCCAATGAAATGTGAGTTAAATGTCATTCCACAAGGATGAAACAAGCAGCTAACCCAGGTAGGTATCAAACCAGTGACCTGTGTATCTGACATTCTATCAACTACCTAGTCATGTGGTTCCAAATTCCCTGTTGAAATATACACACATTTATATTCAATAGGTAGTCAGTAGCAACCAATCTAAATTGTCATCTTTCCTAATTTCCTGTTAAAATATACACACATTCATATTCAACAGGTAGTCAGTAGCAACCAATCTCTTTCCTAATTTCCTGTTAAAATATACACACATTTATATTCAACAGGTAGTCAGTAGCAACCAATCTAAATTGTCACCTTTCCTAATTTCCTGTTGAAATATACACACATTCATATTCAACAGGTAATAAAAATTATTAAAAAATGTCCCTGCTGTTGAACTTTCAGTAAATGCTGACCTTTGATTTGCAGTCCAATGGACTCTGGGAAAGAACTTATAATTATAAAAACAATAATATTAATAATAATAATAACAATAAAAACAGTAATAATAATAATAATAATAACACCCTTCTTATCCATGGTTATAGCATGTACAAGCCCCCACAAAAAAGATGGAATTTGGTGAAAGTTGCTTCACTGGTGTTTAGTGGGTGATATGGAGGGATGGACTGACAGACAATAACGCTGACAATAACGCTGACAAATGTTAGGATGAACAGACACATTGTGGACTTGGATTGGCTCTTACAAATGCATGCTAATTTACATAATAAAATATGGTCTATTGTTGAGCATGGTGACTACAAGTCGAGTCCTGTGTTGATGTACACCCCCCCCCGAGATCAGATTTTGTCATGTTGTACATCATTATAAACTATAATAATAATAATAATAATAATAATAATAATAATAATAATAATAATAATAAATAATAATAATAATGACTTTATTTAAAGAGGGTAACACAAGTAACTAAGAACTAATCTACCTTGAGGCCCTCATACAAGGAATTTATTTATTTCAGCAGCATCTCAGAAACTGAGCAAAGATGTTGAAAAAGCAATTGGCTGTAACATCTGCACAATTAAACAAAGCAATATGAATGTAAAATCTACACAATTAAACAAAGCAATATGAATGTAACATCTACACAATTAAACAAAGCAATATGGCAGCCAGTAGTTAACACAAGGTCAGAGCTGACTGTTAAAAATTTAGCATGCCTACCTTACATTAACAGCGGGTAAAAATAGAACATATGATAAAAAGAAGAAGCTTTATGAAATACATCATGAAAAAAGCCAAACTTTCTCGTCAATTACTTGTAGCAATTCTAACTACAAAAAGATTAAAAATGTATGGTATGCTAAAGCATGTTAAAAACTAGATTTTCATAACTAAATACACTATATATTTAGGTTCCTGTCATTTCTTTTCTCTGTATTTCATGCAAGGTTAATCATCCTGTTGATTTGTGTTGTCATGGTAAATACTGCTGCCTAAAGTAATCCAGTCCATGGATAAATTAACTGCAGTTACACCTTCAGAATGTGAAGAGTATCCTATAATAATAATAATAATAATGATAATAATAATAATAGTAGTAATTGTATGAAAATAATAGTACTAATGATAATAAAACTAATGATAATAATAATAATAATAATAATAATAGTAATTGTATGAAAATAATAGTACTAATGATAATAATAGTACTGGTACTAATGATAATAAAAATAATAATAATAATAATAATAATAATAATAGTAGTTGTATGAAAATAATAGTACTAATCATAATAATCGTACTGGTAGTAGTAATATTAATAATAATAATAATAATAATAATAATAATAATAACAGTACCAGTAGTAATAATAATAATAATAATAAAAATAAAAATAATAATAATAATAATAATAATAATAATAGTAGTAGTAGTAATAATATTATTAATAATAATAGTAATAACAATACTACTACTACTATAAATAGCAACAGTAACATTAATTACAATAACAATGATGAAAAAAATAATGCTAAATAGAAGGAACAAAAATACCTTCATCAACAACAACATTAACTTACCTGCCTGGTATCCAACTAATTGGTTCGTAGAAGCAGACCAGGTGATTAAAATCTGATCCCATATTTGAATGCAGATTTGGATATGCCTTTTAGAATTTTATATCAGGGTTATGTATTAAATTAAATACTGAATGGAAAAATGTGAAACTTTGTACAATGGTTAATTTAATTTATTAAATTAACTACTGAATTAAAAATTTTGAAACTTTGTACAATGATTATTTATTAAATTATATACTGAATGGAAAACTTTGAAACTTTGTACAATGGTTATTTACTAAATTAAATACGGAATGGAAAAATTTTGAAACTTTGTACAATGGTTATTTACTAAATTAAATACTGAATGGAAAATTTTGAAACTTTGTACAATGAATATTGACTAAATTAAATACTGAATGGAAAAATTTTGAAACTCTATAATATGATTATGTGTTATATTAAGTAAAGGATTCTGCTGAATTAATTTTATGATTGATTTATTGAGATTTTGTTTGGTTATAGTTCTCTATGTGGCAATATCTGATGGCCCCATGTTCCTCAGTTGCACAATTTTGTGCTAAATAACCAATAATTCATACAAGTCAACTGACAGAATCAGACACTATAATAAAAAAAATAATAATAATAATAATAATAATAATAATAATGAGGACTTTGTATAGCGCCTAATCTTCAGAAGCTCTAAGTACTTTACAACATCTATAATGATATGACTACAAAAGCACAAAAAAACAAAACAAACACCATGAAATTAGAAAACATAAAAATTCTGCAAATATTTAAGGTAGGAAACATTATTAGGTCTTTAACTTAAAGTTTATGTTTGTAATATGTTCAGGTGAAAACTCAAACTAAATCTCCTCAACAGAGATCAAACTAAGTGTAGATTCATTGATAACACAACTCAAAATTGATGAAACAGACAACAATTTCAATTTATTCTTAAATTTACCAGTGACAACCAGACTACACTTAAATTTAGATGTCATGAGATAAGTCCAATGTTGTACTAGAAAAGGGGCAAAGAGACTACTACTGCAAACCCTCACCAATATCTGTTACCTAACCAGCTATCACCAAATAGTATGTAATAAAAATCATTCTTATGACCTGCTTGGTGAGACCAAATGCATCTGACCATGGGAAGAGACTCAGAGAGCTTGGTGGGCACGTTAGACTGTGAGGATACAAAAGGTTATACTTATAGAGTTACAAGCTATAAACAAAACTAGATTCCTTGACAGAAAAACATTCTTGAAATACAAGGACTGATGTTCAACTGGCTAAAACTTTTTTTTCCAGAAATCCAAGATAAGACCCATTTTATTTTTAACTGCTGAACGCTGAAACCATATATAGTGAATTTCAAATCATCACCATTTTTGAAAAAGCGCAAGTGAACATCAAAAAAGTCTGTATGAATGAAAGATGGCACTATTTTCAAAGATCAAGAACATACATATAACAAGGTAGCACCATTTTCATCAAAGAACAAGGACATATTTAAAATAAGATGGCATTAATTTCGTCAAAGACCAAGGCATACGATAACAAGATGGCACTATTTTCATCAAAGACATAATAACAAGATGGCACCATTTTCATCAAAGACCAAGGACATATGATAACAAGATGGCACCATTTTCATCAAAGACCAAGGACATACGATAACAAGATGGCACCATTTTCATCAAAGACCAAGGACATACGATAACAAGATGGCACCATTTTCATCAAAAGAACAAGGACATACTTGTAACAAGTGTTTTAGTGAAAAACCCATGTCAAGACCACATGCATATACTTGTAGTGAAAAACAATCTGTACAGTGTGTCTAGCGATAACAAGATTTTCAAGGTGACAACCATGGTGGTCATGTTGGAGATCAGCAGTTAATTTTATTTACAGTAAAGCATATACTGAATTTTTTTTATAGTAAAAACCGTATTTTGATATATCAACTGATTAAATAAACAGTAATAAACCATATTTTGATATATCAACTGATCAAATAAACAATAATAAACCATATTTTTTTGATATATCAACTGATTAAATAAACAGTAATAAACCATATTTTGATATATCAGCTGATTAAATAAACAGTAATAAACCATATTTTGATATATCAACTGATCAAATAAACAGTAATAAACCATATTTTGATATATCAACTGATCAAATAAACAGTAATAAACCATATTTTGATATATCAACTGATTAAATAAACAATAATAAACCATATTTTGATATATCAGCTGATTAAATAAACAGTAATAAATTGAATTTCAAGCCAGTAATCATACTGCATCCATACCGACTGTGAGGGACTATTTTCAAGCTTGTAATCATACTACAGCCATATAGACTGTGAGAGACTCTCTTTTCAAGTCTGTAAGCATACTGCAGCCATACCGACTGTGAGGGACTATTTTCAAGTCTGTAATCATACTACAGCCATATAGACTGTGAAGGACTCTCTTTTCAAGTCTGTAAGCATACTGCAGCCATGCCGACTGTGAGAGACTTTATTTTCAAGCCTGTAATTATACTACAGCCAAACCGACTGTAAAGGACCCTAAATTCAAGCCAGTAATCATACTGCAGCCATGCTGACTGTGAGGGACTCTTTTTTTCATTTATTTTCTTTCTTTCTTCTTTTGGAGTGTTAATGCCATTTTTCAGCACACAATAGGCTATACATGGCGGTCAGTATTATTGGTGGAGGAAGAACCTGGGAAAACACCCAGAAAGAACCACGGACCCACGAGAAGCTACCGACAAGCTTTCTCACATAACTACATTAGCTGAATCTTAGAATCGAACCCACGCAGACAGAGGTGAGGCGGCTGTGATCCGTAACGGAAAGCGCTTTAGACCACTCGGCCACTTGTGGCTCCCTCTATTTTCAAGCCAGTAATCATACGGCTGGCATACCAACTGTGAGGGACTCTAATTTCAAGCCAGTAATCATACTACAGCCATAGCAACTGTGAGAGACTTTTTTTTCAAGCCTGTAATCATACTACAGCCATACCGACTGTCTGAGGGACACTATTTTAATAAATAATAACTTGCAGTGACTGTGAGGGACTCTATTTTCAAGTCTGTAATTATGCTTCAGACATACCAACTGTCTGAGGGACACTATTCTAATAAATAATAACTTGCTGTGGAAATGATTAGGTTATTTTAAGGCTATTAAAGCAATGGGAGAACATAATTTTTTGAAGATGATGTTGCTTTTCAGTTTACAGGGTTTATTATGGGGAGAAAGGGTATGACATCGTGAATGTCATATGGGAGGCACAGGTAATATGGTTTGATTATTATATGGGGAGTAAAGGGTTAAAGACCAATTAAACTATAGGATGCAACAGCATGCATATTTTCAAAACTTCTCTTCAAGGAGTAGCAATAACAAATTCTAACACATTATTTACAATGGACAGATGCCAAAAGCAGAAGCATAATATAAAATCTTCTGGCCTGCAACCACTATAATAGCTAAATAAATTTATAAAACTCTATGGGCAGAATTGGTCCAGCAACTATTTGGAAGATATTGATAAGTACCCCTGCAGTTACAAAAAGCAGCACAATTGGATTGTATTCTATAAACTAAGATGGCATATCAGGTTCACTTAGTCAAAATGCTTTAATACATGTGATAGTCCTGTGTCCATGACATTGTCCTGGAATTTCATAACAGCCACTGAATTTATTTTTCCCCCTGCAATAAATAATTATAACAGCCATATTAGATGGGAAATGTTACGACATGTGAACTGTGAAGAAAGGTGTCCTCACCTTCACCTCGTAATGGTTGGTTTTCAGTATTCATTGCTACTGGTGAATCCTCAACAGGAACTGACAAAGAGAAAACAAATATGGTTTTAAGTTATGTATTTGAGTTAGCTTTTCTCCAAGGAAAGGTCTACAGCATAGATGCATGAGTGTCATTAATGACTCTGTTAATAATACAACACACTCTAAACACTCATGATGTATGTAAAATTATGTTTTGCAGCAAACTGACCTATATCCTTATACTGAGTGGTGGTTAATAAATATGAGCAACTATTTTCCTAAAGAAGAAAATAACAAAACAAGACACCTAAGTGGACATAATGCTGCTCACACCTGTTTGACATCTGCCTGATTGTCAGTTGGATACTCTCCGTAGAAATCTTTCCCAGTGCTACTGATTGCATAAACCATTAATTTCTTTTGTTTTGTTATTATTCTTTTCGGGATAACTAATTTCTTTTGTTATTATTCTTTTCGGGATAACTAATTTCAGTGTCTGTTATTACTAGTGATGGGAATTGGTCAGAAATTCATAATCGATAATCGGTTCTCCTTAACCAACTGATCATCGATTATAATCGGTTAATAAGAGCAAATTTTAATTTTTGTTACACAGTTAATCTTTGATCAAGAATTCAATGTTTATAAATATACAGGAGTAATCTATTTTAATTACATGTATACTTTAACCTGACAATAATATTACAAAAATACATTGTGTTACTTTTGTTCTACAACTTTGTTAAATGAATGCAACATTTTATGGCTGATCAGTCATTTGTAACTGAAATACTGCTACAATCCCCCGAAATTCTTTCATTCATATGTGATGTGTCTATAATTTAAAGTATAGAAGGACATGATTTTCTTGTTTGTAATTGTTTATAGATACTACAAAAGATGTTGCAATTTAACTTAAACAAATCAACAAAATGTGTTTAAATTTTATTAACTCAACAATTTAATAACTTGAACATGTAATAATGACTATATGTTCCTAATAATGAATCGTAAGACTTTTTATTTGTAGTTGTGAAGGGATTAATAAATTTCAGGTCAACTTTAGTGACTGGGAGTTTTTCTAACCTTTGTGCTTTGCATGCACCTAAAAAATTGTCACCCTTTACACACAATCGATTATGGAGTTTCACAATCGATACTCTTATCGGTTTGCTCAACCAACTGATGATCGATTATAATCGATAATCGGAACAACACTAGTTATTACTAGGTAGTTTTTCCTTTGAAATGTGCCTTGGGGGGGGGGGTCATCAATGTTCTCCCTTAGCCTTTGTAACACCCTTATTTTTTGGCCAGACTCTTAAAGAAGGGCTCTAAAATGTGGTATTGCTTGAACTGATGTTGCATGGCTGTGAAGAACTTCTGGGAAAGATGATACCATCCATTAGCCACTTTGATGGGCTAGGAGCTGATGCAGGAAACGGAATTGCATAGTCTATCAAACCTGACAAAGTCATTCCAGGGACTTTGGTAAAAACCAAAAGCAACATCACTACAGAGACCAAGTAGCTCCTACAGTAAGACTTTGGTAGTGTCCAAAAGCACTGCTGAGTAGCTCCTCTAATAATACAATGGATAATTAATGCCTAGATGCTTCCAACAAATGCTGAAGGTCAACTGGTGACTGAGATTTATCATTTAACTATCTGAAAGTGGATGACATGCATGAGTTTGATTAATAGAGACCTAGCCTTTAGCTCTAAGATTCCCAATGTATTAACTAGAAGGCAACACTAAGGTCCCCATGGAAGCACCCTTGAATGCCACTCTAGTATTCAAATGAGTGGTTTAAAGGGACAGGAAGGGATGTGAACCCTTTAACTAGCTTTAGAGACCAAGGGTCTTAACATAAGGGGTTAGGGTCAGTTGTGTTGGGGACAGACCGTTGGTTATATTGTCAAAAGAATTCCTGGCCCTTAGTCAATTTTTGGGAAAACCCCTAATGAGAGCTGAGTGAGGAAGAAACAAAGAACCGATTAAGAGGTAGCCTTAGAAAGTCTCAATGAGTTGCTCTTCCCTCATGCCATTATAGCTAATGTGGAGAAACAACCTGGGAAAACACAAGGAACCACAGATCCAAGAGAAGCTATTGGCAAGCATTCTCATATACCCACAATGCCCAAACCTGAGAATCAAACCCGCACAGGTGAGATTGTAATGATCCATAGTAATGTTGAGCACTTTAGACCACTCAGAGCCCCCAGCATGCTTTGTAATACATGTAACACTAATTTGGGTATAGAAAGATCATAGCCTGGTTCCTGAAATTTTGCACTTATTTCACAAATTGCTTGAAGCACTACAGAGCTGTCTTTAGTGTCAAATACATAACAGCTTGATTTAGTAATTTGGCAAGATAAGTTTCATACTTCAAGAAAAAAATTACAATTCCTTCTTGCTTCTTTTTGAAAGACATTAGCTTCTTTAAAAGCTGATAATTGTTGATCTAATTAATACTGAACCATCAATAATAAATCCAGGTAAATAAGAGCCAACAGGTGTCTCAAGATCTTCATCTACCAAGATTAATTCATCTTCTATATACATTCTACATCATTCCTTAGGCCGAATTTTATGGCAATTATCGCTATTTACTAATCATGTATTTTGTTTTTCTTTAGATTAATTTACGTTAATTTATATGGTACAGTGTAATGCCAGGTGTTATGTTAATATATATATGGTACAGTGTAATGCCAGGTGTTATGTTAATATATATGGTACAGTGTAATGCCAGGTGTTATGTTAATATATATGGTACAGTGTAATGCCAGGTGTTTACTTATGTAAGTTAACTAATGATGCCTTTGTACTCATTAACAGGAGTGTCAGAATTTAATATAAATAGGAGTGTCAGAATTTAAATTAACAGGAGTGTCAGAATTTAAAGTAACAGGAGTGTCAGAATTTAAAGTAAAATGAGTGTCAGAATTTAAAGTAACAAGAATGTCTGAATTTAAAGTAACAGGAGTGTCAGAATTTAAAGTAACAGGTGTGTCAGAATTTAAAGTAACTACTATGTTAGACAATAGCTATGATAAAAACAAATGCTTCCTAACAATATAATTTATATTCTCTGATGGGAAATCTGATGACTTGCAAAGAAAAGAACACACAATCAATCCTGATTCATAGGTTTAACAAGAAGTGGAGTTTATATGGATGTAGATACTGTGAGAATATAAATATAAATTATTTATCTTTGAAATTGAAGGATTACAGTATGCATGTAGTATTATGAATACAACTAGATCATCTGGTGAGTAAAAAAAAATCTAACAATTAAATACTAAATAAAAAAATTCTTGTTTTTAACAAAGAACAGGTTGAGAACTGGGTCAATTAATTCTGCAGTTATGTCCCCTCCACCCTCATATATATTAATGCCACCCCTGCCTCTTGTTTGCCTATAACACATATGGTACATAACACAATGGCTTTCTGATCAGTATTTTGCTTAGATTTAATTTGTGAAATGAAATAACTGGCAATATACTAAATCCATAGATTATGCACTGATTGAACTTGCAAAATGAAATATCTGGAGACATACTAAATCCAAAGATTTTGCACTGATTGAACTTGTTGAATGAAATATCTGAAGACATGCTAAATCCAATGCTAGGCAAAGAAAGCATCTGAAACATTTTTTTTTTTATTCTCCCAAACAGTAGACTGGCTTTCTGGCTGTAAAATAACTGTTGTTTTGAAGGCAGGGTTAAAAAATATAACCAAACGAAAAATCTGTAACCAATACCCTAATGCACGGTTTTCTATGTAACTTGGATCCTATGGTTAAAGGTGTGACCGAGTATGTCATACAAGAAAGTGTCTTTGATTCATAATGGTTCAAATATAAACAAAATCAATCAAGTTGTTTATGAAATTAAAGCAAAACAAATCTTCATTTATATACAAATATGCTTAATATATCAAATTTCATTCGCCAGAAATTTATTTATCAAATTTCATTTGTATACAAATATGCCTATATCAAATTTCATTTGTATACAAATATGCTTACCGGTACATCAAATTTCATTGTATACAAACATCCTACATCAAATTTCAATTGTGTACAAACATACCTACACCAAATATTTCATTGTATACCAATATGCATACATCAAATTTCATTATATACAAACATACCTAGATCAAATTTCATGACATAGAAACATACCTACATCAAATTTCATTATTCTACCTCAAAATCATTTTTATTTAATCCTGTTTACAAGCTTCATGTCAAAAAGGTCCATTTTCCAAGAGTTCGGAAAGTATTTAAAATACATGTACTTAAAAGAAAAAATGAAATAATGATCTGGGAACCAAATCCATAATCTTCATTTTCATACAAATATGTCAATCAAATTAATTTGTCTACATTGATTGGTGTCTAGCAATCATGTAACATGTTTCCCAAGTAGGTATAGGACATGAAAATTGAAATTATACCAGTTTTTGCAAGTAAATCAAGCTATTTTTCAATGGAGATGCATCCAAGAATGATAAAAATTCAGTCTCAACTGTCTCTGTGATGCAGAGCAGCATACTTTTGTGACATGAAAGGAGTGGGGTGGAGGACAATTCTCAAAATGCAATTTTGTAAATTTTGGGAAAAACATGGTCCAACTTAATTTCATGAAACAACTACAACTCTGGATTGTGCCATTATAGCTTCAGTTTTAACTAGAACAAACAATGAAAGTGATACCAAATCACACGTGTCGTTAGCCTGCTGAGGAATGTGTGTACCCTTTTCCCGAACCTTATTTATTTTTATGAAATCTAACACAACTGTCAGACATTCGTGACAACTGTTTCATGTTTGTATAAATTATTTCAACATAATATTGCCATGCTTAATAAATACTAAAAACCTGGAAATTTGTGAAACAATCCCATATCATTGTTAATACAGTGTTTGCATCATTCTTTGTCAGTATTTTGAATAGAGCGTTCTAGGACTAAATTCATACAAATATAATCTTGCCATGACACCGTTCATTTAAGCAAGTTTGATACATAATTTGATGAGAAGACATAAATGCTATTTTTGCTTATCTGAATGAAATAACTTCTTAGAGATTATTAAAGTTTTGTACACTAATGCCATTGACCGACATCGGGGTCAATGCGCTAAATATTTGAGGGATAATTTAAGATAGGACTCCTGAATTGAGACTTTGTATGGTAAATAGAGGTTACTCAGAAATATGAAATATACATGGATACATTCCGAATTGTTGGAAGCTTAAGATCTACCATGTTTATTAGTATTACCTCCTCTTAATGTTTTGAAAATAAAACTTTTAAAATTGTCAATGCTTTGCAAAAATACTTATTTTTTCTTCCATGGGCCACTTAATACCATAAACAAGTATCCAGATATGTATTCTGTTGGGTTCCAATGATTTTACATTCAAACGATCCAAATTTATCTCAAAATATGCAGTATCAGCAGACCACTGTTCTGGAACAAAAGCGGCATCAGAAAATGGGAAGCCAGAAACGGTTATTTCCCCTGTCAGCCCTATACCTATCCTAGGATGTATGGATGGACAAAATGACCCTAAAATTTTTAATCTGAGCCTCGTCATGATTTTGCTACATTTTGGTAAGTTTTAAAACCCTCAAAATAAATCCTGGTGACCCTCTGCAACCCTCCAGATTGTCCTCACAGCCCTAATTTGCAACACAACCATGGGTTTGAGAACCACTGACATACTGTAAGGATGGATGGATGGCCAGAGATGTACAGAAACATAACATAAAGATGGACTGGACCAAATCAATACATGCAGCATGGGCCTACAAATGTACAAGTAAGTTACATTGGAATTTCATTACAATGACATTGCCTTACAGTTTATGTTTTTTTAATAATGAAAACCAGAATGAGACATCATGAACATCATATGGGAGGTATGGGAAACAGAGTTAGAGTTTTATATGGGAAACAGAGTTAGAGTTTTATTTGGGAAACAGAGTTAGAGTTTTATATGGGAAACAGAGTTAGAGTTTTATATGGGAAACAGAGTTAGAGTTTTATTTGGGAAACAAAGTTAGAGTTTTATATGGGAAACAGAGTTAGAGTTTTATTTGGGAAACAAAGTTAGAGTTTTATATGGGAAATAGAGATAGAGTTTTATATGGGAAATAGAGTTAGAGTTTTATATGGTAAACAGAGTTAGAGTTTTATTTGGGAAACAAAGTTAGAGTTATATATAGGAAACAGAGTTAGAGTTTTATTTGGGAAACAAAGTTAGAGTTTTATATGGGAAATAGAGATAGAGTTTTATATGGGAAACAGAGTTAGAGTTTTATATGGTAAACAGAGTTAGAGTTTTATATGGGAAACAGTGTTAGAGTTTTATATGGGAAACAGAGTTAGAGTTTTATATGGGAGTTAGAGTTTTATATGGGAAGCAAAGGGTTACATGGGACAAACTGCTAACATATCAGACTACAGTCAACAAAAATGTTGACATACAAGCAGCACATTTGGAACCGCGTGATGCCTGTCTAACAATGTTTGATTTGTAGTTCAGTATGATAACTGATAGAAAGTGACATGTTGACCATTGTCGGTTGGTCAACAGACTCATTAAATTACCAGAAATTATGCTGTATGTAAGCTTGTTTAAACTTACCAGTTTGCACTTCATTAAATGCTAAAAAGAAAACAAGAAAGTGGTCACAAAGCTGAAATTTCCAAGTAAGAGCATAAATCTGCAATAGTGATAAACAGTACATCACAGGGAAAAGGGTCTTGTTCTTCTTTTAAGCTTTCTTTCTTCAAAGTGGGCTTTCTATACTCCATGCTGAATTAAGGCATCTCTTACAGGCAAAGAAAATCATTGAAGCAAAAACAGAAATTTGGAAAATACAATCATCCACTCCCGATAAGTAGCTGTAAGATTTTCAAGATGGCAACTACGGTGGCCATGTTGGAGGTCTGATAAAGACCACTGTCTATTTAGACCAATTACATATGATAAAATGTCTACTGATGAAAACACTATTTTGACAAGATACATGACCATCCATTATGATATGACAAATCACCATTTAATTTAATAAGATACATGGCCATCCATTATTATTGAAACATGACTCTCCATTTTGATATGATACATGGCCATCCATTATTATATGAAACACGACTCTCCATTTTGATATGATACATGGCCATCCATTATATGATGTATCACCATCCAATTTGATATGATACATGACCATCTATTATGATAGCATGTATCACCATACAATTTGATATGATATATGACAATCCATTATGATAAAACATATCACCGTCAAATTTGATATGATACATGACCATCCATAATTATAAGATATATTATTATCCATTGTGATATTGATACATGACTATCAATTATGGTGTGATTAATGACCATCCATTATATGAAATATAATATCATCATCCAACTGAATATGATACATGACCATACATTAAGATATGATGTACCACCATCCAATTTGGTATGATATATGGCCATCCATTATGATGTGATGTATCAACATCCAATTTGATATGATACATGCATGACCATCTAATCTGATATGATACATGACCATCCATTATATGTTGTATGACTATCCATTATGATATGATGTATCAACAGCCAATTTGATATGATACATGACCTTACATTATGATACATGACCATCCATTGTGAAATGATACATGACAATCCATTATATGATACATGACCACTCATTATGGTATCATATATCACCATCAAATTAATAAGATACATGACCATCCATTATATGTATCACCAATCAATTTGAAGATACATGACATCCATAATAATATGATGTATCAACATCGAATTCGATGATACATGACCATCCATTATCATATGATGTATCACCATTGAATTTAATATGCTACATGACCATCTAATTTTATATGGTCCATTATGATATGGTACATGATCCTCCATTATGACATGATTTATCACCATCCAATTTGATATGATACATGGCCATCCATTGTGATATGATACATAACTATCCATTTAGATATGAAATATCAAAATCCAATTTAATATGATACATGACCACTCATTATGATATAATGCATTACAATCCAATTTGATATGACACATGGCCATCCATTTTGACATGACACTTGACCTTACATTTTGACATGACACTTGACCTTACATTTTGACATGACACTTGACCTTACATTTTGACATGACACTTGACCTTACATTTTGATTTGACATATGACCATTCATATTGATATGACAAATGAATATCTATTTTGACATGACATGTGACAAAATTATATGATATGACCATCCACTTTGATTTGACACATGACCATTGATTTTGACATGTACAGGCTGTGGACAGACAATATAAGTGGTACATTCAGTCAACAACGTAAGCTGTACAGTCAGTCAACAATGTAAACTATACTGTCAGTCAACAATGTAAGCTGTACAGGCAGTGGGCAGACAATGGAAGCTGTACAGGCAGTGGGCAGACAATGGAAGCTGTACAGGTCGTGGGCAGACAATGGAAGCTGTACAGTCAACAATGGAAGCTGTACAGTCGGTCAACAATGGAAGTTGTACAGTCAGTGAACAGACAATGGAAGCTGTACAGGCAGTGAACAGACCTTCAAAATCTATAGATGGATAAGAGAAGGCTCTTCTGGTCTTTATCTATATTTGGGGACTTGCATGTAAATAAAATCAACAAACAAGATAAAGAAACTTTCAGAAAATGAAAGTCAAATAGAAAAATCTGACAAATAGAAAACTTACGGCTTACTACAGCCACTTTCTTTGCTTGTAAACTGGTTACTGCAAGTAAAAATAAAAACTATTTGCAATATTACTAAAACTTTTTCTAATAACTATGTTTACATATAATTTATTCTAAGCAAGGATGCAATTATATGAACAAGAATCCAAATCTTTAATTATAAAAATTATTATATTAAACAGTGGCTAAAACAAGACAAAATATGGATGAAAGCTTTGTTTCTGTTTTTGCAATGTATTTCTTTTTGAATATACACTGAGTCTCTTAAACTACGAACAAATTTACCAATCTTTGAAAATGCAAATAAATGAAGGACAAAACTGACAAAAAAAAGCAATTGTTTTTGGAATTAGCAATGTATTCAAAAGACTAAAAATGAATTTTTGTAGTAAATTATTTCTTCAAGAATGCTTTAATATTAGGTATATACACCTGCTACCTGCTGTCAATCCAACTCTAAGATGAAAATTGTCTTCCTGTCTACATCATATTGGCAAAGAGCAGTAACTCTTGGCCACACATCTCCTTGCCACCAATTGGTGTAACCATTTTTAAGTTTAACAAATTAGCCATGCTCTCTATGGTGTATCTTCAACAACTTATGATCATGTAAATACTTTCTTTGACAATCATTAGTTATTAGAAAATCTGCTTTTTTCTGAATACATTCCCATATCAGATTAACACAAGCACAATAATAGATTCCCATATCACATTAAGACTAGCAGAATAAGTAATAGGTTCCCATATCAAAATAGCATTAGGAGAATAAGTAATAGGTTTCCATATCACATTAACATTAGGAGAATAAGTAATAGGTTTCCATATCACATTAACACTAGCACAATAATAGATTCCCGTATCACATTAAGACTAGCAGAATAAGTAATAGGTTTCCATATCACATTAACACTAGCACAATAATAGATTCCTGTATCACATTAACATTAGGATAATAAGTAATAGGTTTCCATATCACATTAACATTAGGAGAATAATTAATAGGTTTCCATATCACATTAACATTACGAGAATAAGTAATAAGTAGAGGTAATGCTATACATATCACATTAATATTAGGAGAATAAATAATAATTGGAGGTAATGCTATACATATTACCTACATGGAGAATATTATAATAAGTAATAGGTTCCCATATCACATTAACATAAGGATAATAAGTATAGGTCTATTAAGAAATATTGGATTCCAAATGTAAATGTCAACCATTTTCCTGTTTAACAAAACACAACCTATTGTTATGTGATCTGTGACAACTCTGAAGCCTTTTTGCTGTCAGATTACTTTGAAACCTGTGAAGTAAAGAGGCTGAGTTTGTTTAAATAGGTTTACAAGTTGCCTAGGCAACAAGACCCACCAGCATCAGACTTTGTCTCTGTAATGCTAAGTCTATGAGTAAAAATAACACCCAAAAGGTTCATTTCATGGCAGTCAATGGCATCTTTGAAATCTTGGATCAAGATAATATGTTCAAAGCCATGACGCAGAGACTGCAAAAGTTTCTTGAGCTGAAATCCTCATGAGACAACTTTTGATCTTTTCCGACTCTGAGTATGCCCTATGTATAACATACGTAATCCACAAAGAGAGGGCTTGAGTGGTGATTATGTATAACATACTTTATCCACAAAGACAGGGCTTGAGTGGTGATATCCTCTTTTCCCACTTTTACAGAGGTAATGGGTCTTTTGCAGTTGCCACAACTTGCCCCTGTGCACTTGAAGTCACAGACAGGATCTAACAAGTCATTAAAAACATGCCACTTTCCCCTACAAATTTTCATAATGGAGGGCTTGCCACATTCCTCGTAAACCCTTGATAGTCTTTCCACAACTGATGGTCTGAATTCATAATCTTGCAAGGCTGCTCTCAATTTGCATACAGATGAAAGGGAGTAGATGATGACTCAGACAAAAATTGGATATTAAGTCTGATAGACTATTATCATGACCCATAACTTCTGTCATGTTACCTGAATGTGTCAGATGTCGGGTTTCAGTAGCCTTTGATGGTAATCGGTGCTAACATTTTATCAATGTAGAGCTGGAGAAGATGGTCAGTCAGTTGAAGCATCAAGGTACTCAAAGGGATGATGGTTTTGACTCTACACCACTCCTGGAAAACATGTCACTTTGCCTCATAAACCCTCAGAATGGAGAGCTTACCACATTCCCTCGTAAACCCTCAGAATGAAGGCTCTTGAGAGTCTCTCAACAACTGAGGGCCTGAATTCATAATCTTGCAAGGCTATCCTGACAAACACTAAGCAAGAAAAAGCCAATCAGTACATGGGTGAAGCACCTGCAACCATTTGTTGTTTTGAGATTTGGCATGGCCATAATCTTCCTGAGTAGGCCTGTCATCAGCTTGAGTAAATGTTGACCAACAACTTGTCAAATATGGGTCGGGGCATCAGCAGGCCCGCACCTAGGAAATTCTGGGCCCCAGGCAGCTGACAGAGTTCGGGCCCCTTTCGTGTTTAAAAAAAAATAACTCGAAAAAGGGTGGGCCCCTATCTAGCTCGGGCCCCTGACAAGTGCCATGGTTGTCCCTCCCACCCCAGGTGCGGGCCTGGCATCAGAATTATCTTGCAATTCTAGCGGAATTCTTTTACAATTAATTTGGATACTAAAATGTAATCAAGCTTTAGAACCTATGATGTGAGATAATGCAAAGCAGCTGGTATGTGAAAATCCACAAAACAGCTCTTTAGTTCATTCAGAAACAAATTTAATCAACCAAAACCTAAAGTGTCAACTACATGAGTGTACATGGTTTGTTTACTTATACACTATACTACTAATAGGCACACATGTCTTGCATGTGCGTGCAATATCATGGTGTTCAATATCGTAAAATACTGCATGATTTGGCCAATGTAAAGATAATGAAGAAGAAAATGACCATATAATAAAACCCGTTTACAAATCCTACAAACCTGTCATTTATATCTGTACAGCCTGTCTAAAATACTACAAACTTGTCATTTATCTCTGTACAGCCTGTCCAAAATACTACAAACTTGTCATTTATCTCATTACAGCCTGTCCAGACATTCTACAAACTTGTTTTTTATCTCTTTGCAGCCTGTCTAGAAATTTTACAAACTTATTTACCTCAGTACAGCCTATCAAGAAATGCTACAACAACGTCATTATAAGATTAATTAAAAACATCTGACTACATGCATAAGATATGGAAAAGAAAGTTTCTCTTAGATTATTTATCCAATTACATTAAGTTATAAATATTAGCCTGCTACCTCATGAATCCAGCCCTACTAAGAGCCAAAAATTGTTTTATTGTCAATTTTTAGATGGACAAAGGGAAGTAAATTTTGCCCATTACCTCCCCTTGATACCACCTGCTGTCGCAAGATTTTAGCTGAACATGATGTTAATGTGGATTCTCACATGGTGGGGTGGTTGGGGGCATTTCAAGTAATATGATTGGGCTTGTAATCTCAGAGATTTATTTTAAAATTTGCTTTCTCCTTCAAATACATTCTTGAATCACATTAGGAGAATAAGTAATATAGGAGATGTGAATGCTGATCATCTGGCCTCTACCTCACGTATCCTTCTGGAGATGAGTGGCTGGCTTCCTCATATGAAAGATAACCCATTCTCTTAAAGACCAAAGCAACACAGCCCAAGATCATTTGATATGAGACTCATGTGTGTGTGTGTGTGTGTGTATGTGTGTGTGCAAATACCAAAATTTTCATTGGCAAATCCAGAAAAGCTGATGGACTGTGTTGATTGGTTTATTTGGGTCTGGTGGCTATCTGTGCTGGTAGGAAGTGTTATTTGTGCATGACATGACTTTTCTCTCTTGTGTCTCAGGTAGAATTAAGGGCACACAGGTAAAGCTACTCTGATCCGGTGAGATGTCAGAGCATACCAAGCATATGACCCCATTCAGCCAGGAGCATGATATCATGTTATATCACAGAGATTTCTTGAAATTTCAGTGCAGAAAGCCATGAGAGAAAAGGTGTTACTTGTGCCATGACTTGTCTCTGTGCATCTCATGTAGTGCTTGAGGGTGCAGACACGATCTTGCATGGCTGCCTCTCTAGACTTATCAATGGAAAAGAGAGAATGAATGTCAATTCCTCAGTTACCTATGGACAGAAACTAATTTGTAGTAAAGTAACAAGGCCTGGTTGTGTAAAGAGGACTACTGAATATTATGAACTGAACAGAAGATAGTTCAGGTCAACTGAAAGGACATGTAGCTCACTAATCCTGCTTGTGAAGGCTAAAGCTATCAGGAAGCATGTCTTGTATGACAGGAACTTTAGAGAAGCATGAGCAAGAGATTCAAACATGCTCGAGTAATGCCAAGTTTTGGAAACAATGTTATGAATTTTGGTTGATGTAGATCAAATTGTCTAACAGATCTGAGAGATCTTTATCATGCCCAATGTCATATCTGCCATGATGTTCAAATGTGTCCAAGATTTCTGATCCCTTAGGGGTAAACATAATCTTGCATGGCTGCTGTCCTTGACCTTGCTATGTAAGAGAGTGAGCAGGGCACACTGGTTGAATAACAATAGATGATAATCTATTCTGGGCTATGAATCCCAATGGTATCTTGAGAACCACCAACTCTCCAACCTGCACTGAAGAGAATTGCAGTGATTAGTTTCCCCTCCCCCCAGCTTCTGAGAGAAGTGGGTGGTCCAGTGAGCTCAAATTGGTTTCATACATCTATTGTACAACTATATATAATATTTGTTGATGTGGGTTCACCTATGACTATCAATGACTCTTCACCCTAGCTGTTCACCAATTTCTCTCATCTGGCTTGGCTCAGCACAAATCATGTTAGGTGGCCTTGATGGCTCTGCTTGTCCTGAATATGGTGAGAAGACTCCAGTAGATGACAGGGAATGTGTCCTTAGCACAAGCTTCTGTGGCTTTCATGAGTGACCATATCATCTGTTATTGAAAGGCATCCATCTACCAATTTGACGGTGTATCGTGTTGAGGGGTAACTGAACTGGATTAGTTCCCTCCAAAACTGTTAATAAGAGAACAGGGTGGTCCAGTAAGCTCAAATCAGTTTCATACATCTACTGTACCATTCCGGCCAAGAAGTCTCCATGCTGGGCTGGCTGGTAATGTTGAGGCAATTGCTGGTGTTGGCTGAGTCAAACTGATCAATCGTAAATTCAATGCACCCAGACATGCTGGCCTTAATGCCATGCTCTGATACATGTGGAGACTTACCCCATCTGGGCTGCCTAAGTATGGAGACTATTCCTAATGTAATGTGATTGGGGAACATATTTGAAGAAGAAACAAGTTCAGCCTAATAGATTTTACCAATCATGCTAAACGATGTAATTTGCTTGCATTAATTACAATGTACATTTAGTCAGAATGTACTGTCTTTTTGATGCAAGTTTTAACATCATAGAGCTTATTATTTTTTTTTCTCAGAAAGAAGCTGTACTGAAAATGCTATTATCTAACCAGGTGCTACTTATAATAAAACATAATATTTAGGTCATACAGAAAATAGACCAATTTTAATTAAATCTAAAAAGAAGCATTGCATTCTGGGAATAGCAACCTGGATGAACAAAAGGTCACATCAGGTTTCATCAAAACAAGGATGTACATTTAAAAAAATAACCCTTATTAATATGCAAAATGTTGTCTCTTTACTGAAATCATTTTAGACTTTTTTAAAAAATGTTAACACTCTTAACACACAGTTCTAATTAAAACTGCTAAGTAATGTAGCCTCTAGGTTTGGAACAAGCTAATATAATTCAATCTACCGGTAACCAAAGAAATGGAGTTTAACTTTAAGCTCTCAATACCAATCATCACAACAACTGGCTGTAATGCCAATATTCAAAACAAGACTCTGTGGACTAAATGTTCACGCCTGCAATTTAAACAGGTAATGACTTTGTGATCTGAATTCCATCAATACAAATCGATTAGATTAGTTAAAGCTAGGGTCTATTTTAGAACTGAAAACTGTGGGTAGTGAAATATCTCAAAGTGACTGATGCTCTACTGTCTGAAAGGAATTCCCAGGAATTAAAGAAAGACCATTTCTTATATTGACTGCTGACATGGAAACTATCTGTACTATTCTTCAGTGACTAGATTTTCAAATTAGTCTTCTGTCAATATGATTTTCTAATTAGGACCAACCAGATATTATCTTAGTCTTCTGTCAATACGATTTTCTAATTAGGACCAACCAGATATTACCTTAGTCTTCTGACAATATGATTTTCTAATTAGGACCAACCAGATATTACCTTAGTCTTTTGTCAATATGATTTTCTAATTAGGGCAAACCAGATACTACATTACTATTCTATCAATACGATTTTCTAATTAGGACCAACCAGATACTACACTTAGTCTTTTGTCAATATGATTTTCTAAATAAAACCAACCAGATATTACCTTAGTATTCTATCAATACGATTTTCTAATTAGGACCAACCAGATATTACCTTAGTCTTCTGTCAATACGATTTTCTAATTAGGACCAACCAGATATCACCTTAGTCTTCTGTCAATAAGATTTTCTAATTAGGACCAACCAGATATTACCTTAGTCTTCTGTCAATACGATTTTCTAATTAGGACCAACCAGATATCACCTTAGTCTTCTGTCAATACGATTTTCTAATTAGGACCAACCAGATATCAACTTAGTCTTCTGTCAATATGATTTTCTAATTAGGACCAACCAGATATTACCTTAGTCTTCTGTCAATACGATTTTTAATTAGGACCAACCAGATATCACCTTAGTCTTCTGTCAATACGATTTTCTAATTAGGACCAACCAGATATCACCTTAGTCTTCTGTCAATACGATTTTCTAATTAGGACCAACCAGATATCACCTTAGTCTTCTGTCAATATGATTTTCTAATTAGGACCAACCAGATATTACCTTAGTCTTCTGTCAATACGATTTTCTAATTAGGACCAACCAGATATTACCTTAGTCTTCTGTCAATACGATTTTCTAATTAGGACCAACCAGATATCACCTTAGTCTTCTGTCAATACGATTTTCTAATTAGGACCAACCAGATATTACGTTAGTCTTCTGTCAATACGATTTTCTAATTAGGACCAACCAGATATTACCTTAGTCTTCTGTCAATACGATTTTCTAATTAGGACCAACCAGATATCACCTTAGTCTTCTGTCAATACGATTTTCTAATTAGGACCAACCAGATATTACGTTAGTCTTCTGTCAATACGATTTTCTAATTAGGACCAACCAGATACTACACTTAGTCTGCTGTCAATATTAGTTTCTAATTAGTAAGATCAGTAATGACAAGACTTTGATCATAGCTGATATGATGGTTATACTGGAAGCCAGACTAACACCATCTTAGACCAAACAGACATCATAATAGCATGCCAAAGTTGCTATGACTTTTCATCTAGAAGTAGTCATAAGATTTTCATGATGGCTGCTGTGGTGGCCATATTGAATATAAAATTGACTATAAGATTTTCGCAACTTATTTTCATCATCATGGTTGCTGTGGTGGCCATATTCAATACAACATTTTCCTAACTGATTTTCATGATGGTTGCTGTGGTGGCCATAGTGGTTGTAAGATTTTCCCAACTGATTTTCAAAATAGCTGATCAAAAAGCCTAGCATACAATCCAAAATATTTAATTTTAGCTCTAGCACTTAATGCAGAAAACAGATAATGTGAGGACTTAAAGCACAAATTACAACATAATTCCAATTTGAGGACTTCAACGACACATTAAAATCTGAATAATACCAATTTGAGGACTTCAAGCACACATTAAAATATTAATAATACCAGTTTGAAGACTTCAAGCACACATTACAATATTAATAATACCAATTTGAGGACTTCAACGACACATTAAAATCTGAATAATACCAATTTGAGGACTTCAAGCACACATTAAAATCTGAAAAATACCAATTTGAGGACTTCAATGACACATTAAAATCTGAATAATACCAATTTGAGGACTTCAAGCACACATTAAAATCTGAAAAATACCAATTTGAGGACTTCGAGCACATTAAAATCTGAAAAATACCAATTTGAGGACTTCAACGACACATTAAAATCTGAATAATACCAATTTGAGGACTTCAACGACACATTAAAATCTGAATAATACCAATTTGAGGACGTCAAGCACACATTAAAATCTGAAAAATACCAATTTGAGGACTTCGAGCACATTAAAATCTGAAAAATACCAATTTGAGGACTTCAACGACACATTAAAATCTGAATAATACCAATTTGAGGACTTCAAGCACACATTAAAATCTGAATAATACCAATTTGAGGACTTCAAGCACACATTAAAATCTGAAAAATACCAATTTGAAGACTTCAAGCACACATTACAATATGAATAATACCAATTTGAGGACTTCAAGCACACATTAAAATCTGAATAATACCAATTTGAGGACTTCAAGCACACATTAAAATCTGAAAAATACCAATTTGAAGACTTCAAGCACACATTACAATATGAATAATACCAATTTGAGGACGTTAAGCACACATTACAATATGAATAATACCAACTTTTATAGTTATGACTTGTTGTCAAGGGCAACAAGCACAACACTATCAGTTATGACCTGATGTCAATGACAATTACATCAAGAATAGCTATGACATTTAAGAGTATGGGATTTGTCAACACTCAGATTTGGTGAATAGCTTACATTTCTCACTATAATCCGTATGAAATAATATAACTGTTTTTTAAATTTATTCTTGGTTTTCTCTTACCTTCTATCGGCCTGTTGGAACAACGTTTGCAGACACATACCACACATAGAACCACTAGTATGACCAATACAATGATGATGATGATGATGATGACGACTGGAATAAGATATCCCCTGCAAAAAATATTTGAAACAGAAATTTTATTTTCAAGTTTAGTATTTCTTAATACAATCATCAAAATTAAACTGCGATGAAATTTTATTGAATAAACTCATGTGTGAACTATCACATACCATACTAATCCTACAAACAAGATCAATTTTGAGTGTGAACTATCATACCGTACTAATGCTACAGACAAGATTAATTTTGAGTGTGAACTATCACATACCGTACTAATACTACAAACAAGATCAATTTTGAATGTGAACTATCACATACCGTACTAATACTACAAACAAGATCAATTTTGAGTGTGAACTATCACATACCGTACTAATGCTACAGACAAGATTAATTTTGAGTGTGAACTATCACATACCGTACTAATACTACAAACAAGATCAATTTTGAGTGTGAACTATCACATACTGTACTAATACTACAAACGAGATCAATTTTGAGTATGAACTATCACATACCGTACTAATGCTACAAACGAGATCAATTTTGAGATCAAAGATAACATGAAGAAAACAAGCACATTTTCCATGAAACCAATATATTAGTTTGCATGTCTTACCATTTCTAACTTACAATTTAAAATTTATTAGATGTTTGTATTTGCCTAACTTCAATAACATCTAAATTTAAGAAAAATGAAACATTTGAAGTGGTACTATAATAAGGTCCATATATATATATTGATGTGTTGAAACATGCCTATAAAATTGTTTCCATATAAATCAAATTGCATTTTGCTACAAAAAAATGGTTATGACCTAACATAAAAATGGTTATGACTTAACATCTAATTACATTTGGCTTTATATAATTCCATCTGAAACTATCAAATCACATTTAGCTTTATATAATTCCATTTGACCATATCAAATTTCATTATTTCTTTATCATATTGGTTTTGGCTTTATCAAATTACATTTTATCTTAACAAATTGCATTTGGCTTTTTATAATTACATTTAACCTTATCAAATTACATTTGACTTAATATCAAATTACATTTGGCTTGATCAAATGACATTTGGTTTTATATAATTACATTTGACCTTATCAAATTACATTTGGCTTAATATCAAATTACATTTGGCTTTATCAAATTACATTTGGCTTAATATAATTACATTTAACCTTATCAAATTACATTTGACTTTATCAAATTACATTTGGCTTAATATCAAATTACATTTGGCTTTATCAAATTACATTTGGCATTATATACTTACATTTAACCTTATAAAAGTACATTTGACTTAATCAAATTACATTTGACTTTATCAAATTGCATTTGGCTTAATATCAAATTATATTTGTTTTAATATCAAATTGCTTTTGGCTTAATATTAAATTGCATTTGGTTTAATATCAAATTATATTTGTCTTAATATCAAATTGCATTTGGCTTAATACTAAATTACATTTGGCTTAATATCAAATTGCTTTTGGCTTTATATAATTACATTTGACCGTAACAAATTGCATTTGGCTTAATATAAAATTACATTTGTCTTAATATCAAATTTCTTTTGGATTTATATAATTACATTTGACCTTAACAAATTGCATTTGGCTTTATATCAAATTGTTTCTGGCTTTAAAGTTTATATAATTACATTTGACCTTCAAATTACATTTGGCTTATTATCACACTCACCCTGAAGACAGAGTCACCTCGAATTTTGAACTGCGTTTACCTGTTTTCACAGTCACCTCAATATCAAGCAATCCATACAGTTTTATTCAAATCTGTGATATAAAAATGAATTAGGCATCGATTCTACCTGCCCAATATCAACCAATCCATGCAGTTTTATTCAAATCTGTGATATAAAATTAATGTTAGTTTGTGGAAACAATTGTTTCTTTCTAGGATCACTGGATACCAACATCCATGTTGTTCTTTTATTAACTTGAATTTGGCTTTAAAACCTGGCAATGGTAGGTAATTGTAAATCTGAAGGTATAGAGTAGAAAAGAAAAACCAGATGGACAGATACACTCAGCATTATGCTGAGCAACTAAAAATCAAATAAAGATTTGTATTGATTGACACAATACAGCCTGTATTCAACTAAAAATCAAATAAAGATTTGTATTGATTGACACAATACAGCCTGTATTCAACTAAAAATCAAATAAAGATTTGTATTGATTGACACAATACAGCCTGTATTCAACTAAAAATCAAATGAGGATTTGTATTGATTGATACAATACAGTCTGTATTCAACTAAAAATCAAATAAAGATTTGTATTGATTGACACAATACAGCCTGTATTCAACTAAAAATCAAATAAAGATTTGTATTGATTGACACAATACAGTCTGTATTCAACTAAAAATCAAATAAAGATTTGTATTGATTGACACAATACAGTCTGTATTCAACTAAAAATCAAATAAAGATTTGTATTGATTGACACAATACAGTCTGTATTCAACTAAAAATCAAATAAAGATTTGTATTGATTGACACAATACAGTCTGTATTCAACTAAAAATCAAATAAAGATTTGTATTGATTGACACAATACAGCCTGTATTCAACTAAAAATCAAATAAAGATTTGTATTGATTGACACAATACAGCCTGTATTCAACTAAAAATCAAATAAAGATTTGTATTGATTGACACAATACAGTCTGTATTCAACTAAAAATCAAATAAAGATTTGTATTGATTGACACAATACAGTCTGTATTCAACTAAAAATCAAATAAAGATTTGTATTGATTGACACAATACAGTCTGTATTCAACTAAAAATCAAATAAAGATTTGTATTGATTGACACAATACAGTCTGTATTCAACTAAAAATCAAATAAAGATTTGTATTGATTGACACAATACAGTCTGTATTCAACTAAAAATCAAATAAAGATTTGTATTGATTGACACAATACAGTCTGTATTCAACTAAAAATCAAATAAAGATTTGTATTGATTGACACAATACAGTCTGTATTCAACTAAAAATCAAATAAAGATTTGTATTGATTGACACAATACAGTCTGTATTCAACTAAAAATCAAATAAAGATTTGTATTGATTGACACAATACAGTCTGTATTCAACTAAAAATCAAATAAAGATTTGTATTGATTGACACAATACAGCCTGTATTCAACTAAAAATCAAATAAAGATTTGTTTTGATTGACACAATACAGCCTGTATTCAACTAAAAATCAAATGAGGATTTGTATTGATTGACACAATACAGCCTGTATTCATACACTTCATTTCCTTTGGATCCTGTGTCAGTTCCATCCTTTGTAACATCAGTCTTGTCATTATTCTTTGCTGTGTCTGCAAAAGCAAACAATATGATAGTAGTCTTGTATTTTATCTTCATGTTTTCATTTTACAAGTTATGGTCATGGTATAATACATCAAACACTGGAAATAAATTATTTAATTTACTAATTTTGCAATACAATCATTCACAGCAGTGTGTAGTTACTTATTTTGCAATACAATCATTCATAGCAGTGTGTAGTTACTTATTTTGCAATACAATCATTCACAGCAGTGTGTAGTTACTTATTTTGCAATACAATCATTCATAGCAGTGTGTAGTTACTTATTTTGCAATACAATCATTCATAGCAGTATGGAATTACTTATTTTGCAATACAATCATTCATAGCAGTATGGAATTACTTATTTTGCAATACAATCATTTATAGCAGTGTGTAGTTACTTATTTTGCAATACAATCATTCATAGCAGTGTGTAGTTACTTATTTTGCAATACAATCATTCATAGCAGTGTGTAGTTACTTATTTTGCAATACAATCATTCATAGCAGTGTGTAGTTACTTATTTTGCAATACAATCATTCATAGCAGTGTGTAGTTACTTATTTTGCAATACAATCATTCATAGCAGTATGGAATTACTTATTTTGCAATACAATCATTCATAGCAGTATGGAATTACTTATTTTGCAATACAATCATTCATAGCAGTGTGTAGTTTCTTATTTTGCAATACAATCATTCACAGCAGTGTGTAGTTACTTATTTTGCAATACAATCATTCATAGCAGTGTGTAGTTACTTATTTTGCAATACAATCATTCATAGCAGTATGGAATTACTTATTTTGCAATACAATCATTTATAGCAGTGTGTAGTTACTTATTTTGCAAAAAAAAATTATAGTCACTGTTGAGTTCTGCAGTTGGTCGCAAACAACAGTGTATTTATATAATAAAATCAATCTGTGCAGGATAACTGTAGATGTGTATGACAGATTTCTACTAACAGCTGAGGTCATCCAAGACATGCTGTATTGTATAACTATACATTCATGAAAGGTAGCATAACAAGGTTTTACAGATATAGTGGCCATACTGGCTGTCCAAACAGTGTCATTTTCATTTAACTAAATCATGGGTTTCATATTATAATTTCATGTCAATCCTCCAGGCAGGAAAAGTAATGGTGACAAATCTATAGACATCAAGGTAATGATAAATCTGTACTAACAGATGGACAATATACATCAAAGTATGGATGACATATCTGTGCTAACAGATGACCAATTGAAATCAGAGTAAATCTGTGCTAACAATCAACCATCAGACATGGAACTAATGATGACAATTCCATGCTAACAGCCAGATAAGAGACATCAAAGTTTTGATAAATATGTGCTAACAGACATCAAAGTAATGATGACAAATCTGTGCCAACAGATTTCCAATAGACATTAAAGTAATCATGATAAATCTATACTAACAGATGGCCAATATACATACATGTAATGATGACAGATCTGTGCTAACAAATGTCAAATAGGCTTCAAAGTAATAATAACAAATCTGTGCTAACAATTAACCATCAGACATGAAACTAATGATGACAAATCCATGCTAACAGCCAGATAAGAGACATCAAAGTTTTGATAAATCTGTGCTAACAGACATAAAAGTAATGATGATAAATCTGTGCCAACAGATTTCCAATAGACATCAAAGTAATGATAACAAATGTGTGCTAACAGATGTCCAATAGACATCAAACTAATGATTATATAAATATGTCCTAACAGATGGCCAATAAACATCAAAAGCCATCCCATAAATGTTTTGGGTCTATGATCAGTTAACTATAATCAACAAACTTAGAAAGTGGTGCCATATTTCAAGGTGTTCTTCAGCAATATCCACATCTTGGTTTAAATTATCATAAACTTTATCTTGTTAATTAGAAAGCACCTAAATAGAAAGTCAAATTCACTTCTACAAATCACAATTTTCATAAGCTCAATGAATTAAAAAAATGTAAAATGATAACTAACTAACCATTTTCTAACTAAGTCTAATTAATATCAAACCTCCTTAAGATATGCAGATACATTAGTGGTCAAATGTTCACAAATTTTCATTCAGAATCAATTAAGCAGTGGATGAATCAATGTAGTGAAATATGATGTAGGAAGTCTATTAGTAAAATACAATGTTATGAAGTCTTTTAGGAAAATATGATGTTATGAAGTCTTTTAGTAAAATATGATGTTATGAAGTCTTTTAGTAAAATATAAAGTTATGAAGTCTTTTAGTAAAATACAATGCTATGATGTCTTTTAGTAAAATACAATGTAATGAAGTGTTTTAGTAAAATATAATGTTAAGAAGTCTTTTAATAAAATATAATGTTATGAAGTCTTTTAGTAAAATACAATGCTATGAAGTCTTTTAGTAAAATACAACGTTATGAAGTCTTTTAGTAAAATACAATGCTATGAAGTCTTTTAGTAAAATACAATGTTATTAAGTTTTTTAGTAAGATATAATGTTATGAACTCTTTTAGTAAATTACGTGATGTTAAGAAGACTTTTAGTAAAATATGATGCTAAGAAGTATTTTAGTAAAATACAATATTAAGAAGTCTTTTAGTAAAATACGTATATCTAACAAGATGTAACAAAATGAAAACTCCATTTTGTTTCTTTGGAAATGTTTGTGCTAATTTCACTGAAGAAGTAAATGTAATGTGTTCTGGGTCAACAAGTGCACAAAACAGTTGTATTATCTCTAAGTTAACATTGATTTCCATAGAAAACGCATGTTGACTATTCAGTAATCAAAGTTAACATTGATTTCCACAGAAAATGTATGTTAACTATTCAGTAATCAAAGTTAACATTGATTTCCACAGAAAATGCATGCTGACTATTCAGTAATCAAAGTTAACATTGATTTTTGCAGAACATGAATGTTGACTATTCAGTAATCAAAGTTAAAATTGATTTCCACAGAAAATGCATGCTGACTATTCAGTAATCAAAGTTAACATTGATTTTTGCAGAACATGAATGTTGACTATTCAGTAATCAAAGTTAACATTGATTTCCACAGAAAATGTATGTTGACTATTCAGTAATCAAAGTTAACATTGATTTCCACAGAAAATGTATGTTGACTATTCAGTAATCAAAGTTAACATTGATTTCCACAGAAAGTGAATGCTGACTATTCAGTAATCAAAGTTAACATTGATTTCCACAGAAAATGCATGCTGACTATTCAGTAATCAAAGTTAACATTGATTTCCACAGAAAATGCATGCTGACTATTCAGTAATCAAAGTTAACATTGATTTCCACAGAAAATGTATGTTGACTATTCAGTAATCAAAGTTAACATTGATTTCCATAGAAAATGTATGTTGACTATTCAGTAATCAAAGTTAACATTGATTTCCATAGAAAATGTATGTTGACTATTCAGTAATCAAAGTTAACATTGATTTCCACAGAAAATGCATGCTGACTATTCAGTAATCAAAGTTAACATTGATTTCCACAGAAAATGTATGTTGACTATTCAGTAATCAAAGTTAACATTGATTTCCACAGAAAATGCATGCTGACTATTCAGTAATCAAAGTTAACATTGATTTCCACAGAAAATGTATGTTGACTATTCAGTAATCAAAGTTAACATTGATTTCCACAGAAAATGCATGTTGACTATTCATTAATCAAAGTTAACATTGATTTCCACAGAAAATGTATGTTGACTATTCAGTAATCAAAGTTAACATTGATTTCCACAGAAAATGTATGTTGACTATTCAGTAATCAAAGTTAAAATTGATTTCCACAGAAAATGCATGCTGACTATTCAGTAATCAAAGTTAACATTGATTTTTGCAGAACATGAATGTTGACTATTCAGTAATCAAAGTTAACATTGATTTCCACAGAAAATGCATGCTGACTATTCAGTAATCAAAGTTAACATTGATTTCCACAGAAAATGTATGTTGACTATTCAGTAATCAAAGTTAACATTGATTTCCACAGAAAATGTATGTTGACTATTCAGTAATCAAAGTTAACATTGATTTCCACAGAAAGTGAATGCTGACTATTCAGTAATCAAAGTTAAAATTGATTTCCACAGAAAATGCATGCTGACTATTCAGTAATCAAAGTTAACATTGATTTTTGCAGAACATGAATGTTGACTATTCAGTAATCAAAGTTAACATTGATTTCCACAGAAAATGCATGCTGACTATTCAGTAATCATAGTTAACATTGATTTCCAAAGAAAATGCATGTTGACTATTCAGTAATCAAAGTTAACATTGACTTTTGCAGAACATGAATGTTGACTATTCAGTAATCATAGTTAACATTGATTTCCACAGAAAATGCATGCTGACTATTCAGTAATCAAAGTTAACATTGATTTTTGCAGAACATGAATGTTGACTATTCAGTAATCAAAGTTAACATTGATTTCCACAGAAAATGTATGTTGACTATTCAGTAATCAAAGTTAACATTGATTTCCACAGAAAATGTATGTTGACTATTCAGTAATCAAAGTTAACATTGATTTCCACAGAAAGTGAATGCTGACTATTCAGTAATCAAAGTTAACATTGATTTCCACAGAAAATGCATGCTGACTATTCAGTAATCAAAGTTAACATTGATTTCCACAGAAAATGCATGCTGACTATTCAGTAATCAAAGTTAACATTGATTTCCACAGAAAATGTATGTTGACTATTCAGTAATCAAAGTTAACATTGATTTCCATAGAAAATGTATGTTGACTATTCAGTAATCAAAGTTAACATTGATTTCCATAGAAAATGTATGTTGACTATTCAGTAATCAAAGTTAACATTGATTTCCACAGAAAATGCATGCTGACTATTCAGTAATCAAAGTTAACATTGATTTCCACAGAAAATGTATGTTGACTATTCAGTAATCAAAGTTAACATTGATTTCCACAGAAAATGCATGCTGACTATTCAGTAATCAAAGTTAACATTGATTTCCACAGAAAATGTATGTTGACTATTCAGTAATCAAAGTTAACATTGATTTCCACAGAAAATGCATGTTGACTATTCATTAATCAAAGTTAACATTGATTTCCACAGAAAATGTATGTTGACTATTCAGTAATCAAAGTTAACATTGATTTCCACAGAAAATGTATGTTGACTATTCAGTAATCAAAGTTAAAATTGATTTCCACAGAAAATGTATGCTGACTATTCAGTAATCAAAGTTAACATTGATTTTTGCAGAACATGAATGTTGACTATTCAGTAATCAAAGTTAACATTGATTTCCACAGAAAATGCATGCTGACTATTCAGTAATCAAAGTTAACATTGATTTCCACAGAAAATGTATGTTGACTATTCAGTAATCAAAGTTAACATTGATTTCCACAGAAAATGTATGTTGACTATTCAGTAATCAAAGTTAACATTGATTTCCACAGAAAGTGAATGCTGACTATTCAGTAATCAAAGTTAAAATTGATTTCCACAGAAAATGCATGCTGACTATTCAGTAATCAAAGTTAACATTGATTTTTGCAGAACATGAATGTTGACTATTCAGTAATCAAAGTTAACATTGATTTCCACAGAAAATGCATGCTGACTATTCAGTAATCATAGTTAACATTGATTTCCAAAGAAAATGCATGTTGACTATTCAGTAATCAAAGTTAACATTGACTTTTGCAGAACATGAATGTTGACTATTCAGTAATCATAGTTAACATTGATTTCCACAGAAAATGCATGCTGACTATTCAGTAATCAAAGTTAACATTGATTTTTGCAGAACATGAATGTTGACTATTCAGTAATCAAAGTTAACATTGATTTCCACAGAAAATGCATGCTGACTATTCAGTAATCATAGTTAACATTGATTTTCACAGAAAATGCATGTTGACTATTCAGTAATCAAAGTTAACATTGATTTCCACAGAAAATGCATGTTGACTATTCATTAATCAAAGTTACAGTTGATTAAATAAAGGTTAGCAGTTTTAATATGTGTGATTGCAATGCAGTGACAAAACACTTATTTTATCCAACAATGATAGCCACTAGTTGCATTGCTTTAATAAAGTCAAACAGTCCATGACTGTGGTCATAAATGGACAGTGGTCACCCAAATCAGGTTTAACTTTGTCACCATTACCACCTGCCCTCTCCATTTAGAAACAACACTCTCTTAATTTCAATGAAAAGCAAGAGACCTCAATTACTCCAGGAACTGGATTGTTAACATTTTTACTGATCTGTATTTTTACGCAAATTTTCCACATACCAGTCCATGACTTACCAGTTGGTATTGGTGATAAAGTCTTTGCTGTCCAATCCGGGTTGATGGGTTTCAATGTAGTGCTTAAGATGCTTCTTGTTGGTGGACTGAAGTACAATTTTAAGGAAAAGTAAATTTGTGTTATTGTTCAAACATGATAAAGTAAGTCTTAACAATGTTGTTACACATGCAATAGAATATGACCTAAATGAATATAAATCTAAAGTAAGTCATTAACAATGTCTTAACACACTCAATAGAACATGATCTGAATGAACATCACTATAAAGTAAATCACCAACAATGTCTTAACACACTCAACAGAACATGATCTGAATGAACATCACTATAAAGTAAATCAACAACAATGTCTTAACACACTCAACAGAAAATGATCTGAATGAACATCACTATAAAGTAAATCACCAACAAAGTCTTAACACACTCAATAGAACATGATCTGAATGAACATCACTATAAAGTAAATCACCAACAATGTCTCAACACACTCAATAGAACATGATCTGAATGAACATCACTATAAAGTCTTTAACAATGTCTTAACACACTCATTAGAACATGGTCTAAATGAACATCACTATAAAGTAAATCACCAACAATGTCTTAATACACTCAATAGAACATGACCTGAATGAACATCACTATAAAGTAAATCACCAACAATGTCTTAACAAACTCAATAGAACATGATCTGAATGAACATCACTATAAATTAAATCATCAACAATGTCTTAACACACTCAATAGAACATGATCTGAATGAACATCACTATAAAGTCTTTAACAATGTCTTAACACACTCAATAGAACATGGTCTAAATGAACATCACAATAAAGTAAATCACCAACAATGTCATAATACACTCAATAGAACATGATCTGAATGAACATCACTATAAAGTAAATCACCAACAATGTCTTAACAAACTCAATAGAACATGATCTGAATGAACATCACTATAAAGTAAATCATCAACAATGTCTTAACACACTCAATAGAACATGATCTGAATGAACATCACTATAAAGTAAATCACCAACAATGTCTTAACACACTCAAAAGAACATGATCTGAATGAACATCACTATAAAGTCTTTAACAATGTCTTAACACACTCAATAGAACATGGTCTAAATGAACATCACTATAAAGTAAATCACCAACAATGTCTTAATACACTCAATAGAACATGATCTGAATGAACATCACTATAAAGTAAATCACCAACAATGTCTTAACAAACTCAATAGAACATGATCTGAATGAACATCACTATAAAGTAAATCATCAACAATGTCTTAACACACTCAAAAGAACATGATCTGAATGAACATCACTATAAAGTAAATCACCAACAATGTCTCAACACACTCAATAGAACATGATCTGAATGAACATCACTATAAAGTCTTTAACAATGTCTTAACACACTCAATAGAACATGGTCTAAATGAACATCACTATAAAGTAAATCACCAACAATGTCATAATACACTCAATAGAACATGATCTGAATGAACATCACTATAAAGTAAATCACCAACAATGTCTTAACAAACTCAATAGAACATGATCTGAATGAACATCACTATAAAGTAAATCATCAACAATGTCTTAACACACTCAATAGAACATGATCTGAATGAACATCACTATAAAGTCAATCACCAACAATATCTCAACACACTCAATAGAACATGATCTGAATGAACATCACTATAAAGTAAATCTTCAACAATGTCATAATACACTCAATAGAACATGATCTGAATGAACATCACTATAAAGTAAATCATCAACAATGTCATAATACACTCAATAGAACATGGTCTAAATGAACATCACTATAAAGTAAATCACCAACAATGTCTCAACACACTCAATAGAACATGATCTGAATGAACATCACTATAAAGTCTTTAACAATGTCTTAACACACTCAATAGAACATGGTCTAAATGAACATCACTATAAAGTAAATCACCAACAATGTCTTAACACAGTCAATAGAACATGATCTGAATGAACATCACTATAAAGTAAATCACCAACAATGTCTTAACACACTCAACAGAACATGATCTGAATGAACATCACTATAAAGTAAATCACCAAAAATGTCTTAACAAACTCAATAGAACATGATCTGAATGAACATCACTATAAATTAAATCATCAACAATGTCTTAACACACTCAATAGAACATGATCTGAATTAACATCACTATAAAGTAAATCATCAACAATGTCTTAACACACTCAATAGAACATGATCTGAATGAACATCACTATAAAGTAAATCACCAACAATGTCTTAACACACTCAATAGAACATGATCTGAATGAACATCACTATAAAGTCTTTAACATTGTCCTAACACACTCAATAGAACATGATCTGAATGAATATAAATCTAAAGTAAGTCATTAACAATGTCTCAACACACTCAATAGAACATGATCTGAATGGACATCACTATAAAGTAAATCATCAACAATGTCTTAACACACTCAATAGAACATGATCTGAATGAACATCACTATAAAGTAAATCACCAACAATGTCTTAACACACTCAATAGAACATGATCTGAATGAACATCACTATAAAGTCTTTAACAATGTCTTAACACACTCAGTAGAACATGATCTGAATGAACATCACTATAAAGTAAATCTCCAACAATGTCTTAACACACTCAGTAGAACATGATCTAAATGAACATCACTATAAAGTCTTTAACAATGTCTTAACACACTCAGTAGAACATGATCTGAATGAACATCACTATAAAGTAAATCTCCAACAATGTCTTAACACACTCAACAGAACATGATCTGAATGAACATCACTATAAAGTAAATCACCAACAATGTCTTAACACACTCAATAGAACATGATCTGAATGAACATCACTATAAAGTCTTTAACAATGTCTTAACACACTCAGTAGAACATGATCTGAATGAACATCACTATAAAGTAAATCTCCAACAATGTCTTAACACACTCAACAGAACATGATCTGAATGAACATCACTATAAAGTAAATCACCAACAATGTCTTAACACACTCAATAGAACATGATCTGAATGAACATCACTATAAAGTAAATCTCCAACAATGTCTTAACACACTCATTAGAACATAATCTAAATGAACATCACTATAAAGTCCTTAACAATGTCTTAACACACTCAGTAGAACATGATCTAAATGAACATCACTATAAAGTCTTTAACAATGTCCTAACACACTCAATAGAACATAATCTAAATGAACATCACTATAAAGTTTTTAACAATGTCTTAACACACTCAGTAGAACATAATCTAAATGAACATCACTATAAAGTCTTTAACAATGTCCTAACACACTCAATAGAACATAATCTAAATGAACATCACTATAAAGTTTTTAACAATGTCTTAACACACTCAGTAGAACATAATCTAAATGAACATCACTATAAAGTCCTTAACAATGTCTTAACACACTCAATAGAACATGATCTAAATGAACATCACTATAAAGTCTTTAACAATGTCTTAACACACTCAAAAGAACATAATCTAAATGAACATCACTATAAAGTCCTTAACATTGTCTTAACACACTCAAAAGAACATGATCTGAATGAACATCACTATAAAGTCTTTAACAATGTCCTAACACACTCAACAGAACATAATCTAAATGAACATCACTATAAAGTTTTTAACAATGTCTTAACACACTCAGTAGAACATAATCTAAATGAACATCACTATAAAGTCCTTAACAATGTCTTAACACACTCAATAGAACATGATCTAAATGAACATCACTAAAAAGTCTTTAACAATGTCTTAACACACTCAATAGAACATGATCTAAATGAACATCACTATAAAGTCCTTAACAATGTCTTAACACACTCAATAGAACATGATCTGAATGAACATCACTATAAAGTAAATCACCAACAATGTCTTAACACACTCAATAGAACATGATCTGAATGAACATCACTATAAAGTATATCTCCAACAATGTCTTAACACAATCAGTAGAACATGATCTAAATGAACATCACTATAAAGTCTTTAACAATGTCTTAACACACTCAGTAGAACATAATCTAAATGAACATCACTATAAAGTCTCTAACAATGTCTTAACACATTCAACAGAACATGATCTGAATGAACATCACTATAATGTCTTTAACAATGTCTTAACACACTCAGTAGAACATGATCTGAATGAACATCACTATAATGTCTTTAACAATGTCTTAACACACTCAGTAGAACATAATCTAAATGAACATCACTATAAAGTTTTTAACAATGTCTTAACACACTCAGTAGAACATGATCTAAATGAACATCACTATAAAGTCTTTAACAATGTCTTAACACACTCAGTAGAACATAATCTAAATGAATATCACTATAAAGTTTTTAACAATGTCTCAACACACTCAATAGAACATAATCTAAATGAACATCACTATAAAGTCTTTAACAATGTTTTAACACACTCAGTAGAACATAATCTAAATGAACATCACTATAAAGTCTTTAACAATGTCCTAACACACACAATAGAACATAATCTAAATGAATATCACTATAAAGTTTTTAACAATATCTTAACACACTCAATAGAACATGATCTCAATGAACATCACTATAAAGTCTTTAACAATGTCTTAACACACTCAGTAGAACATGATCTAAATGAACATCACTATAAAGTCTTTAACAATGTCTTAACACACTCAATAAAATAGTAAAGGTTATTATTTGCATGAAATTAGAGACCATACAATTGTGTTGCTTATGAATCACTGTGGAGGCAGTGGAGTCCTTTTGGGAATTTTCAATATACAAGTGAAATCAGGGAAGAAGTTTATGTATCTTGCTCTCTCGGATCAGGTGTCCTTTACTTCAAGGTGTCTGCTTGACTGTACCAAATCCTTTGATCTTTGATAAATTTCTTCTCAATTACAACAGTAATTTAGGAGTACAACCATGAATGACATTAATATCACCACTAAGAAGCATATTACATGTAAGACAAAACTTTTAAGGTAACTTCACCTGGATTGGAATATGCTAGCAATATCTACATTATTAGAGTGGAACCTGTCTTGAAAGACCACCTCTTCTGCCAAAATATAATGGTCTCTCATGACAGGTGGTCTCTCATAACAAGTCATAACACTATATAATCAATAAATCTGTACATGGTGATCCTGGTCTCTCAAGACAGGTGGTCTTTCATAGCAGTGGTCTCTCAAGACAGGTTTTATTGTAACACGTCCTCCCATATGTATGAACCCCACCACCAATTTTAATTTATTAAAAAATGCACAAAACTTAATCATTTCATTTACTGATTTATAAGTTCTGAGCTGATTGTTGCCAAGAGGTCTCTGAAACTGTCAACTTATTGGCGTTTCTATGCAGATGGATGCTCCCGATGTAAATAAGCAAGCAGACTGCTTGTTGTCCATTTCTGGTTTCTAGATTAGTCTATTTTGGTAAAACCTGTGTCATCTGTATTTACTATCTGCAATGTCTAGTCATAAATTTTTCCAAGCAAATTCAAGAAAACAACAAAAGGAGCTGTTGTATTGGGTTAAAAAAGAAATAACTCCAAAATTTTTAGAATTTATCAAAGAGAAACAACAATAAACTAACAGTGTTTGAGATGCCTTTGTGACAATCATTTTAGAACTTATAAATCAGTGAATGAAATGGCCAAGTTTTATGTATTTCCTTTTATACCCTTGATGTCTTTTTTTTTTTAAATCAGTAGAATCATACAAACAAACAGGATGGTGAGAGAATACAATAGTAGTGTGGTCACTTTATATTATGGTAATGTGCTTGTTATATCAAGGAGTAACTTTACTCATGTTATGTCAACCCTTGTGGATGTGCAATGAATTCAGAAAGGGTCTGTCTTGTCTATCATATTAGTCTTGTCATTGGTTGACTTGAGGATATGCTATCATATTAGACTTGTCATTGGTTGACTTGAGGATATGCTATCATATTAGTCTTGTCATTGATTGACTTGAGGATATGCTATCATTTTAGTCTTGTCATTGGTTGACTTTACCTAGTTGGTAATGTGATAGTATTAACTATGGGTAACTTTTCATGGTTGTAATGTGGTAGTATTAGCTGAGGCTAACCATAAATGGATGGTAATGTGTTAGTGTTAACTAGGAGTACATTTACCTGGTTGGTAATTTTGGTGGAACAACTGGAAGAGCGCAAGAACAGTCTTGAAGAACCTTCCCCATACACTTGATGTTTTTGATATCAAGGCAGTTTAAAGGATCCAGTCCACATTTTCCAACCTCTAAACTGCAGATACAGACTGTCCAACAGTAACCATCATCACATTTTAAGTCTTTCTTGATTTCTACAATAATAACAAAATATTAATGGAAAACATGGAGTTCTAATTTTCTTAGGATAGCTGTTCCAGTCCTTAATTAACATCCTTATGCATTTAAAGTCAATCAATAAAATAAACAAGAAAATCATGAACATAGGACATGTGATTATGGTAAGCTATACAAAAAGATAAACCTTTTAATTTTTCAGCATAAAATTCTTTTTTTCTCAAATTCATAATTAAGAAAAAATGTACGATTTGTTTGTGATCATTTATTTTGTCTGGGGGAAAAGAGTGACATTGCATCATACAAGTTCAGTTCAAAACAACAGGTCTTGGATATCAAATGTGCATATGCTGACAATAACATTTAAAGAGGAAAGTATATATTTGAATAAAATAATTCACTTGATATTTAATAAATGGGGTTGTCACAGCTTTGAGCTTACTTTGATGTTTTGTTATTCAAGTCTTTGACAGAAAATATTATCACACACACACACTTTAAGTTGTCTCATTTGGGCACTGCATAGCAGTGTGGGAGCCCTATAGTAATTACAACTTCAAACACCAAATTTACTTATAAAATGCATTTTCTAAATATCCAAACAAAGAAAGCAAATTTTTAATAAATTATGTCTGTCCGAGAATACTTACCCAATCACATTACATTAGGAATATTAGCCTGCTACCTCCTGAATCCAAGCCTACTAAAAAAAAATTATTCTTTCCACATCTATATCATAGACAAAGGGCAATAACTCTTGCCCACTACCTCCCCTTGATACCACCAATTTATAGCAGCACGAGATACTGACCAGGATGCATGCATGGTGGGGTAGTTGGGAGGGTGTTGAAGTAATGTGATAAATATAATTTTCTTAAGAATTTGCCTTCCCCTTCGCTTACATTCTCCAATCACATTACATTAGTAATACTACTTACCCAATCACATTTTACATGAGGAATAATACTTACCCAATCACATTACATTAGGAACAATACTTACCCAATCAAATTTTACATCAGGAATAATACTTACCCAATCACATTACATTAGGAATAATACTTACCCAATCACATTACATTAGAAATAATACTTACCCAATCAAATTTTACATCAGGAATAATACTTACCCAATCACATTACATTAGGAATAATACTTACCCAATCACATTACATTAGGAATAATACTTAATCAATCACATTACATTAGTTATAATACCTACCCAATTACTTGACATTAGGAGAAAAAATAATTGGAGGATGGCATGCTGAGCATATGACCTCTAATTGGAGTATCCTTCTAGGGAAGAAAGGCTGATTTCCCCATGATAACAATAACCTGTTCTCCAACTACATTTGCAACACAGCCTGGGATAACTTGACCTTTGACCCTATCATAAGGTTAATAAGATGATTATTGCAATTTTCTTACCTACAAGATTTCACCAGCAAAGATAACAAGCTTGTGTTGATTACTCCAGATGGGTATGGTGGCCTTCTGTGCTGCTGCTACTGGACCTACCAAATTATAGAATAGCTCTGCAATGCCAAATCTCTAATGCGGTGGCTCAGTAAAGTTAGCTCTGCCTGCCATCCAACTCTGATCTAGTGAGACATCAGAGCAAACTAAGCACATGACCCTAATCAGTTCCAAAGAAAGGGCTTGAAGGAATAAATAAAATTTGCATATTCCATGTCTCAGTGTACTTTTAGATAGTGCTTGAGAGGAGTGCAAATAGGATCATGCATGGTTGCTGTTCTTGACATGACTATGGAAGTGTATGAGCAAGTGACAAATGATTGACCACCAATAGATGTTACCCAATTTCCAGTTTTGTGCCACAAAGCAAAATGGTGTCATGATAACCACTGAACCTTCCAATCTGAGCTGATGGGAATTCTGATCAACAAAAAAGGGACATGCAGTGCTTACGCTAGGAATGTAGTAGCTAAAGCTATCAGGAAAAATGATCAATATGATAGTGATTTTAATAAGTTCAAATGGATTCTTATCGAGCCATGTTAAAACCCAGAATTGGATCCAATTGGAGACAAAATGAGTGATATTAGTCAAATGAGACCAATATTGTCTAAAAGATCTAACAAGTCTCTATCCTGCTCACAAACATATTTGTCATAATGCCAGAATGTATCCAAGATCATGGATCAATAACCTTTTGCAGCAATTGGGGCTAACTGTTTCTCATCAAACAGTCAAAGAAAAGTTGATAGCAATTGGGGCAAACTGTTTCTCATCAAACAGTCTGAGAAAAGTTGATAGCAATTAAGGCTAACTGTTTCTCATCAAACAGCCAGAGAAAAGTTGATAGCATGTGGGGCTAACTGTTTCTCATCAAACAGCCAGAGAAAAGTTGATAGCAACTGGGGCTAACTATTTCTCATCAAACAGCCAGAGAAAAGTTGATAGCAATTGGGGCTAACTGTTTCTTGTCAAACAACCAGAGAAACATTGACCAGTTCATGGATATAGGTATGCAGAGGGACAATGTAGTTGGTATGGCAACAGTTCTTTAAAATACACTACATTCCTGCCTGAGTCTTCAAAGTGGCAGGTCTGCTTACTCTACAGATTCTCACCACACAAAATGATTGGATTGTTTGACTTACAAGACTGTTCTAGTAAAAGTAGAACAAGAGGATGGTCCAGGCAGGGAAGGACTAACCATGATAGTGGTGGCTGAAGAAGATTTGGGTTGGCCAGAATCTTCCTGGGTATACTATTGCTAAAAAGAGTAGATCAGTGACCCAGGGCTCCTCTCATCAGAGAGGGGCTATAAGAGTCCTATTGCCATTCTGACCCTGTAACTTCTGGGCTTCAGCAATGTGGAAGGGGAGGCAAAGGCTCACAACCCCTCCCAAACGATTAACAGTGATTTACACAGCCCATGCTTTATTGAGTCTGGAACTAAACTAATGAAGGTGGGTAGCTTTTGAACCAATCTTGTCACCTAGATCACTGGATGTCCTCAAATGTGAAAATCCAAATGAAGACCGACTGATGCAGGGATCATTCAGTGCAAAGAACATGAAGACCTATGGATTGATTTCCTGGCCATGACACTGATGCTGCTTGAAATGTGTCTGATTTGTATGTTGATATGGAGAATGTTGCACCCATGTAGAAAATGCCAATCAGAACATACAGGTCATTTTATTTTGGTGCCACTATATTTGAGGGGATAGGTCACAACATCAGAATATTCTGACCTAATGAAGACTGTTATTGACTTTGAGGCAATCTTTCAGACATAAAGGTATTGATGACAGCTTCTATTTCTAGGATGTTGATGTGTAGATGCCATTCTCCTGGCTCCCATGTGTCACTGACAGTAGTGAAGGTCAGCAAACGTTGAGTAACACCCCCCCTACTCCCGCCCACTGTGCACACTGCTGGCAGTTCTTACCATTAGTTCTACCTGAGGCTTCTTCAGCAGGATTCCAATGTTCAGCTGACGTTGGTCCACTAACATTGGGATCATACAAACTCTGGTGTGATCCTGATTGTTTGATTAAAAGGCGATAAAAAGAGACACCATTGTCCTGACAAGACCTGCTGCAGAGATGGCCAAGCAGGATCAAGCCCAATATCATGTAAAAAAGCAAAGAGCTGCAAGAACTCTCCCGCTGAAATTCTAGTTTGATGGAAAAAGACTTGATGAGTTCAGTGATTCTGGTCATACAAACACCACAGGAGTTGCACCAGGTTTTGTTTGGTTATGAACATCATACCCAGAACGACGAAATTCTGCAATTGATGGAGGTCTGATTTTCCCAGTTTGTTAAAAGGCCTAGATAATTTAGAAGAGAAGAAAGATTGTTGGAGCAGGATAGAACTAAAAATGTGTTTCTGTAGGTTACCACCCAAGAATATGAAGACATTGCAATCCTTAGTGAGTGAAAGCTCAGGGGCTGATGTTGAGGCCCAAGAGAAGAACAGTGAAATGATAAACAGTGTGGCAGTAAGCAAATAGGAGATACTTACTAGTGATAGGGACCAGAAAGTATTTCTATGTTGAATCAAGACTCATGGCATACTCGCTGATTGACCTCACTGTCTCCATCATGAATTGGGTGAGTCAATGGGCCCCACACAGCTGTTGAGTAAAATGCTGGGATTTATGCCCTTTTGGTTTTTCTTATGAGTGACCTGTTTTAGAAAGGCATCCTGATTTGACAGTGTATTCATGAAGAGAGGAGACAGGAATGTTGATGAACGAAAGCCAAAGTCCCTATGAATGAACTGAATTACTCCCTCCCCATTTGAAGGACTAGGAAGGTCAAAATTGGGTTCGTACCATCACTGTATGATTGCATCCTAGGGATTAATGTTAGTCCACAACTGACTGGAGATCCCCCATCTTGAGGCTGCTGAAAATCCCTTCACAATGATAGGAACTGAGTGGTCAAAATGCCAGAATGGGTTAAGTAGAAAGGTGGAGGAGCAGTTCCTGAGAAGACTGCTTCCTTTATTCTTCCTCCAAAGTAATAGTGACCCAAACAAGGTCATAAGGTCAGGGAGGGTATGATAAGGTTAGAGTGTTGTGGATCATACACATGCAATATCTTGTATCAAGAGTAGACTGGCCTAACCCGTCAAAGAGTTGGCTATGGACAATGCCCCTAATAATCCTGGCTGATGCTTGGTAACTAGCTCTGATGGGCATGATACAGAGTTATCTGCCCTAAAACACAGACAAGCATACATATGAACTGCTACTATATTCTTTTCAAGTGCTTGGAGAATGGTTTTGAAAGTGTCTGTCACCTTAAATTTGTTTCTCCTCAACAAGATCTACCGATTCTTTAGAGCAGAGGTAAAGGTGAAGACATTCTAAAGTAGCTAACACCAGAAAAAAAGAGATTGTCTTGATGGTGACTTGAAAGCCAACTTCAGTCAATTCCTTGCTTGATTTAAAGGAGTTCAACTGCACACAGTGTGTGTCAAGGCCTAACTGAGTCTATTTGCAGTGCTAGAGAAGGCATACCAGGTGTTAGGAAGACTCAACTCCATCCTCAGTAAGACTTCACTAGCTCAAACTTGTTGACAAGCAGTGAACATATAGAAGTCTAGCACTGCCAGATGGTATGCCTGACAAATGGTTGACCTGGAAGCTGGAGACATAGAAGATGGACCGGATATCACTGGTACAGTTCGCTCAAAAGGCATGGCTGGACAGACAGATTTCTCAATAATATCTTCAGCATAGAAAGGGGATGTCACAGACATGGTGCATTTACATTATTTCAGTGACTGTGTGATTCTTAAGCAATAAGCCGTTTATATTTATAGTTACAGTGGCACAGATGGGGGTGAGTGTTAGTGGGGTGGAGTGTTTACAGTTTTAGCCATGGGGGTTGGCTTGACTATACCATGTGTAAGGATGTTAATTTTTGCTGCATGAATATAACACATATTAAGGTTGTAAATTTAAATTCTGATTTTGCTCATCATATGACTTTTCAAGGTCTGGATAAATTGATCCTTCTCATAATTTCCATGACCAGAATATTAAGCTGACCTAATCTCACTGGATGATTTTTCAAGTTCTGAATGAGTTGAAATTTCTCATCTTGTGAGATATCAAGACCTGGACAAGGTGACTTAATCTCATTGGATGATTTTTCAAGTCCTAAATGAATTGAAATTTCTCATCTTGTGATTTTATCAAGGCCTGGATAAAGTGACCTAATCTCATTGGATGATTTTTCAAGTCATGAATGAGTTGAATTTTCTCATCTTTATTAATGCCTGATTGAGTTTGAATTTTCTCATCTTTATTAAGGCCTGGAAGTGTTGAATTTTCTATCTTTATCAAGGCCTGATTGAGTTGAATTTTCTATCTTTATCAAGGCCTGATTGAGTTGAATTTTCTCATCTTTATTAAGGCCTGGATGAGTTGAATTTTCTCATCTTTATCAAGGCCTGATTGAGTTGAATTTTCTCATCTTTATCAAGGCCTGATTGAGTTGAATTTTCTATCTTTATCAAGGCCTGATTGAGTTGAATTTTCTATCTTTATCAAAGCCTGATTGAGATGAATTTTCTATCTTTATCAAGGCCTGATTGAGTTGAATTTTCTATCTTTATCAAAGCCTGATTGAGTTGAATTTTCTATCTTTATCAAGGCCTGATTGAGTTGAATTTTCTATCTTTATCAAGGCCTGATTGAGTTGAATTTTCTATCTTTATCAAGGCCTGATTGAGTTGAATTTTCTCACCTTTATTAAGGCCTGGATGAGTTGAATTTTCTCATCTTTATCAAGGCCTGATTGAGTTGAATTTTCTCATCTTTATCAAGGCCTGATTGAGTTGAATTTTCTATCTTTATCAAGGCCTGATTGAGTTGAATTTTCTATCTTTATCAAGGCCTGATTGAGTTGAATTTTCTATCTTTATCAAGGCCTGATTGAGTTGAATTTTCTATCTTTATCAAGGCCTGATTGAGTTGAATCTTCTCATCTTTATCAAGGCTTGATTGAGATGAATTTTCTCATCTTTATCAAGGCCTGATTGAGATGAATTTTCTCATCTTTATCAAGGCCTGGAGAAGTTGAATTTTCTAATCTTGTGATTTATCAAGGACTGGGTGAGTATGATACTTACCCTCCTCTGTACACTCAGGTTCAACTATGCAATGTGGTGAACTGCTAGAGTTTGTTTGGTCTGGCTGATATTGACCAACTGGACACTTCCTTACGCTGTCCTCTGCTTCATTCTCTGTGCATGGTATAGCTTCATATCCTAGTCAACAAGGAATAAAATAACATTAATAAACATATAAAGGAACAATAATTCCACAGGAATTAAGAAGCCATGCCTTTGATCATTCTAAAGTGATTCATTGCCTATCCTATCCCATCATTCCCTATCCTATCCCATCATACCCACCACAAGATTCAAATTGTGATTCTAAATTGTTTAGCTTCATATACAATCAATCACTAATGATTGATATTGGTATCTTTGCTTGAGAAAGTAAACACATGTACCTCATTTTGTCTCACCCCTTTAATCTCTGTCAGTAGGTCTAAGGATAGTTCTAAGGGCCTGTAATCTATACCCATGTGGGTAAGGATAGTTTTAAGGGCCTGTAATCTGTACCCATGTGGGTGAGGATAGTTCCAAGGGCCTGTACTCTGTACCCATGTGGGAAAGGATAGTTCCAAGGGTCTGCAATTTGTACCCATGTGGGTAAGGATAGTTCCAAGGGCCTGCAATCTGTACCCATGTGGGAAAGGATAGTTCCAAGGGCCTGTAATCTGTACCCATGTGGGTAAGGATAGTTAAAAGGGCCTGCAATCTGTACCCATGTGGGAAAGGATAGTTCCAAGGGCCTCTAATCTGTATCCATGTGGGTAAGGATAGTTAAAAGGGCCTGCAATCTGTACCCATGTGGGAAAGGATAGTTCCAAGGGCCTGCAATCTGTACCCCTGTGGGTAAGGATAGTTCCAAGGGCCTGTAATCTGTACCCATGTGGGTAAGGATAGTTCCAAAAGGGCAAATACTGGTTTTAAGTCTGAAACATACATATAAACATAGCTATTGGACTGGGATATTGTCCCGTTGTTATTCAAATCTCTATATAGGTTCAATGTGAAATTTTCACCAACCACAATAAAAGGACTTTAATTATATTAACCTACCAAAGACCAATTGATTTTCTCTTACAAATAGGTTGACAAGTATGCATAAATGAGTAGTATCACCCATTATAAAGGTCACGAAATGTATGACTCACTATAACCCTTCCCCCCATTATAACAGTCTTATAAAATGTATGACTTGAATGATTCACTATAACCCTTCCCCCAATTATAACAGTCTTATAAAATGTATGACTTGAATGATTCACTATAAACCTTCCCCCAATTATAACAGTCTTATAAAATGTATGACTTGAATGATTCACTATAACCCTTCCCCCAATTATAACAGTCTTATAAAATGTATGACTTGAATGATTCACTATAACCCTTCCCCCAATTATAACAGTCTTATAAAATGTATGACTTGAATGATTCACTATAAACCTTCCCCCAATTATAACAGTCTTATAAAATGTATGACTTGAATGATTCACTATAACCCTTCCCCCAATTATAACAGTCTTATAAAATGTATGACTTGAATGATTCACTATAACCCTTACCCCCATTATAACAGTCTTATAAAATGTATGACTTGAATGATTCACTATAACCCTTACCCCAATTATAACAGTCTTATAAAATGTATGACTTGAATGATTCACTATAACCCTTCCCCCTATTATAACAGTCTTATAAAATGTATGACTTGAATGATTCACTATAACCCTTCCCCCAATTATAACAGTCTTATAAAATGTATGACTTGAATGATTCACTATAACCCTTCCCCCAATTATAACAGTCTTATAAAATGTATGACTTGAATGATTCACTATAACCCTTACCCCCATTATAACAGTCTTATAAAATGTATGACTTGAATGATTCACTATAACCCTTCCCCAATTATAACAGTCTTATAAAATGTATGACTTGAATGATTCACTATAACCCTTCCCCCCATTATAACAGTCTTATAAAATGTATGACTTGAATGATTCACTATAACCCTTCCCCCAATTATAACAGTCTTATAAAATGTATGACTTGAATGATTCACTATAACCCTTACCCAATTATAACAGTCTTATAAAATGTATGACTTGAATGATTCACTATAACCCTTCCCCCAATTATAACAGTCTTATAAAATGTATGACTTGAATGATTCACTATAACCCTTACCCAATTATAACAGTCTTATAAAATGTATGACTTGAATGATTCACTATAACCCTTCCCCCAATTATAACAGTCTTATAAAATGTATGACTTGAATGATTCACTATAACCCTTCCCCCAATTATAACAGTCTTATAAAATGTATGACTTGAATGATTCACTATAACCCTTCCCCCAATTATAACAGTCTTATAAAATGTATGACTTGAATGATTCACTATAACCCTTCCCCCAATTATAACAGTCTTATAAAATGTATGACTTGAATGATTCACTATAACCCTTACCCCTATTATAACAGTCTTATAAAATGTATGACTTGAATGATTCACTATAACCCTTCCCCCTATTATAACAGTCTTATAAAATGTATGACTTGAATGATTCACTATAACCCTTCCCCCAATTATAACAGTCTTATAAAATGCAAGGATCCACTGAAATTGGTCAAATTTTGCTTTATCATTTTTACTTGCTTTACTCCATTGCTTTGTTTGGTTCTTGAGACATAAAAAGTAATAATAACAAAAAGAACATAAAATCAGAATTGATTAGATCATAAATAATCAATATGTTTCTTTGCGTAACAACATGTAAAGTTGTGAAAAGTTATATCCCTTGCCCTTGTCATTGAGACTGTCTGTGATAAACCTTTGCACAGCATTATGAGTTTAGGATGTTCTTGGGCAACACATGATAGGAACATAAATTATTTTCATGGTTCTTGCTGCAAGAATGTCAAGAACCTTGATATATATTGGTATGTACATGCATCTCCTGTCTGCATGGGTTCCAGTCTAACATTCGGCTAATGTGGATATGTGAGAAAGCTTGCCAGTAATTTCTTGTGGGTCGGTGTTTTTTTCCTGGGTTCTTCCTCCACCATTAATGCTGGCCACCATGTACAGACCATCATGTGCTGAAAAATAGCATTAAGCCCTACAAAAACAACAACATGCAGCTCAATCTGATTAAATTGTTAAAATTAGGCAGTTAAGTGATATATCTTTTACCATTAATTATGAATGGCAAAAAAAATTACATTTTTCAAACAACAGGTCTTATTATTTTCAGTTTCACTAACAAGATTCTATTATTTGTATTCAATCAAGATTTGACTAGTCTACATTCACCTGGATAGTCAAGTTATTTGACAATGTGTTGACATTAAAGTACAGCTTCAGTCAGATTTCTAGATATTACACACTTAATCTCTATATATTACACACTTAATCTCTATGTATTACACATTAATCTCTATGTATTACACATTAATCTCTATGTATTACACACTTAATCTCTATGTATTACATATTAATCTCTAGGCATTACACATTAATCTCTATGTATTACACACTTAATCTCTATGTATTACATATTAATCTCTAGGCATTACACATTAATCTCTATGTATTATATATTAATCTCTATGTATTACACACTTAATCTCTATGTATTACACACTTAATCTCTATGTATTACACACTTAATCTGTATGTATTACACACTTAATCTCTATGTATTACATATTAATCTCTAGGCATTACACATTAATCTCTATGTATTACACACTTAATCTCTATGTATTACATATTAATCTCTAGGCATTACACATTAATCTCTATGTATTACACACTTAATCTCTATGTATTACATATTAATCTCTAGGTATTACACATTAATCTCTATGTATTATATATTAATCTCTAGGCATTACATATTAATCTCTATGTATTACACATCAATTTCTAGGTATTACACATTAATCCCTATATATTACACAATTAATCTCTATGCATTACACATTAATCTCTAGGTATTACATATTAATGAAATGTGTGATATGATGGGACAATGGTTCATATAATCTATTTTAAATTTCCATTAAAATTAACCCATAATCAAAATAGCAATTGACTGCTTATTCAATGATAATTAATTTTCCATTAAAAATAACCCATCACCAAAATAGCAATTGACTACTTATTCAAAGATATTTTTTTCCATTAGAAATACCCCATCACCAAAATAGCAATTGACTGCTTATTAAAAGATATTATTTTTCTAACCCATCATCAAAACAGCAATTGACTGCTTATTCAATGATATTATTTTTCCATTAGAATTAACCCTTCCTCGTGTTAAAATGCAAATTACATTGATGTATGTCCAGTTGTATGTTTTGGTACCTTACCATGCTAAAATTGATTTCCAAAGTTGAAGAGTGATGTCTGCACTGCACTACATATTAATTTTTATGCATTACATATCAATCTCAATGTATGACATATTAATCTCTATGTATTACATATTAATCTCTAGCTATTACATATTAATGAAATGTGTGATGTGATGGGACAATGGTTCATATAATCTATTTTAAATTTCCATTAAAATTAACCCATCATCAAAACAGCAATTGACTGCTTATTCAATGATATTATTTTTCCATTAGAATTAACCCTTCCTCGTGTTAAAATGCAAGTTACATTGATGTATTTACCATGCTAAAACTGATTTCCAAAGTTGAAGAGTGATGTCTGCAAAGAATGATAATGTAATGTAGTGTTAGTGTATGAAACTATTTTTAAATTAGTAATACTTACCTGCTATCTCAGTCCTCCTCCTGCAGTTTTTATTCAAAATCTCCAATTACTGACTACAGTGTACTAATGAAAGTGTCCTATTATAAATAAGTAACAAATAGGTGGGCTTTTCACCTTGGACTGGGGACTATGCTTTTAAAAAGATATAACTTGACATAATAACAGCAAGTAATGTATTAATTGGCTTTTAAAGACAGTATTATTTTTGTCTGTGTCACAATGACTTAAGCATAATTGATATTACTATGTCAGTGTTTTGTTCAAAATTTAAGACCACAAAATTAAAAACAGTTCATTATACTCTGGATAAATTAAAAACAGTTCATTATATTCTGGATAAATGAAAAACAGTTCATTATATTCTGGATAAATTAAAAACAGTTCATTATATTCTGGATAAATTAAAAACAGTTCATTATATTCTGGATAAATTAAAAACAGTTCATTATATTCTGGATAAATTAATAACAGTTCATTATATTCTGGATAAATTAAAAACAGTTCATTATATTCTGGATAAATTAAAAACAGTTCATTATATTCTGGATAAATTAAAAACAGTTCATTATATTCTGGATAAATTAAAAACAGTTCATTATATTCTGGATAAATTAAAAACAGTTCATTATATTCTGGATAAATTAAAAACAGTTCATTATATTCTGGATAAATTGTTCAAAACATTGAGATAGCATCCCATGATGAAATAATACAAGTTTCAATTACCTCGTTTAACAAGGACTTCTCTGCAGTATAGAAAACTGTTTGTTTCTGCATCCCAGTGTTGATATAAACCATTGCTGTACAATGGAAAGGAAACCATGGACTTGATAAACACTGGGAAAATAAGGCATAATGCCTGGAAAAGAAAGAATAAGTTGTATATGCATGAAGATGATTTGATTAAACAGGGTTACTGCTACTACATACACTTACATGAGTAATGGATGATGAGTTCCTGTCCTTCCAATTCTAGATTTAAGAGAATAACGTTCCTCAGGGATCAGAGTTCAATTAAATTTTGTGCAAAACTTTATATAGATATTACTTTACATAAGTTTAATGAACAGCTTTCCATATCACTGGACTAAATAAACTTTATATAGATATTACCTTAATGTACAGCTTTCCATATCACTAGACTAAATTCTTTTGGAAGCACTCTTGATTTCATATTTTTTCCATGAAGCCATTTTTCCCTGTTAGATTCTGCAAATTGTGTCACTGACAGTCTACCATACTTGTGTCCTTTTACTGCTTACTATATGTGGATTCCCATATGCCAAACTGGGATATAACATATAAATATTTCCTTTCATTAAACTTGTGTTAACTGCTTACTGTATGTGTACTCCCATATGCCAAACTGGGATATAACATGTAAATATTTCCTTTCATTAAACTTGTATTAACTGCTTACTATATGTGGACATGCATATGCCAAACTGGGATATGTTGTTGTTGTAGGGTTTAACGCTATTTTTCAGCACAAGATAGGCTATACATGGCAGCCAGTATTAATGGTGGAGGAAGAACCCGGGAAAACTCCGGAAAGAACCACTGACACGCAAGAAGCTACTGGCAAGCTTTCTCATGTACCCACATTGGCTGAATCCGAGACTTGAAGCCACGCAAACAGAGGTGAGATGGCAGTAATCCATAACGATGAGCGCTTTAGACCACTCGGCAACTCTGGGCCCCCAAACTGGGATATAACAGCTAAATATTTCCTTTGATTAAACTTGTGTTAACTGCTTACTGTATGTGAACTCCCATAAGCCAAACTGGGATATAATATCTAAATATTTAATTTCATTAAACTTGTGTTAAGTGATCCAAGGCTTTAAAATAAGCAAATTTATGTGATTAAAAACATAAAAATGGTTAATTTTATGACTGACATCAAGCTACATGTAAATCTTGTTGGTAAACCAGTAAATGAGTCAACTAATGACCTACATATGGATGAGTATGGTATTTCAAACACTTTTTATTACATGCTGAGTCAACTTATGACCTACATATGGATGAGTATGGTATTTCAAACACTTTTTATTACATGCTGCTTATTAAGAAATTTCTAAGATGACACATGGTCATAGTTCCATGAATAATGAAAACACCATGTACAATAGGCCTGATGTCCACATGTATAGATGTACAATAGACCTGATGACCACATGCTTTGTGATGTACAATAGGCCTGATGTCCACATGTATAGATGTACAAAAGGCCTGATGCCTACATGTATAGATGTACAATAGGCCTGATGCCTACATGTATAGATGTACAAAAGGCCTGATGTCTAAATGCTTATAGATGTACAACAGGCCTGATGTCTAAATGCTTTGAGATGTACAACAAGCCTGATGTCTACATGCTTATAGATGTACAAAAGGCCTGATGTCTAAATGCTTATAGATGTACAACAGGCCTGATGTCTACATGCTTATAGATGTATAAAAGGCCTGATGTCTACATGCTTATAGATGTACAAAAGGCCTGATGTCTACATGCTTATAGATGTACAACATGCCTGATGTCTAAATGCTTATAGATGTACAACAAGCCTGATGTCTACATGGTTATAGATGTACAATAGGCCTGATGTCTACATGGTTATAGATGTACAAAAGGCCTGATGTATACATGCTTTGTGATGTATAAAAGGCCTGATGTCTACATGCTTATAGATGTACAACAAGCCTGATGTCTACATGCTTATAGATGTACAAAAGGCCTGATTTCTAAATGCTTATAGATGTACAACATGCCTGATGTCTAAATGCTTTGAGATGTATAACAAGCCTGATGTCTACATGCTTATAGATGTACAAAAGGCCTGATGTCTAAATGCTTATAGATGTACAACAGGCCTGATGTCTACATGCTTATATGATGTATAAAAGGCCTGCTGTCTACATGCTTTGTGATGTACAATAGGCCTGATGTATACATGCTTATGTACAATAGGCCTGATACCCACATGCTTAGAGATGTACAACAGACCCGATATATACAGGCTTTGGGATGTACAATTGGCCTGATGTTCATGTGCTTTGTGATGTACAATAGGCCCAATGTCCACAGGTCTTGAGAATACAATATAGTTTATGTCTACATACTTATAGATGTACAATATACCTGATGTATATATGTTTACAGATGTACAATAGACCTGATGTACGTTCACTCCTGGATGTAGCAGGATGGAACTATTGGTGTTAAAAGTCCTGGAGGATCAGTTCTTAGCATGGCGAATTCACATCCAAAAGGGTATTGATATCTGATATTGGATCAGCGGGTGTCAAGTATCTTGGTTGTGTGTTTGGGCAAGACACTTTAAGCTCCAACACTAAATAATCTATTTGTGTTGCTGTGCCACAAAACAAAACAACCAAAAGCAGTCCCAACTGGTAAAAAGCAGTCCAATCTGGTGCAATTCTGTTGAGATGTGTATTCACTGTCTGGAAATTGGGATTCTAATAGGAAAATTGGTCCCCTGATGAGATAAATGTTGGTTCATCAAATGGGCATATAATCATTATATTCAAAGAAAAAAAATAAAACTTGTGTTTATATGAAATGTTATTTGCTATTTTTTTTTCTCAACCAAAGTTTCACTTTGTTTCCTTCATGTTTTGAACATTTCCATACTTCTGAGTAATTTTCTTTCTTGCAAAGCTTTTACAACTTTTAGGGACAAGTCAAGTACATCCACTGGATTGACTTTCATAAAACTGCAGGTCCAAAAGTATCACAGTCCTAAACTCGATGGGTTCATCGGAATGTCCAGGATGCACTGGAAGCAATGAGTGCTATGCTTATTTCTCCATTATTCTGGCTTGAAGTCATGGGGAAAATCCAAATAGAATACTTTTAATAAAGCAATTGTTTTACATGTGAAAAATCTCACCTGTAATGCTACTTTGTTCCTCATCTATTGGATTGAGATTTACCATATTGGAGTGCTGTACTGGTAGACTTTACCTAAAAGACATGCAAGACAATATTAACCATTTTGAGAAATAAATTAAAAATATTCAAAGCAGAAATGCAACTGTAAAATGAAATATTGAAAGGACTGGGATATGTGTCAAATACAAACATGCGTGCCTTGTCGCTAATGTAATATGGATAATCACCAAGGCAGCAAGTGTTGGTCTTGGTGCAGCTGGAATCACATCCACAACAAACGTTATAGGTGTATCAATAACTGGTGTTATAGGTGTATCAGTAATTGGTATTATAGGTGTATCATTAACTGGTGTTATAGGAGTATCAATAACTGGTGTAATAGGTGGTGCTGGTAAAATAAATTTAATATGATTACAATCTCGAATAGTCTCAATACCAACGACAATTACATGAACAGAAAGAACAAAAGAAATTTTGGCAATTTCAACTCCAGATGGACTTTATATATATGAAATTGGTACCATTTGGAATAGTAAATTTGAACATGATGACATTTAGTCTAAATAATTGTGATGCATACATTGATGATGTTGTCATCTATTACACCTAGAAGGATCATTGGAAACCATTCAGAAATTCTTTGATCAACTCAATAAATTTTTACCATTAATTTAGGTAAACATGAGCTAGAAATCAAAGTTCCATTGTCTGAGAAAATGATCTAAGGCTTTTGACAAGTCAAAGGCAATATTTAAAATTTTAAAAGGTGGAACCTTTATTTCAGCTACAGATTTTGATCAGTAATTTAAAATGTATGTTCTTGAAAGGAGTTTGAAGTTGGGGTTGGTGGCATATTGATTCAAGAAGACAACAATAGTGGGTATTATCCAATTTTCTAAAAGAAACTTTAAAGAGGCACCAAAGAAATTATTCCATAATCGAGAAGGAATGTATGTATTTGATGATGACTCAGCAATACTTTGAAGTGTGCATTAGTTCAACTCCTTCTACGATTTACTGCATTCAATGAATGCCCTGTTACTGTCATTAGAAAAATGAAAAAGAAAATTCAGAGATTGTTGAGGTAGAGTTTGATCAATCATATTTAGTATTTATATTCATTGGAAACTTTCCTATTTAATTTTAGTTATATGTATGTTTGACTAATATGTATCAAAGAGAGCTTTATTGAATAAATCCATAATTTTCTTTATGAAGGGAGATGTTATATATACCTATTTTTTGTACATAGTTTTTCCCATTGTTGTAAATTGTTTGGTTCATTTTGAAACCAACTTATTACATAGCTAACATTTCTCCATGGGTATTGTCTAAATCTTATGATCATAGGTATTAACCTGTTTACTTGAATCCGAGTTCAGGACACTGATGTTACTATTGGGAATTCGTGGCGTACCTGATGTTTGTCATGCTCTTTACTACAATTTACATGTGTGTATTTGATTTACATTTGTAAAGCTGCATAATACCCAAATAATGTGCAAAAGAATAAAACTAAAGTCAAATTTCAAGTGACAAGTGCCGGGGGGGGGGGGGGTAGACGGGCAGAAAGTCCGTTACCACCCTCTCCAACCCCAAGCTAAGGCAATTTCACCACTTTAACATAATCATTACTTAGTTACCTCTAAATATTGAAAGTTACTAACTAGTTAGCATCGTATTATAAAGTGTGGATAATTTAGGCATTGATATATACTGCTATTTTAGACATACCTAATTAGCGAATCATGAAACACATCAATCTGATGTGTATTTCTACTTTCAATGTTATTTCACTAGCCTACTGGCGGAAATGGCCAAGCCATGTTCTGATAATGAAAACGTAAATAAGTCGAGACAACTCATGTCCGCACTCAATAACAGTGAAAATCGAAGCTGAAAATGTTTACATTCATCTGTTATCAATTCAATCTTTTTATCTGTATACAAAAAAAAGATCTTATTTAAGCGTATTGGAGTAAAAAGAAGTAAAACCTGTTTTACCTTGCTTTACCGTTTCCACACCGTGGTAATTTTTATTTTTAACAAGAAAAATAAACAGGGGAAAACCGTACCAAAATACATTATCGCTGCTATTTCTGGCAATTAGTCATAAAATAATGTCATTTGGTAAGACTATTGTTAATTATATAATGTTCAAGATAATATAAAACTTTTTAAAAATTTTGTTGTTGTTGTTGTTGTTGCAATTTATCTGGAATACCAAAAAAATTATGGGGACTAATGTGTTACCCAAGAAAAACAACTTTAGTACTCGGGGTGCAGAGAAACACCGGAACGCATCGAAACGCCGGAACGCACATAAACGCCGGAACGCAATAGAACACCGGAACGCAAATCAGTTATATCGTATATGGTATCACGGTACCAATTGTTTTTCCATGCTAATATTTTGCGAAATAAATATACTTTCTATCCTACATCAGCATGCATGTCACACACTGTCACAGAGAACAATCTTAGATTGTCAATTTGACAAGGACAAAACCAGGTACTCCATTGCATTTAAGGGGGCAGGGTCCAGTATTTATGTACAAATTTAATGTCGCATGCACCTGCCTAATATAAAAATTCATTAAAAATATAATACGCGAGTGAGGCCAAAAAGGTACATATTTCTGGATAGGTATTATGTAGTGCAACATAATCATATCACACACATGACCTGACAAGTCTACTGAAGTTCTTAGAATAAAATATTTATGTACCCCAACCCGTATTTAATACATGCATTTTTCACATCCGAAGGCCATTTTTGACAGCATGTGGTGCTCACAGTGCAAACGCAAGGCCTTTTCCTAGATGAAAATTTTGAAAAACATTGTCTACTAAATACCTTGATGCAATTCATAATAGTTGTCATCCATGCCGTTTTTGAAATATTCTACTTGCCTTGAACCCACGTGTCTACTGCTACGGGAGGCTAGCTCTTCTTCCTAGCCGACTATTGGTATTTCACAATCAACATACTGCAGAGTAACTATGGAAAGTGTACATGTCTGACATCAATTTCAAGAACAACACAAGCCTGAAACACCTAGTTCACAAATTTATCCATATCTTTAATTATTACACAATAGTAGCTCAAAAACTCACACCATACCCTAAAGTTAAGAAATTTCCCAGGGGCCAATTTACGAAACTGGACCCTGACACCTAAGAAAGATAACTCAGGGCTTGTCTAGTCACAACAGACCCAGTTTAACCCAGGTGTCCCACATTTTAAAAAAAAATCTTAAAAAAATACAAAATATTATTTAGATAACATTTATCTGAATTTCACATGTTGCCAAGAGACTTATCTTTTTTTAAAAGCCTAACAGAAAGTACAACTCTTACATAATGCACCAATCACATATAGTGTTGTTGTTTATTTCTGAATGCAAGCCCTACACTATAAGCTCCGCCTACCTGGGGTTGTACAATTGGTACCGTTATACCATATACTATAGTGTATATTGATGGTGTATGTATAATTCATATTTGAGACATTTAATATTATTTTTTGCAAGTGATGCAACATCAAACTATATTTTTTTAAAAACTGGAAGCTGTGCATTTTGGCACCATTGATGCCATTGGTTATGGCTCAGATGTCTCTCCATTGTCCTTAACTTGTGCCTGCATGCCGTAGTGGAAATGCTGAACCATGGATATAAATTTTCTTGGACATCCTTACTTGGCCAATACCTCCCACAAACCTTCTTTGCTGACAGTATCAATGTATCTCGATGTAGATGGTGACAAGCTCAGTGTTTTGCTCATGAAATTTCTCTTGTAGCTGCCTCACAGCAAACACCATGTGTCGATGGTCCATGTTCTTTTCGCAATCCGCACTGGCTTTGTGGCAGTAGTCCCTGGTCAAGGTGCATAGTAAGGCAGTTCAGTAGGATTCTGGTAAGTATTTTTGCTGAAATTGAGAGTAATGATATACCCCAATGGCTGTCGCAGACCTGGCGGTTCCCTTTGTGTTTATACAGATGGATAATGGAAGTGTCTTTGAATTCATGGGGGACTGTCTCTCTCTCTGCCATGTCAGTAAAAACAGTTGGTGGCACCTTTCTATAAAGGATTTGCTCCCTTCCTTGTAGACTTCACCTGGGATGGAGTTTGAACCAGGTGCTTTGCTTTCTGTGTCTCAAGTAAGGTTGGACAGTCATCCAGTTTTTTTTTATGGGAAATTGGAGGAGACGATTGATGGCTTTATCGTTAATGGATGAAGGGCGATTCAGGATGCTGTCAAAGTGTTCAGCCCATCATTGAAGAATCTTCTCTTTGTCAGTAAATAGTGTGTTTCTGTTTGCGCTCAGAGAAGGGTGGATGATTCAGAGGATGTAGGTTCATATACTTCTTTCATTGCACTGTAGAAGTTCTTCATATCAAGCTGGTCTGCGTAATGCTGGATCTCATCTCAATGATGTTCACAACCGTTTTATCCTGAATACATTCTTGTTGACAACTTGATGCCTTCTCTGAAACAAAACAAACAGTATGAACTCGGAAACAACAATGTAAAAAACAAACACCCTTTCTCTTGAACAAAACCGACTACAAAATGCATCATTGACTGATTGAACAAACTCTGCAGCATGGATGAATTCTTGAAAGGTTCATGAAACACTCAAGGCTATACAAGATTGATGAAACTCTACATAGATTTGAACACAAAACACGTACTGTTGCCACCAACAAGTTTGAAAAACACTTCTTCAAGTTCGAGAACAATAGCATGTTCGGAACAAAACTACAGAAGATGAACAAAACCAAAAGAACATCAAAATCCTCAATAACCAAAGACAACAAGATAAGCTCAATGCCAATAATGCCTTTATCATCATGACATTCTTTGACGAATATCATTGCCAATAATGCCTTTATCATCATGACATTCTTTGATGAATATCATTGCCAATAATGCCTTTATCATCATGACATTCTTTGATGAATATCATTGCCAATAATGCCTTTATCATCATGACATTCTTTGATGAATATCATTGCCAATAATGCCTTTATCATCATGACATTCTTTGACGAATATCATTGCCAATAATGCCTTTATCATCATGACATTCTTTGACGAATAACTCGTCGCAATAGAATCCAAAATACTAATCTCTTGTTGGATAAAAGTATATACACTGGTGCAGCTGTTCTTGATCTCTCCAAAATTTGCATGCTGAAATTTCATTACGTCAAAAACAAGTATGGCAATAAAGCCACACTACTTATGACTTATGCCAATTCTCTGCCCATGACGTCAACGCAAACATCAAAAAAAGGATTATGCCATATTGACGATAAATGATACTCTACAGATGGTATTCACACACTCGTACACTGACATTATCATGCACAAGAGTAGAGACATGAGAAATTACACATGTCATAGTGAGCCAGGAATGCTGGCTGATTCGGACCGTGGCTGATTCGGACCATTGCTGATTCGGCCCAAATTACGGGCTGATTCGGCCCAAATTACGGGCTGATTCGGACCAGATGACGGGCTGATTCGGACCATGTGAACTATTATAAGAAAAACCATGTAACACACACATTATTTAGTTTGGTAGTTATTACTGTTTTTGCAGACTAAGAGAAAAGAAAATGTTGATATTCGGCTTTTAAATTTACGTAAGAGAGTTGCTAGCAAATTTCTAACCGAAATCAGAACAAACTCCATATTAACTATCGCATTTAGATTAGTTCAACCAAAATAAAGAATATATATATATATATATATATATATATATATATATATATATATATATATATATATATATATATATATATATATATACAATAAACTGACAACGAACAGTGCAAAATTAGTATCTAACTAGCCTGAGTGCTTTCCACTCTTAATGGGTCTTTTTCAAAGGCAAATACAAAACATAGACAAGACAAACAAATAAAACAGAAAAACGGTTATGTTTGCAAAGTTTTACATGGCTATTTCTACTGGAATTAAACATTTAAGTTTATATTGTTTCAACTAGTTTATTTCAACTTGTTGTGGATACTGGAAAATATTTTTTTTTATTATCTAAAAATCGATGAGCCATTACGACATCTGTTGTTTTATGTAAATTTATGTAAGCGCAAATTATATCCAGGATATTTCATTATTATAGTAGTAATTATAGGCTATTGAGCAAATTTAGAGAATTATTTAAAAGAAAATTTTATATAGTGCATGGTTGTCTTTTTCAATCTTCTTGGTTTAAACTGCTTGTTTTCAATGTTCTAAGGCGGTGTATCCAGTAAGATTCTTTTTCTATCCTGGTTTCGGAACTCTAAACTAATAAAATGCAGTCATTTTTATAAGTCGTATTTCACAGCTGTTATTGCTGCTAATGAGCTGAAAATTGACGTCCCCATTTTATTCTGAAATGAATTCCTATACTGTCCACAGCTTAAATCAATCAACTGTACTTGTACAACCATCAGTAAACTGCCACATACAATTGGTAAATAACAAAGAGGCTTAATGACATACTTAATTTATTGACCATATATGATGTCAAAAAGCGTGGACATTTGATCCCATTGTGTTTATTTAATTATTAACATCCCCGTCGGTGACTAGCTAACACAGACATTGTTATACAATTGCTGGTTACAATATGGTTACGCTACTAAGTTTTTCCACACACATGATCACGTTGTCAATATTGTTTGAGATTAATCCAATTAAGCGCGTTCTGATTAACGTATGAAACAGATGGTGTTAATCAGACGTGACAATTAGAGCGGCATTTATCAAACAGTCATTCTTATAAATATAGGGGGAGACACACTTTCTTCATCATTCTTAAAATGACTGCTAATTGCGTATCCTGTACGAACCAAGTTCATGCCTTTCAACAGGCAATGAGCTGTGATTCTTGTTCCAAATGGCAACACAGATCATGTAATTCAGGTGAGAATTCAAAATTATATTTTTGTTCATTTTTGTTATTTCTCTAATTAAATTATATTTGCTCTATATGCAATACATTATGTGCTATTGTTTATTATAAGTGTGAAATAATTAATTCTTTCTGTTTAATGGCGAGAACATGCAGTACAATATAAATAAGAATTAACAACAATTTTCATTAATTTTGTGAACGATTATAAGCTGAAAATAATCACGTTAAATAATGTTTGCCTTCCAGGAGTAAGCAGAGAGCAGTATCGACGCTGGTGGAGAAACAACCGAGAGTTTCACTTTCTGTGCAAGGATTGTCGCTTGATTACAGATACGCCAGTCAACACTCTAGAAGCATCACAGCAGACGGAAGGCAGCTGTAATTCTGTGACAGAGCAGTCAGTGGTGACGATTCAGACGAACAACGGAGTTCCTGAAGATAACGACTTTTCGGATGATGAAACTAGCATTGTCTCTCAGGAAAACGATGCGAGCGTCCCAGAGGAGAACTCATCAGTCACATATATGCAAGTATATCTTCCTAATATAATATTAATTAGTTTTATATTTGTGTACATTTTGAATGATATCTTGTAATGGAAAATGTAACGTTATCAAAAGGCAAGTTATATAGTAAACTTTGACTATAATATCTTATTTCTTCCAGACATTAGATGACAACAGTTGATGGTGACATTACATTCAACATCACACGTTCCCACAGGGAACTTGTGGAAGAAGATGAAGTGTAAGTAACTACATATTAAGTATTTTATTCGTATACGTACAGTACTTCACCCGTTCATACAATTACTTTGTATACGGAATAATAAATAAAACCAGCTGCATTAAAATTATGAATGTTTTTATTCAGTAGACTATTTATCACTATAAATTTTTTATGTGGAGCTAATAAAACGACGTTTTTTTTTTTATTGAAGGTCACTCGTGGAAGATTCCATTACGGATACGGCCAGTGAACTAGAAGCACGGGTCACATTTGAGGTTGTTGACCAGGCTACGGAAAGAAGAAAGAGGAAGCTAATGTCCAGCGATGGATACAGCTACACATTTAAGAGGGAATTAAAGAGTGGGGTGATGGAGTGGCGATGACGCGGAAAAGCCAACACGTGTCCTGTTGTTGTGAAACAAAGAGGAGAAATAGTTACATGCAGCCACCATTCTCATACTCATCCATCGATGACTGTATCTCTCGTAGCGGTCAAAATGAAGTCGAAGGTATGTTTGTCACATTTAATATACATAATAATAGTACAATAATAATTTAGCGCTTCGCCGTTAGCTATAATTGTTTAATTTAAAACTAATTATAAATATATGGTAATGTACACATTGATAACTTGATGCATCCTTTTATATATACGAAAACACTAATTTCTGTAGCTTAATTATTTATTTTAGCTGAAGACTTTAGCATTTGGTGACATGTTCGGGTCGGCGCCAGCAATGGTAGATGACATTCTACATGAGTATGCTGACCCCTGGCAACCAGAACACTCGCGACAAGTATACTCCACGATGGTCAGGATATGTAACAGAGCACGACAGACAATGCGACCAAGTGATCCTCATGACCTATCTTTTGAGGTAATAAGCGTTTCAATTATTATCATTTTGTAATATAAACAAAAATACATATGTAAATAAATATATGATCACTCAATATGTACATTTAACATTTTATTTTCAGCTGGATGAAGACTTCATTGCGTCACAGATTCCCGAAATATTCTTTAGTTTGTCGATGTTGAAGTGAGCAACAGACGACACCTGATCTTCGCCACTAAGAAACAGTTGGAACTGCTGCCCAAGGCAAATACATGGTTCATTGATAGAACCTTCAAGGTTGTCAAGGATCCATTTTATCAGCTCCTGTCAATCCACGCCTTCGTTAAGTCCAACGATGACATGAAGCAGTTGCCACTGTGTTTCATCTTGATGTCTGGCAAAAGCAAAAGAGATTACAAAAAGATATGTTTGTTTTGAATTATGAATTAATTAATTTTCATAAAGGAGAAGTTCAATATAGATAATAAGTGTATGTGCTATTTAAAAAAACAGTATTTTTTTAAAATTTTAGTATGATTTGGGTATCAGTGCAATAAACAAATTATATACAACAAATAAAACATAAAATATTTAAGTTAAGCAAATTAATATGTGCAACAATTAGTCAGATTAAGGCTGTGAATAATGACATGATTATCTGAATATGCATAGGTACTTAGGGCTGTTCTACAACATCTACCAGCGGAACCTGTTGTGACGTCCTTTGTTGCGGACTTCGAGGCAGGAATCTGGAAAGGACTACAAAGCGTGTTTCATGACCCGGTCATTCACGGCTGCGTTTTCCATTTCATTCAAGCACTGTGGAGAAATGTTCAAGAAAAAGACTTCTGGTATTAAACAAGATTTTATATTATGTAATGTTAATCAACATTTCATAAGGAAAAATGAAACTAAATTTGGTTCTTGTGCATTTATCTCTACTATTAACTCTGACTTTTTAAAAATAATTATTTATATTAAATATTTTAAGTTATCCACATTCTAAATTCACTTTTACTCAATGACTTTAAAAATGCCTTGCTTGCTCATGCTTATGTTATGCATTTGTCTGTTTTGTCCAATTTATATTATGTACTGTTTTTTTGTCTTACTAATCATGTTTTCTTGTAATGCGTCCTTGTTGTATGTAATGTCGGTATAAAGCACATTATAGCTTATGTTAAATTTGTTTTATAAATCATGCCGAGGTTAAATAAAATCTTATCTTTTCTTATCTTATCTTATCTTATCTTATCTTATCTTATCTTAGGTGCCTTATACCTTAGTACATGAATAAATATTTTCGGAATGAGTAACATTGCCAGAAAAGTTCAGCTATGACTAGATAATATTTTATTTTCTGTTAAAAAAACCAGACAATATAATTTTTGCTAATATTTTTCAGGTGGCGTACAACAGCAGGGACGATGTTCATAAATTCTTGAGGAAAGTATTTGCATTACCATTCCTTCCGGCGGAGGATATTGCTCCCACTTTTCAACAGCTACGTCAGAAGGGAACTGCGTCTGAGGCCCTCGTAAAGTACATGGACTACGTGCATGATAAGTGGATCACCAGCAACATATGGGACGTGGCAGAGTGTTTACGGTCGAAGTATTCGAACCAACAATGATGTTGAGGGATGGCACCACCGTATTAACAGGCCCGCCAAGAAAGGCAACTTGCCTTTCTACTTGCTGATACTGCTTTTGTACAAGGAAGCCACCCTTGTTCCTACGCAAGTTAAGATGGTATCCGAGGGAAAACTAAGGAGATACCAACGTAAGCAGCATATCAAATGCCAGGGACGGTTGATGGCACTGTGGAAGTCCTATGCAGAGAAACGGATCTCCACCAGTCAGCTATTGAAACAATGTGCCATCATTTATGGACCATGCTAGTACTCCATAGCCATATTATGTAAATAAAATTAATTTAAATAATAATACGATTCTTCTTATCTTTGCGCTTGTACAGTATTCGGTATACACTTTCAATAGTAATATACATAGTGTTAAATTATTCATAATAAATGAAGCTAATGAAAATCACTTACGGTGCTCGTTGTTATAGTACATATGATTTCTTTAGGATAAAGAAATATTCCACATAAATCTTGCTTTTAAAAAAGGCATTAACATATTCAGACTCATACTAGTATACGTAGACGAAAACAAATTATCTACATTAAATTTTTAGATAATCATATCTTTCGTCAGATTTTGGACAGTCTATATAATCTCTGAATTACGTTGCATCAACTTCCCTTTGAAAATGACTACTTGACATGGGTTCAAATGTTTACTTTCTCAGGACAGCGTTGCGATGCCCCGGACAAATCTAAAATGCTGGCGTTTCATGTTTAACACTGACATGGGGGGGGGGGGGAAGAAAGGTCAAAGTGACCCTTCACAAAGACTTTTCTGGCTTAAATATGATACAATTTTAATGCTCAATGCGTTCAACTTTAAGGTTCAGTACTTATCCAAAATTCGACACTTTACAGATAGATTATGAATTCAGAAAAACATTAACAATCGTTGCTTAAAACAAATATTATTAAAATATAATTCGTCTTACGAGGTCCACAAAATTAGAAGAATATAAACGTATGATATTGACGTGTGATATTTTATCGGACTGAATCAAAAATTGTACAGTACTTTACTTTCTCCTTTAAGATATAAGTTTTATGTAGTGCTATTAGTATATAGCATAATAGACAATATAAAAAAATTCATCATACATCTAGCAAAGGCATAACCCTACCATATTGTAAACTCAGATCAATATGTATGAATAAATGTTGCTGTGATTTTTGTCCCCAACAATATGCATACAATTTAATGATCGATTCCTTAAATGAAAGTTAATGATTCCTTAAATGCATATTTGAACTGCTCAACGTACCTGGCAAATAATGTGAAATATTGTGTCTTAAACAAATGTTAAGTGACACATTTAAATCTCAGACGAAACCTATTGATATTTCACATGGTCCGAATCAGCCAAAAATCTGGTCCGAATCAGCCCGTAATTTGGGCCGAATCAGCCCGTAATTTGGACCGAATCAGCTTGGTCCGAATCAGCCTGTTACCGTGAGCCAGAACCCCCAGTAGCACAATTGACAGGGAAACACTATAATAAAAACCAGAATCCCTATTCCCCAGTTGTAAATAGACCATGGGTGACACTCTTGATCACTCTTTATCACACAGCTGTAAATAGACCATGGGTGACACTCTTGATCACTTTTTATCACAGTTATAAATAGACCATGGGTGACACTCTTGATCACTCTTTATCACAAAGTTTGTCATGTAAACTATTTTTGTTTTAAATACGTAAGTGAAATACATCATTAATTTACTTATAATGCATTGAAACTGCTCCAGTGGCCTAGTTGTTAGAGCCTCTGCCCGGAAGCGGTATCTCATTGGTTCAATCCCCGGCTGAATCATACCAAAGAATTACAAAAATTGTACTAACAGTTGCCTTACTTGATGCTCAGCATTAAAAGGTTAGTGTTAGGACTGGTTGGCCTGGTGTCAGGATAATGTGACTGGGTGGGACATCATGCTACATGTCTGTGGCATGATGCCCCATTGCTACATCACTATAAACTGTCTCACTGCAAACGTAGCGATATGACTAAACAATTGTTAAAGCTACGTTAAAAATCCTAATCAAACAAACAAACAGTGCAGTGTTAAGAAAGAATTTGTTGCAAATCTTGAACACTTGATTCAAGTAGTTTGACATCATGAAATCATTTGTAAATTTTCAAACAAAAACCATGAAAAAGTGTTTAGAGAACTTGTTTCTAAAGACATCATCATTGAAGCTATTCTCTGGACATGAGTATGAGCTGGCTTGCAGTTTTTTTTCTGGCCATTTAAATGAAACATCTGGTTGGATGAATGTGATGTTTAATGGTTATTGACATGACAATTTTTAAGTTCTTGTAAAATGTTTCAAATAATAAATGAAAATAGAAGTATTAAACATGCCATGATATAATATATAAATTTGTAGTGAATTAGAGAATTATATCATAAAATTTTATGCTATAAGCAAACTGAAGGATGAAGATTTCATTACTTAATCAACCCCTATTTAGATACACTAAAACTTGTTTTGAATGACCACTTTCATCATTTTGATAGACCAATTGTTTTAGGAGGTCAGAATCTCCATTTACAGATTTATTGATTATATCGTGCTATGACCTGTTATGAGAGACCACCTGTCTTGATAGACCATTATTTGTTGGCAGAAGGGATGGTCTTTCAAGACAGGTTCAACTTCAATGTTGAATTTCGCCTAGTAAAATAAATAAGGATAATCACACAGACGAAATATTCAATTTAGATTTTAAATTGTTTTATTATTAAGTAAACAATACTAATATTGCCCCAAAATTGAATTAAGGATACAGATTTTAGTATCTTGTCAACCTTGCTGAAATAGTTTATTTTCAGAATAAATTATATGACCAACCTGAAATATTCTGTAGTATGGGTGTAGTGAATTAACTAAGATATAAAAAAAATCATATTAAAATATTAGCAGTAATATATCACATCCCACCTCTTCTTTTCAGCTGTTAACCAACTTTTTACTCTGCGCATTTTCATTAATAAATATAAGTGTATGCCAGCACCCTTTCCCCAATTTTATTTACATTGTAATATACATCAACGTTACAAATATTTCCATATGCACAGCAATATACGGTTACGTTTTGCTGTTTTTGGGGTTATTCTGAATTTAATTCAGTGCTGCCCTAAACCAATGATCCATTTTGATTCTGTGTTACTTCCAGTGTAATACTGCCCTTCAAGTATATTTATCAAATTTATCTTTCTAACAACCTCAACAAAGAGACAAAAAAACAAAAATAAAATTACTCTATAACAATTTTTTAAATCAGTTTATAGAGAAATATAATTTCACAAAATGTTAGCATTAATATGATTCTTAAATAGTATCTACAACAACATTAAGTTGAAATGCTCCAAAAAACATTAGGTTGAAATGCTTCAAATAACATTAGGTTCAAATGTTCAAAATAACATTAGGCTGAAATGCTCCAAATAACATTAGGTTGAAATGCTCCAAATAACATTAGATTGAAATGCAACAAATAACATTAGGTTGAAATGCTCCAAATAACATTAGGTTGTAATGCTCCAAAATAACATTAGGTTGTAATGCTCCAAATATGATAATATTAGGGTGGGTTGAGAAGGCAAAAGCAGATAGACAGTCTTTTAGTACTGGGTCTGCACAGAGCCCCATATGCCAGCCCTTTGTCAGCTAGGGTTAATTGTGCTTTTATTAATATCAGAATCATAACCTCAAAATATTGCTGAGTATCTCAAGCATTGCTATGTTACAGCAGTACCGATGTAATATGTCAAACTGTATTGTGCTGAAATTGAAGGACTGAGCTCTATTCCAGTAAACATTACAAATGAACAGTATACATATTTATGAATTCATAGAGGTGACAAAACACTGGCAGCTTCATCAATGGGTCTCATAGGAAGTATGCTTACTACTTGTCTGACTGGACAGGGCAAATTTAACCACTTAACCAATTTAGCACATTAATGCTCTGTGACTTTCAGCATATTCATATGAATATATCAATCAGGAGTTAACTATCACTCTATGGCAGTGTTCAGAAATTTTGAATGTGTGTACCCCTTTTAGGACATTGTTTTTATTGGTGTACCCCATCTCCCAGTACCTTTGTGTTTTTCTGTGTGAATTCTAGTGATTTACTTTCTGACCCTGAAACTCTTTCATGTATTGCCAGTGGTACACATACCATACTTTGTGCAACACTGCTGTAGGGTAAATGTATAGCTTCCTTGAAATGTTTTTCTTCTTCAGTGACTCATTAAACACAATGGCAGTCTCATGTGCCATCGCCTTCTTTCTGTCAAGTTGTATCTGCTCTGAGCATGAATAACAGTGTAGTTGAAAAAGAATAATAGTAAAGTCAAGAAGCAAGAATAAAGGTCCCGTCAGTAAAGAAAAAATACTAGTACAGAGGAGAATAAATGGAAAGAGGCCATCCATTTAGTACATATGCATGGTGGCAGGGAGGAGAATAAATGGAAAGAGGTCATCCATTTAGTACATATGCATGGCGGCAGGGAGGAGAATAAATGGAAAGAGGCCATCCATTTAGTACATATGCATGGCGGCAGGGAGGAGAATAAATGGAAAGAGGCCATTCATTTAGTACATATGCATGGTGGCAGGGAGGAGAATAAATGGAAAGAGGCCATCCATTTAGTACATATGCATGGCAGCAGGGAGGAGAATAAATGGAAAGAGGCCATCCATTTAGTACATATGCATGGCGGCAGGGAGGAAAATAAATGGAAAGAGGCCATCCATTTAGTACATATGCATGGTGGCAGGTTTAACTTAAATGCACATAGGAAATGGCATGGGGGTGGGTTGATGTGAAACCATGTCAATAATTTGTCTAATACATAACCTGTTTGACTGGGTTCAGTTCGACTGTTTATTAAATAGCTAAATATATTTAATCCTTGATTGTTTCTGTATGGATTAAATATATGCCGTTCTATAGAATTTGGGTGTGTGTGCATGTGTGCATCAAGCATACACAGATGGGTGGGGTGTGTAAAAAAGTATCCTTGTGTACAGGTAAGGGTCAAGCTTTGCCATAGTTTTGCATACATACAAATAGATGGACCAAAAGAAAGAACAGTACAGAGAAGAAATCAAGAATAACAGTTAATTTGAAAAAGTAAGAATTGTACAGTTGACAAAGCAAGAATAAATGTCAAGAAAGTAAAAATTACAGTACAGTTGAGAAGCAATAATTAAATACCAGTTGATTAAGTGTTAATAATGGGTACAGCGGAAAAAGAACAACAGTGATTAAAGCAGGAATAACAGGATAGACAAGAACAAATTATATTACAGTTGAGTAAGATTAGCAGTACAGTCAAGAAAAAATTATTGTACAGTTGAGAATGATTAGCAGTACAGCCAAAAAATAAATATAGTACAGCTTATAAGGATTAGCAGTACAGTCAAGAAAGAGTTAATGCACAGTTGAGAAAGATTAGCAGTAGTCAAAAAATAAAATATAGTACAGCTGAGAATGATTATCAATACAATCAAGAAAGAATTGTAGTACAGCTGAGAATGATTAGCAGTAAAGTCAAGAAAGAGTTAAAGTACAGTTGAGAAAGATCAGCAGTACAGCCAAGAAATAATTATAGTAGAGTTGAGAATGATTATCAGTACATTCAAGAAAGAATTCTAGTACAGGTGAGAATGATTAGCAGTTCAGTCAAGAAATAATTCTAGCACAGTTGAGAAGATTAGCAGTACAGTCAAGAAAACATAGTACAGTTGAGAAAGATTAACAATACAGTCAAGAAATAATTATAGTAGAGTTGAGAATGATTATCAGTACATTCAAGAAAGAATTATAGTACAGTTGAGAAAGATTAGTAGTACAGTCAAGAAAGAATTTTAGTAGTCAATAAAGATATATAGTACAGTTGAGAAAGATTGGCAGTACAGTCAAGAAAGAAGTATAGTACAGTTGAGAAAGATTAGCAGTGCAGTCAAGAAAGAATTCTAGTACAGTTGAGAAAGATTAGCAGTACTGAGTCAAGAATCTAAGAATAATAATACAAATGAGAGTTCAGGAATAAACTCGATAAAGAATTCAAAGAATGTCAATGTGTGGTAGTATAATCTGTACAAGAAAACAGGTATCACACATGAAATATTGAGACTGAAGGTTTTACAAATTGTCCCCAAAGATGTACACTCCCAAAACTTGTCATCACGTATAGTATACACAAAAGCCAAGAAAGGGTCACTGAGTAGATTGGAATCAAGTTACAAAACAAATTTCCAGTATTTTGTTAAACTTGTTTATTCATAACTGATTTGGACAGCAGACAAAAAAAACCTGTTTCTTCATTGAATATTTTCTTTTATTATTGGAATGTAACATGAAAGATAAACACAGGTTTGTGATATTTCATTATCTGTAAATAAAAAATATTTCCAAAGAAAAAGTTTTGTTTATAAAAAGGCAAGTCTGCAACATTATAAAAGCAACAAAAAATGCAAAGTTACAATTTTGGTCCATTAGGATCAAATCAATGTTGATAAAATAAACCATTTTAACATGAATATTCTTTAAAAGTTCATTGTAATTTTTCTTTTCTTTAATTTTCAATACCATAAATCTAAATTCAATGATCTTTAGATTTGTATAAATGTGAAGGAAATATATATATATATATATATATATATATATATATATATATATATATATATATATATACACACACACACACACACCTCATAACATGGAAAACAAGTTTACACTGTATAAAAATATAAAGTTTACTGAAGAACTAAATATTATAGCTGGAAACAAAAGTATATAGTGATATGCAAGTCATATATAAAAATGAGGTTAAGAAAGTAAAAGTAATCAAATTAAATAAATGCAAACAATGCAAATATGAAGTATAATCTTTTAAATTTCAAACTGCAAAAAGAATTTGCTATATCTAAGTGTTGTAAGAAATTATTCTATTTTTTTAAAATATCTTTAATTTCTTTGATGAAATCCTCAGAACTCCAGAATATTAGTGTTTTAGAGTGAGATGCTATCTCCCCAGAACTTGTAAACACTTAATAATCTTGAAATGTTTTATCCACATTTTCTGGCAAGATGTCAATTTTATTTATGTAGGTTCCTTACAGACTTACTAACTAAATCTGAAATCTGCAAAATGATGTGCAAATAAATATGGAAAATACTGATAGGTCAATAGTTCAGATTTCATCCTATGTCATAAAACTTAGTTTACTGGGCAATAGTTAAGAATCTATCCTATGTCATAAAACTTAGTTGATTGGGCAATAGTTAAGAATCCATCCTATGTCATAAAACTTAGTTGATTGGGCAATAGTTAAGAATCCATCCATACGATCTTTGTTGTGTTTACTTCAGATGTGCACATACAATTAAAACTGAAAGTTATGCTTGGTCATTTTCACTTCGTGGGCTTTAAAAAGCAAATTGTGAAATAAAAAGCCAAACACGTTTTAACAGTTTGTAATTTATTCACTGTACTTTCAGAAGCGGACTCTGGCAAAATTTGTTTTTCCTATTTAATAACTGCTCATTTTAAGGTTAGTGTATTTCTGTGCTAGTACAGGTGATTTCTTAACACATGGGAGCAGCCGTTTCTTTGCTAAGCCATGTGTTTAGATTATGCATGATTTCTACAACTACAACATGTACAAAAAATTAGTCACATACAGTAGCATGGAGGTAGGTCAACAATCCCTCCATGCCAACACTCCCTCTATGCCAATACTCCCTCTATGTCAACAATCCCTGTATGCCAACAATCCTTCCATGCCAACACTCCCTCTATGCCAACAATCCCTCCATGGTGCATTTACAAATGCAACAAACAACTTCACCTTACTGACAGTTTTCTCTTATCAGTCTAAAATAGGAATCACAAGTCTGTTTAAATAATGATGAACAACTACATTAGTATCAACCACTGGTTATATGCAAATACTGTACAGCAAATATAATCTACTCTGAATATGAAATAACTGACATAAGCAGTGTGCCATAACATTAACAGCTAAAAAACTCATTGCTACAGATTTACAAATTGTATAGTCTGACTGAAAATGTAATGATAACTAACTCCTAATCTGTCACAGACGTTCTGAAAATGTAATAACTCTTGATCTGTCAAAGACTTTCTGAAAATGTGATGATAACTCTTGATCTGTCACAGACTGTTTGAAAACATGATGAATTATTGATCTATCACAGACTTCTGAAAATGTAATGATAACTCTTGATCTGTCACAGACTGTCTGAAAATCTAATGGTAACTATGTCCTGATGTGTTACAGTCTGTCTGCAAATGCTATGGTAGCTAAGTCCTGATGTGTTACAGTCTGTCTGCAAATGTTATGGTAGCTAAGTCCTGATGTGTTACAGTCTGTCTGCAAATGTTATGGTAACTAGCTCCTGAAAATGTGAGGATGACTGTCTCCTGATGTCTGAAAATGTAAGGATGACTGTCTCCTGATGTCTGAAAATGTAAGGATGACTAGCTCCTGATGCGTTACAGTCTGTACAAAAATGTAAAGATGACTAGCTCCTTATGTTTAACAGTCTGTGTTACAGTCTGTCTTCAAATGTTATGGTAGCTAAGTCCTGATGTGTTACAGTCTGTCTGCAAATGTTATGGTAACTAGCTCCTGAGGTCTGAAAATGTGAGGATGACTGTCTCCTGATGTCTGAAAATGTAAGGATGACTGTCTCCTGATGTCTGAAAATGTAAGGATGACTAGCTCCTGATGTGTTACAGTCTGTACAAAAATGTAAAGATGACTAGCTCCTTATGTTTAACAGTCTGTGTTACAGTCTGTCTGCAAATGTTATGGTAGCTAAATCTTGATGTGTTACAGTCTGTCTGCAAATGTTATGGTAGCTAAGTCCTGATGTGTTACAGTCTGTCTGCAAATGTTATGGTAACTAGCTCCTGAGGTCTGAAAATGTGAGGATGACTGTCTCCTGATGTTTGAAAATGTAAGGATGACTGTCTCCTGATGTCTGAAAATGTAAGGATGACTAGCTCCTGATGTGTTACAGTCTGTACAAAAATGTAAAGATGACTAGCTCCTTATATTTAACAGTCTGTACACAAATGTAAAGATGACTAGCTCCTTATGTTTTACAGTCTGTACACAAATGTAAAGATGACTAGCTCCTTATGTTTTACAGTCTGTACAAAAATGTAAAGATGACTAGCTCCTTATGTTTTACAGTCTGTACACAAATGTAAAGATGACTAGCTCCTTATGTTTAACAGTCTGTACACAAATGTAAAGATGACTAGCTCCTTATGTTTTACAGTCTGTACACAAATGTAAAGATGACTAGCTCCTTATGTTTTACAGTCTGTACAAAAATGTAAAGATGACTAGCTCCTTATGTTTTACAGTCTGTACAAAAATGTAAAGATGACTAGCTCCTTATGTTTTACAGTCTGTACACAAATGTAAAGATGACTAGCTCCTGATGTGTTACAGTCTGTTGGAAAATGTGAGGATGACTAGTGTTATGTGCTTAGGCTTGAATAAACAGTAACATACAAAGAGTGAAAATAAAAAGCTTCTAAAAACTTAATTAAACAATTTATTGAGCACAACTATTTTCCAGAAAAGAATAAAATAAAATTACGGTTTTATGAATCAATTTCAAAATTAATCCAAAAAGAATTCAAAATATTATCCACTAGAGAAATTGCAAAAGTCCTGGTAATAAAATATCCAAATAATTCCAAGTTCGAATCCCAGTGAAGTATCCAAGATGGAAGATGATGTCACTTGATGAAGTCAGTTCTTGGTAATAAAAATCTATGAGCACAATTCTTTTCCAGATAAATAACATAATAAATCCTCTTGAATCCATACAAATTGAAAAAATTTCCAATGCAAGGTAACTCAATACGACACAACTTAATATTCTAACAGCCCAAGTTCTATTAAATAGTTCACTCCCAAAACATAATTTATATACCTGTTTTTACGTAAACAAGAAAGGGGTCACATGATCTTCTAGAATCTTTTAGAACAAATTTACGTTAAAAAAAACACGTACACACCGTATGACCCAACTAAAAATAGAAAGATGTTTATACAAAGCTCCATAATGTCCTTGGAACCAACCAATCATTTTAAAAGCTTGTTTACAACTCTGAAGCCAGGTCAGAAATGAGGTCAACATGTGTACAAGTCCCCCCCCCCATGAACGAATCTTAAACTTAAAAATGCCAAATTTTGAATCTAACCAAGAAACAAATTTAAAAATAAATGACTTAAATCAATTATTCGTAACACTAGCTCCTGATGTATTATAGTCTGTCTGAAAATGTAATGCTGACTAGCTCCTGATGTGTTACAGTCTGTCTGGAAATGTAATGATCACTAACTCCTGATGTCTGAAAATGTGAAGATGACTAGCTTCTGATGTGTTACAGTCTGTCTGAAAATGTAATGATGACTAGCTCCTGATGTCTGAAAATGTGAAGATGACTAGCTTCTGATGTGTTACAGTCTGTCTGAAAATGTAATGATCACTAGCTCCTGATGTCTGAAAATGTGAAGATGACTAGCTTCTGATGTGTTACAGTCTGTCTGAAAATGTAATGATCACTAACTCCTAATGTCTGAAAGTGTGAAGATGACTAGCTCCTGATGTGTTACAGTCCGTCTGAAAATGTAATGATCACTAACTCCTAATGTCTGAAAATGTGAAGATGATTAGCTCCTGATGTGTTACAGTTTGTCTGAAAATGTAATGATCACTAACTCCTGATGTCTGAAAGTGTGAAGATGATTAGCACCTGATGTGTTACAGTCTGTCTGAAAATGTAATGATGACTAACTCCTGATGTCTGAAAATGAGAAGATGACTAGCTCCTGATGTGTTACAGTCTGTCTGAAAATGTAATAATCACTAACTCCTGATGTCTGAAAATGTAATGATCACTAACTCTTGATGTCTGAAAGTGTGAAGATAATTAGCATCTGATGTGTTACAGTCTGTATGTGCTTTTAAAAACAGTCATTCTGTTGCAGTTATCCATTAAAACTAAGTGAATCTGGCTTGAACTACACAATCTTCGTTGTAAGCCAAAATGTCAATACTGAAAGCATTATCACAGCATGTTTACAGCAAAATGCCATTCATTTACACTTGTCACTTTGATTAATCTTGCTACATTATTTGGTACAAACATGGTCATGGGATGATTAAATAGCAAAATATATACCAGATACATTAATCTATAATGAAACAGAATCATTAAAAGAAAGAATATAAATTACCTTAAATTAAAAAAAAATTTGACATGTATTTCAACAAAACTATAGATAAAATAATTCAAAGTCAGGACCATCATGAAAATCAGAAGAAATGGAAGACAGTGTGATAATTTAGAATAACACCATAATAATGAAGAAAAAGAAGACAGTGTGATGATTTAGAATGACACTATAATAATGAAGAAATGGAAGACGGTGTGATGATTTAGAATGACACTATAATAATGAAGAAATGGAAGACAGTGTGACGATTTAGAATAACACTATAATAATGAAGAAATGGAAGACAGTGTGATCATTTAGAATGACACCATAATAATGAAGAATTGGAAGACAGTGTGATTATTTAGAATGACACCATAATAATGAAGAAATGGAAGACAGTGTAATGATTTAGAATGACACCATACTAATGAAGAAATGGAAGACAGTGTGATGATTTAGAATGACACCATAATAATGAAGAAATGGAAGACAGTGTGATGATTTAGAATGACACTATAATAATGAAGAAATGGAAGATGGTGTGATGATTTAGAATGACACTATAATAATGAAGCCTTCTGTTTATAAATGTCAGACAGTAATATTTAGTTGACATTAATAAAGTGATCAAAACATTTTATATTAAAACAACAGCTGATATAAAAGTCATATTCATAAACCATGCTACAAGCTTTCTGTTTATTTAGGCAAGACAGTAACTGTACTAGAAAACATTATTATCTACTGTTCTATAAAGCTTTCTTTTTATTAGGCAAGAAAATAACTGTACTAGAAAACATTATTATCTACTGTTTTGTAAAGCTTTCTGTTTATTTAGGCAAGATGGTGACTGTACTAGAAAACATTATTATCTTCTGTTCTATAAAGCTTTATGTTTATTTAGGCGAGACAGTAACTGTACTAGAAAACATTATTATCTACTGTTCTATATAGCTTTCTGTTTATTTCGGCAAGACAGTAACTGTACTAGAAAACATTATTATCTACTGTTCTATAAAGCTTTCTGTTTATTTAGGCAAGACAGTAACTGTACTAGAATACATTATTCACTACTGTGCTATAAAGCTTTCTGCTTATTCAGGCAAGACAGTAACTGTACTTGAAGACATTATTCACTACTGTGCTAATAAGCTATCATTTATTCAAGCAAGTCTGTAACTGTAGTAAAAGCTTTCTGTTTATTTAGGTTAGAGTAACTGATCTAGAAGTCATTATTCACTACTGTGCTAAAAAGATTTGATTTATTCAGGCAAGACAGTAACTGTACTAGAAGACATTATTAACTACTGTGCTAAAAAGATTTGATTTATTCAGGCAAGACAGTAACTGTACTAGAAGACATTATTAACTACTGTGCTAAAAAGCTTTGATTTATTCAGGCAAGAGAGTAACTGTACTAGAAGTCATTATTCACTACTGTGCTAAATAGCTTTGATTTATTCAGGCAAGAGAGTGACTGTACTAGAAGACATTATTAACTACTGTGCTAAAAAGCTTTGATTTATTCAGGCAAGACAGTAACTGCTAGAAGCCATTATAAACAACTGTGCTAAAAAGCTTTGATTTATTCAGGCAAGAGAGTAACTGTACTAGAAGACATTATTAACTACTGTGCTAAAAAGCTTTGATTTATTCAGGCAAGACAGTAACTGCTAGAAGCCATTATAAACAACTGTGCTAAAAAGCTTTGATTTATTCAGGCAAGAGAGTAACTGTACTAGAAGACATTATTAACTACTGTGCTAAAAAGCTTTGATTTATTCAGGCAAGAGAGTGACTGTACTAGAAGTCATTATTCACTACTGTGCTAAATAGCTTTGATTTATTCAGGCAAGAGAGTGACTGTACTAGAAGTCATTATTCACTACTGTGCTAAATAGCTTTGATTTATTCAGGCAAGAGAGTGACTGTACTAGAAGTCATTATTCACTACTGTGCTAAAAAGATTTGATTTATTCAGGCAAGACAGTAACTGTACTAGAAGTCATTATTCACTACTGTGCTAAATAGCTTTGATTTATTCAGGCAAGACAGTAACTGTACTAGAAGTCATTATTCACTACTGTGCTAAAAAGCTTTGATTTATTCAGGCAAGAGAGTAACTGTACTAGAAGTCATTATTCACTACTGTGCTAAATAGCTTTGATTTATTCAGGCAAGAGAGTGACTGTACTAGAAGTCATTATTCACTACTGTGCTAAATAGCTTTGATTTATTTAGGCAAGAGAGTAACTGTACTAGAAGACATTATTAACTAATGTCACATTGCTAAATAACGTTTTGCTTATTCAGGCAAGACATAAACACCCTGCAAGTCAACAATAAAACTCTTCATAACACTAATATAATCCCAAAGTTGAATTTGAATAATGCAATAAAGGCATTAGATATATGACTTGAGAAACATAGCACAACATTTGTATAATGATGCAGTAACCATTGGAAGTATTAGATAATGACTTGAAAAACATAGCACACTATTTGTATAATGACAATGATACAGTAACCATTGGAAGTCAATCACTACAGCACCTACATATTTTTAATGATGACACTAGAAAACTTGGACATATATTATGATAAGGCTGATGCCAAAGGAAAAGTGATAACGTATCTTTACATTTTCATGAATAGACTAATATGAACAGCATGTGCGTTGAAAAAAAATTGTTATTATTAAAAAAGATTACACAACTTGAGGGAAATTTGTTTCTGAATCAGTCTTATCAAAACATTCCAATAGGAAAGATAACTGAATACATAAATAGTGAGATTATTGAAAATCATATCAACTCCATATTCAATATATTAAATGTGTTCCAGGTTTACATCATTAAGTCTACAACAGTGAGTGGAATCTGTTATTTCAACAATAGTGTCACACAAATACCATTAAACAAAGACTAATTCAATACCCTTTTACTTATTACATAGTTACACTAGATCTGGTGTGTTTGGGATGACTGGAGAGGAACCCATGAGTAATCCAATTCCCAGTAAGACATGATTCATTACATAATTACATCAGAGCTGGCAGGGTTTGGATGACTGGACAAAAGTCAGTGATTATTCCACGTACATGTAGTATGTAACTAAAGCTAAATCCTTAATAATTTTAACATTCTTGAAAATGTTCATCCTACACTTAAAAAGTCATGTCAATAGCAAGGGAGTTTTTAATACAAAACATAAATCTAATTTATTATCAAAGTTAATTAGCGCCTAAATAAGTCATTAGGAAAGAAAATTTTGATTGGATAGTTAAAATATATTGTGTACATTAACAATCTTATTGTATATATTTCCAATATATTTGTATACATTAGCAATTTAATTCCAAAGGTTCCCAATATATTTACTAATATTAAATTACCTTCAAGAAAATTATCCAAGCAACTCAAAAATCAAAGTGAAATTCGGAAATATTGGTATATCTTGGAAGAGAGAATAGTAGTTTGCAAGTACTTGTTTGTTAAGTATTCAGCCTGGAAACTACAAATAATGTATTCAGCATGGAAACTACACATAATGTAATGTGTGGACACTACAAATAATGTAATCAGCATGGAAACTACACATAATGTAGTCAGTGTGGAAACTACACATAATGTAATCAGTGTGGAAACTACACATAATATATTCAGCATGGAAACTGCACATAATGTATTCAGCATGGAAACTACACATAATGTAATCAGTGTGGAAACTACGCATAATGTAATCAGTATGGAAACTACACATAATGTATTCAGCATGGAAACTACACATAATGTATTCAGCATGAAAACTACACATAATGTATTCAGCATGGAAACTACACATAATATAATCAGCCTGGAAACTACACATAATATATTCAGCCTGGAAACTACACATAATATATTCAGTATGGAAACTACACATAATATATTCAGCATGGAAACTACACATAATATATTCAGCTTGGAAACATCACATAATGTAATCAGCATGGAAACTACACATGATGTATTCAGCATGGAAAGCAAAAGAAAATAATTTAATCTAAAAAAAAAAGAGGATAATAAATACAGTAGAAAATAATAACAATCAGTGTAACAACATGTTTTTAAGAATTCTCAACCAACACAAGCGTAATTACAGCCCTTAACAAACACTATTTAACACACTCATTTGATAACAATATCACAGTCAATAAGTTGGCATCTGGTTAGATAACTTAAATTTTATTGTAAAGTGTTGTCCCAATAAATTATATCATACATTTATAGCATATGCTAAAATAATATTAAAAATATGGCTCCCATTCAATCAGACAACAAATTTGACCTATAAAGGTTCATGTTTTACTGACTTTTGGAATTCTTGATCAACTTATTTTTAGTAACTATCAAATAAAGAATGGCTTGGATTTAATTGTTATGAAAAATTATCATTAAGAATGACACAATCCAAATGTGAAAGTTTTTCATGTATTTTGATTAGTGTACTGAAAGAACATGAACTTATATGGTACAGGTTAAATCAACGTTATCTTGTACAGCTCTATTTTAATCAGAATGGGGACTAATACTGCTAGAATTTTAATCAGAATGGGGACTAATACTGCTACAATTTTAATCAGAATGGGGACTAATACTGCTACAATTTTAATCAGAATGGGGTCTAATACTGCTACAATTTTAATCAGAATGGGGTCTAATACTGCTACAATTTTAATCAGAATGGGGTCTAATACTGCTACAATTTTAATCAGAATGGGGTCTAATACTGCTACAATTTTAATCAGAATGGGGTCTAATACTGCTACAATTTTAATCAGAATGGGGTCTAATACTGCTAATAATTTTAACCAGAATGGGGTCTAATACTGCTACAATTTTAATCAGAATGGGGTCTAATACTGCTACAATTTTAATCAGAATGGGGTCTAATACTGCTACAATTTTAATCAGAATGGGGTCTAATACTGCTACAATTTTAATCAGAATGGGGTCTAATACTGCTACAATTTTAATTAGAATGGGGTCTAATACTGCTAGAATTTTAATCAGACTAGGGTCTAATACTGCTACAATTCTAATCAGAATGGGGTCTAATACTGCTACAGTTTTAATCAGAATGGGGTCTAATACTGCTACAATTTTAATCAGAATAGGGTCTAATACTGCTACAATTTTAATAAGAATGGGGTCTAATACTGCTACAATTTTAATCAGAATGGGGTCTAATACCGCTACAATTTTAATTAGAATGGGGTCTAATACTGCTAGAATTTTAATCAGACTAGGGTCTAATACTGCTACAATTTTAATCAGAATGGGGTCTAATACTGCTACAATATTAATCAGAATGGGGTCTAATACTGCTACAATTTTAATCAGACAAGGGTCTAATACTGTTTTTATTTTTGTCAGACTCCGGGGCTCTAATACTTGTTTGATTTTAATCAGACTGAGGTATAATATTGCTTTTATTTTAATCAGACTGGGATCTTATACTGCTTTAATTTTGTCAGACTGGGGTCTAATACTTTTTTGATTTTAATCAGACTGAGGTATAATACTGCTTTTATGTTAATCAGACTGGGGTCTAATAATGCTTTTATTTTTGTCAGATTAGGGTCTAATACTTGTTTGATTTTAATTAGATTTTAGTATAATATTGCTTATATTTATTTAATCAGACTGAGGTCTAATACTGCTTTTATTTTTGTCAGACTGATGTCTAATACTTGTTTGATTTTAATCAGAGGGTCTAATATTGCAATGATTTAAAAATAACACATCTCACTGTTCTGTGTGTAAACAGTATCACCAATAACAAATCTCATTGTTATGTATGTACACAGTAATACCAATGACACATCTCATTGATATGTATGTACACAGTAATACCAATGATACATCTCATTGTTCTTTGTGTACACAGTAATACCAATGACATATCTCATTGTTCTTTGTGTACACAGTATTGCCAATGACATATCTCATTGTTATGCATGTACAGAATATTATCAATGACACATCTCATTGTTCTGTGTGTACACAATATTACTAAAGACACATCACATTGTTCTGTATGTACACAGTATTACCAATGATACATCACATTGTTCTGTATGTACACAATAATACCAATGATACATCTCAGTGTTCTGTATGTGCACAGTAATACCAATGATACATCTCATTGTTCTTTGTTTACACAGTATTGCCAATGACATATCTCACAATATTACTAAAGTCACATCTCAGCGTTCTGTATGTACACATTGGTATGTATTTACAAAGTATACCAATGATACATCTCAGTGTTCTATATGTACACAATATTACCAATGATACATCTCATTGTTCTGGTTGCACACATTATTACCAATGCCACGTCTCATTGTTCTGTGTGTACACAGTATTATCAATGATACATCTCAGTGTTCTGTATGAACATAGTAATACCAATGATACATCTCAGTGTTCTGTATGTACACATTATTGCCAATGATACATCTCAGTGTTCTGTATGTACACAGCCAACAAATGATACATTTCAGTGTTCTGTATGTACACAGTAATACCAATGATACATCTCAGTGTTCTGTATGTATACACAGTATTACCAATGACATTTCTCATTGTTCTTTGTGTACACAATATTACCAATGATACGTCTCAGTGTTCTGTATGTACAGAATATTACCAATGATACATCTCAGAGTTCTGTATGTACACAGTATTACCAATGATACATCTCAGAGTTCTGTATGTACACAGTATTACCAATGATACATCTCAGTGTTCTGTATGTACAGAATATTACCAATGATACATCTCAGAGTTCTGTATGTACACAGTATTACCAATGATACATCTCAGTGTTCTGTATGTACACAGTATTACCAATGATACATCTCAGTGTTCTGTATGTACACAGTAATACCAATGATACATCTCAGTGTTCTGTATGTATACACAGTATTACCAATGACATTTCCCATTGTTCTTTGTGTACACAATATTACCAATGATACGTCTCAGTGTTCTGTATGTACAGAATATTACCAATGATACATCTCAGAGTTCTATATGTACACAGTATTATCAATGATACATCTCAGTGTTCTGTATGTACACAGTATTACCAATGATACATCTCAGAGTTCTGTATGTACACAGTATTACCAATGATACATCTCAGTGTTCTGTATGTACACAGTAATACCAATGATACATCTCTGTGTTCTGTATTTACACAGTATTACCAGTGAAAAATCATGATTATTGTCATTAGATTATTTACAGCATATCATACATTAAAAAAATACATTGAAATAGAAAGCTAGCTAAAATACAACCCTGAGTCAATCACCAAGTAGAATTAGACAGCAGTTGTCTTGGATAATGTTATAGTAAAATTATGGCTATAAATATATTGCATACAGGTGGGGGATAATAAAGGGAATTTACATATTCTCATGTACCTGATAAAGACTGCTGCCATTAACTTTATTTCTTAACAAGGCTTTTTGGATAAACAAATATTGCAATTGACCAAATGGACCTACATTGACCATTCTGTACGATGACATTCACAAACTCACAAGTCAATTAGAAAGGCTGTGCTAATTTAATTTCATTCTCAATAGGATAGTCATGACAACGATTTGACCATAGCGTTGGATGAAATCTAATTCTCTTTTTGTGATTACTATGCATAGCAAAAACAAAAAACATAATTGACCTCACATTATTAGAGGCAGTAATTATGACTTGGATTAATGAAAATGTAACACAAACATTTAAGACACTTAATAGTCAAACAAAGATGCCATAGTTGAAATACATGATTTATGGTTTCAACTGGTAGTTATAAGAAAGGAATAGATGTTTAATATTATTTTATCATATATGTGTAACAGACAATTAAAATGGAGTTTTTATAGTCAGTAAAAAAAGTCTGTGTTAAAACTCATGACTGTTGGTTAAAATAGTAGTTGTCAAGACAACCATTTAATAATATTATACCAATCAATGTTATAGTCCATTAAATGGAGGTTAAATGAAGTCAAGCTCACTGCACACAATAGATGCCCATTCTGAATTCAAATGCATGTATCAATTACCATGAGGAGAAAAATCAACAGTACACAATGGTTTGAAAATAAAATGATATTCTTTGATAAAGTACAGCTTCATTAAATAGTAATTTGTAAAAACAAGGATTCGTTTGGAACAAGTAAACTTTTACAAGGACAAAATATAGATTGAACATTTTGTTTGCTATATCAAAAGAGCATACATTTTGGTTTACAGTAAATATTTCACATTTTAAACTGTAAAATGAGATTAAAATGCAGTAATAATCACTACATATTTAAAAGAATCTATTTGAAAAACTGCAAAAAACTGAAATTATAGACAGGACAAGTGATATGCCGATAAAAATGCTGCAGCTTTCTCTCATTATAAAACACTCCCAGAAATATATCTCTCACTCATTTAACACACTCCCAGAAATATATCTCTCACTCATTAAAACACACTCCCAGAAATATATCTCTCACTCATTATATCACACTCCCAGAAACATATCTCTCATTCATTATATCACACTCCCAGAAATATATCTCTCACTCATTATAAAACACTCCCAGAAATATATCTCTCACTCATTATAACACACTCCAAGAAATATATCTCACTCATTATAAAACACTCCCAGAAATATATCTCTCTCATTATAAAACACTCCAAGAAATATATCTCTCACTCATTATAAAACTCCCAGAAATATATCTCACTCATTATAACACACTCCCAGAAATATATCTCACTCATTATAACACACTCCCAGAAATATATCTCTCACTCATTATAAAACACTCCCAGAAATATATCTCTCACTCATTATAACACACTCCCAGAAATATATCTCACTCATTATAACACACTCCCAGAAATATATCTCTCACTCATTATAACACACTCCCAGAAATATATCTCACTCATTATAACACACTCCAGAAATATATCTCTCACTCATTATAACACACTCCCAGAAATATATCTCTCATTCATTATATCACACTCCCAGAAATATATCTCTCACTCATTATAACACACTCCCAGAAATATATCTCTCACTCATTATAAAACACTCCCAGAAATATATCTCTCATTATAACACACTCCCAGAAATATATCTCATTCATTATATCACACTCCCAGAAATATATCTCTCATTCATTATATCACACTTACAGAAATACATCTCTCACTCATTATAACACACTCCCAGAAATATATATCTCTCATTATAACACACTCCCAGAAATATATCTCTCATTATAACATACTCCCAGAAATATATCTCTCACTCATTACAACACACTCTATGACATACAGCCCTCCTTCACTATAACACACTTCCAGATATAAAGCTCATTATAACATGAGTTCATATATAGATATCTCATTGTAAGACCACCATACATCTCTACCTCATTATAACACAATTCCATACAAACAGTTCCCTCATTTTATAACACTTCCATATAAAATCTCATTCTCATTATAAAACTACATATAGTTTTCCCTAATTATAATACACTTCAAGAAAACATGTTCTCCATCTTAAAACAGATACCGATAAAGACACACAGCTATCCATCATTATAACACATCTGTATACATATTTCCCTCATAATAATTATATACAGTTATTATAACATGTCTATGTAAAAGCTCTCCCTCATTATAACATACATCCATCTATAATATATAACATTTCAACAATTCCAGATATACATATATCAATCATTATAACATACATCCATCTATACAGTTATCAGTTCAACAATTCCAGATATACATATATCAATCATTATAACATACATCCATCTATACAGTTATCAGTTCAACAATTCCAGATATACATATATCACTCATTATAACACATCGATATATACAGAAATCCCTCATTATAATGCACATATATATAGGCATACCTTATTAAAACACTTCAGTTATACAGTGATCCCTCATTATAACACACCTCCAGATATAATAAGTTACCACTGTGTACCCAAATGACTTGTAATGTTAAATATTTTAGGTTGAAATGAGATCCTCCTTCCTGCTTGTAAATATGTAACATGATTCGTTGATTTCTTTCAATGGTCATAGATATATGTATATACATAAACAAATTATACTATTATTGTATGATATGTAATGTCTTCATTAAAGATGGTATGACAAAGTCATGGAATATTCTCTTTGTGAAAAAACAATGTACTAAAAATATAGTAATCCTGAGGTATTTCTATGCTTTGGCATTCCATTTCAATTTCAAACATTAGTTATTCATTCACAACAAAACTTGCCTGGAGTAACAACTGCTATGAGAGATCATTTATTTATGTAGACCAGATCCTTCGTGCACAGATTCATTCATTATACAGTATCTGTCATAAGACATCACCTGTCTTAAGAGAACATTATTTTTGGCTGATGTGGTGTTCTTTTAAGACAGGTTTTGGTATACGATGATAGGGCCATCTGTAGTGCATCATGGGTATTTGGACAATATATGTGTATATCATCATCCACAGCCATTGTTTCTGTGTTGTGGAGATTGTATTGTATAATATGTGTAATAAACATCTGATATTGAACAATGATTGCCATGTATAAAAACAACCTGACTGTATTGAGCATTCAATAAATAAATTTCTGATGGAATACACATAAAGTAACAAAAACAACCTGACTAGTGAGCATTCAATAAATAAAATTCTTATGGAATGCATCTATTGCTGAAGTAATAATTATACAACTTTCATGATATAAACACTAATAGCTTACTTTTGTGTTGGTACAAACTTATGGGATATAATGTTACAACTTCCAAGACTGTTACCCAGAGATATAATGTTACAACTTCCAAGACTGTTACCCAGAGATATAATGGTACAACTTCCAAGACTGTTACCCAGAGATATAATGTTACAACTTCCAAGACTGTTACCCAGAGATATAATGTTACAACTTCCAAGACTATTACCCAGAGATATAATGGTACAACTTCCAAGACTGTTACCCAGAGATATAATGTTACAACTTCCATTACTGTTACCCAGAGATATAATGTTACAACTTCCAATACTGTTACCCAGAGATATAATGTTACAACTTCCAAGATTGTTACCCAGAGAAAGTACTGATACTGTTGGAACTTCCAAGACTGTTAACCCCAATATTACATTAAATACCTCTGCACAAATTTAAACTTTCAGTGCTTATTAAATGAAAAATCTATAATTGTCTTACATGGTCAATAAATAAATTGAACATGAAATAACTAATTTTGTTTGCAACACATTTGGACTTTTTTCCTTGAATTGAGCATGAAACAAAATGTAACTGATGTCAGTGAAGCACATAATAAGGTCAACAGTGACTAGTCCAGAAGTTGATGCACATTATCATCCTCTTCATCTAACTCTCTCTGTGATACAGATTCAGCCTGTATCAGACCCTGACTGTGGTATATCAGACTGTGCCTGTGGTGTATCAGACCCTTCCTGTGGTATATCAGATGCAGCCTGTGGTATATTAGACACTGCCTGTGGTATATTACAATCAGTTCCAAGTAAACTTAAGTCAGACCACAAGCCATTTGAGGGCAGTCCAAACTCTGAAAGAGCTGTAGAAAAAGATTACAAATTAATCATGTTATTGACAAAAGTGAGAACAGTCACACAACAGATGTGAGAACAAGTACAAAATCAGTGAGAAGAAACAGCAGCAGTAAGAATAGATAGAACAGCTATGATAAAAACAGAACAGTTTTCATAAAATTAATAAGGGTTCCATAGAATGAGATCCAAGCAAGCTGTTAGCATGATTTATGCCAACACAGATGAGACAAAAAGTCTTAGTGTATCAGAATTTGAGTGTCATCTACAAATAAAACAATCACAATGACATCAAATAATGACATTTCTATATCTATAGTAGAACACTGATTAACCTCAGATAATACATAAGACATAATGCACATTTGAATCATTACACATTTTAATCATTACAGATTTGTATCATTACACATTTGTATCATTACACATTTGAATAATTACACATTTGTATCATTTTACATTTGTATCATATACCCATGTACTGTACTAATGTACCAGTGGCCATAAGTGTGATGATGTGCTAACAGTCCTCCAGTTAATTCTGTAATCCAAGATGTTCTTGTCTGAAAGCATTATAATTCAGAAAGTAACATTTCAGCTTACTGTGTTTGATTTGGGTGGAATAATTTATTCAAATTATTATTGTCTGGAATTACAAAGTGCTTAAAATATTTGTGGATAAAAGAATTTACTTGAAATTACAGTAAATACAATCAAGGACATCTTTGATTATATTGCTGGGATTCATCAAAATACTGTTAGCACATCATTACACTTCAGGCCTCTTGTATATAAAAATACTGTCAGTACATCATCACACTTCAGGCCACTTGTACATCAAAATACTGTTAGCACATCATCACATTTCAGGCCACTTGTACATCAAAATACTGTGAGTACATCATCACAATTCAGGCCACTTGTATATAAAAATACTGTTAGCACATCATCACACTTCAGGCCACTTGAAACATCAGTGCATTTAAGACTTTTTAGGCACATCAACACCTTCTGAGTTTCAAACACAAATGGAATTTAATTTGAACTTTAATCATCAGAATTGGTAATAAAAATGTTTGGATTATGTGAAATTTAATTCAGAACACTGTTAGTTCTTTTAAAATCTTTCCTTTGAATTTTATGAAAATAAATTATTTGCTGATTTTTACAAAACTTTATCTATTTATTGAATTTTACAAATCAGTTTGGGAGTTAGTAGTCTCATTTTCCTGAGTTTCAAACTCTTGGAGTTGTTTCAATTTTAAGCAAATATTCTTAATTCATTCATATTGTCAATATTTCATTGTTTTTTCTTTTCATTCTTGCCATGACATCAGAGCACTTTCACTCACTGACATAACCACATATATCATAGCTCTGTAATGTTCCTAGTGATGTACACAGCTAAGGTAAAATGCATTGACAGCAGATTTGTCAGATCTTGTTCATCTAGTTTGTGCTGTTTCTCTATTTCTTCATTAATTGAAATAAAAAGTGCTACCAAACACAGTTACCTACTCATCTCAGGTCACAAATGTACCATTTTGCGACTTTTATTATTGGTAGGTAACTTGATGGTATAGTCCCCACATTAGTACAACATGGGGACTTGAAGGGCTAAAGTAACCTACATCAGCGTTGATCCAATGTTTTCCAACAAATACAAGAATCAATAATTAGTTTATCACTCGGCCATACCAATAATAAATACAAGTTTAGTCTTATGGTATTTAGTTTATCAATAGGCCATACCAATAATAAATACAAGTTTAGTCTTATGGTATTTAGTTTATCAATAGGCCATACCAATAATAAATACAAGTTTAGTCTTATGGTATTTAGTTTATCAATAGGCCGTACCAATAATAAATACAAGTTTAGTCTTATGGTATTTAGTTTATTAATAGGCCGTACCAATAATAAATACAAGTTTAGTCTTTTGGTATTTAATTTATCAATAGGCCATACCAATAATAAATACAAGTTTAGTGCTTTTGGTATTTATTTTTAAATGTGCCTTGCATCACTATAAACAATATTTTGTTCATCTAGGGCCATTCTGAGACTTTTTGATTATAGGGAAATTTATTTTGGAGAATTTGGGGATATGTAGGGCTAAAGTAACCAAAGCCTCCATTGGTCTAGCATCCTCTGACAAAAATACAAATAAAAGACACAGCATTTAATTTACCATTTGGGTTTACCATAATATATACATGTTTGGTGTTCATGGTACTCGTGTTGGAAATACACTTCCCATCATCAAAACTTGACTGAGTTTGATTCTTAGCACTAATGAACTGAACAAATAGGATCCGTTTTATGTACAGTATCGGACTCGTATGTGCAATTTATCATCTTAATCATTGAAAGGACTTTAGTGTGCAATTAGTAGGTAATTATTACTTACTATCCACTAAACCACTGTGATGTCCCACCTCTTCAATGACATTCTCACTTTTGAACTTGATTTTAACATTGGTCGGATGTTTTTCCGATTCTTCACACATTTCGTCATGCTTTTGTCATGACTTTCATTAAAGCTACTCAGTGATATCATACAACTGATAGAAAAATCTATGTTGGAAAAATAATTTAAATGACCTACATGATGTCAAAGGTCATTCATAATGAACCTTTATTCTGAATTTTACATTAAAAACTGTTTTGAGAAAAGACCACCGATCCATTCTGTCAACACGTGTCTCAAGACAGGTGGCCTTTCTACACGTCTTTGCAGGAAGGTGAGAGGAAAAAATGTCCAGGCAGTAATGTGATTATCTGAGAGAATGGTCAACTCTATCAGGATGACTTTTAAAGTATATTTTGAATTATAAATCAACAGTCTCAGTCCAGAACTCCATGCTTAGGTGGATGAGATGCAATGATGGAGTGATATCAGATTTGTTGATGAGGAATTTAAGGCAGTAAAAGAGCAAATTAAGAGGTTTCCAAAAATAAAAATTGCTCACCTAGTTGTTTTGTAATATATTGTCCAAATAGTCTAATATCTAGACAATGCCTCGTGTTTTGTAATATATTGTCCAGGTAGTATAATATTTAGACTATATCTGGTGTTTTGTAATATACTGTCTAGGTACTCTAATATCTAGACTATGTCTATTGTTTTGTAATATACTGTCTAGGTACTCTAATATCTAGACTATGTATATTGTTTTGTAATATACTGTCTAGGTACTCTAATATCTAGACGACTCTATTGTTTTGTAATATACTGTCTAGGTACTCTAATATCTTGACTGTGTCCATGATACTTATGGATACCTTTTTTTTTTGTTGATGAGGAATTTAAGGCAGTAAAAGAGCAAATTAAGAGGTTTCCAAAAATAAAAGTTGCTCACCTACGGTAGTTGTTTTGTAGGGTGTACCCTTACCTATTACAAAAGGTGTCCGTATGCATCTCATGAATTTCTAGGGAGACCTATGAATGTCTAATATGATGATATGCATCATGGACGTCCTTGTCAGTTTATATTGTTATGAGTAACTTCCATTGCTCTTTCAGAAGGACAGTGCATATTGCTTGGTGCAGAAAGCTGGCTTTGATTGGATCTCTTGGGACCCTTAATAATGGCACAATGAACATGATCTGGAGGACCATGGAAATAACACGCAGAAACCAAAGACCTTTGGGGCATCTCCCAATCTTTTGTAAGGTGTTTAAGTCTGTCCCTACTTACAGGATGTATGCATAGAAGGGTTATACACATGAGCGGGGGTTTGGTATAAGCATATCAAGTTTATCATAGTGAGCTTTGTATCATTTTCATCACAGTGAGGACTCCAGTGTGTTAATTAATTACTGATTATAGTGAGGATTCCAGTGTATTTGCATCAAAGTGAGGACTCCAGTGTTTTAATAATTTACTAATCATACTGAGGACTATAGTGCATTTTTATCATCTTTATCATTGTGAGGACTCCAGTGTGTTTTTAACAAGTTCATCACAAGTATACATCAATTATCTGACTCAAAACAATCTCAGCTGTCCATGGCACATTTAAAAAAAGAACTATTGAAATTCCTTCATCAAAACCATTAAAATATTCAGAATGTAAAGCTTGAAAAGACATTAGAAAAACCAAAACTTGACAAATCATTCAAAATAGTAGGTTTTAATATACCAAAGAACAGTTCAGTTCACTTACTGTGTAGGACAAGTGGCTACCTGAAAAATTTCAAGCCCCAAGGGCATATAACATATAAGAAATTATCCCCATCCATTCCATCATGTTAACACATGTAAATTAGAAGTATTTTATCTTAGATATCCATACCCACCCATTACAGATGTACATGTGTCATCTACCACAAACATACCACACCTTTGCAATACATATTATTACAGATGAGCAATCTAAAGACCAGTCCCAATCATTATCCCAAAGTCTAAAATATATATCCATACACTCCCAATCATTATCCCAAAGTCTAAAATATATATCCATACACTTCCAATCATTATCCCAAAGTCTAAAATATATATCCATACACTCCCAATCATTATCCCAAAGTCAAAAATATATATCCATACACTTCCAATCATTATCCCAAAGTCTAAAATATATATCCATACACTCCCAATCATTATCCCAAAGTCTAAAATATATATCCATACACACCCAATCATTATCCCAAAGTCTAAAATATATATCCATACACACCCAATCATTATCCCAAAGTCTAAAATATATATCCATACACTCCCAATCATTATCCCAAAGTCTAAAATATATATCCATTCACTCCCAATCATTATCCCAAAGTCTAAAATATATATCCATACACTCCCAATCATTATCCCAAAGTCTAAAATATATATCCATACACTCCCAATCATTATCCCAAAGTCTAAAATATATATCCATACACTCCCAATCATTATCCCAAAGTCTAAAATATATATCCATACACACCCAATCATTATCCCAAAGTCTAAAATATATATCCATACACTCACAATCATTATCCCAAAGTCTAAAATATATATCCATACACTCCCAATCATTATCCCAAAGTCTAAAATATATATCCATACACTCCCAATCATTATCCCAAAGTCTAAAATATATATCCATACACTCACAATCATTATCCCCAAGTCTAAAATATATATCCATACACTCACAATCATTATCCCAAAGTCTAAAATATATATCCATACACTCCCAATCATTATCCCAAAGTCTAAAATATATATCCATACACTCCCAATCATTATCCCCAAGTCTAAAATATATATCCATACACACCCAATCATTATCCCAAAGTCTAAAATATATATCCATACACTCACAATCATTATCCCAAAGTCTAAAATATATATCCATACACTCCCAATCATTATCCCAAAGTCTAAAATATATATCCATACACTCCCAATCATTATCCCAAAGTCTAAAATATATATCCATACACTCACAATCATTATCCCCAAGTCTAAAATATATATCCATACACTCACAATCATTATCCCAAAGTCTAAAATATATATCCATACACTCCCAATCATTATCCCAAAGTCTAAAATATATATCCATACACTCCCAATCATTATCCCAAAGTCTAAAATATATATCCATACACTCCCAATCATTATCCCAAAGTCTAAAATATATATCCATACACTTCCAATCATTATCCCAAAGTCTAAAATATATATCCATACACTCACAATCATTATCCCCAAGTCTAAAATATATATCCATACACACCCAATCATTATCCCAAAGTCTAAAATATATATCCATACACTCACAATCATTATCCCAAAGTCTAAAATATATATCCATACACTTCCAATCATTATCCCCAAGTCTAAAATATATATCCATACACACCCAATCATTATCCCAAAGTCTAAAATATATATCCATACACTCACAATCATTATCCCCAAGTCTAAAATATATATCCATACACACCCAATCATTATCCCAAAGTCTAAAATATATATCCATACACTCACAATCATTATCCCAAAGTCTAAAATATATATCCATACACTCACAATCATTATCCCAAAGTCTAAAATATATATCCATAATGATGCAAGAAGATTTGTGTGACACTACAAACTTACATTATGGCAGGCAAAATCACATAATCCTTTTAAAATATGGGATTAATTAGATTGATTGACCATACACCAGTAACAGGTAATTATTTACTTACTAGCCACTCCATCACTGTGATGTCCCTCCTCTTGATTGATGTTAGCACTACTGACCACACTTTTAGCATGGGTCTCATCTGTTTCTGTTTCATGGGACACTTCCTGTTGGTCAGAAGTGTTGGCATGGCTGTAAAACAAGCTACTCGGAAATGGAGACCAATTGTCAGGTAAACTACTCATGTTGGGCACTGAAGAAAAAAGATATCTAATTATTTACATGATGTGTTAAATCATTCCTATTAAACCCTAATTTTGTGATAATACAGTAAATTAAAGCTGTTTTGAGTGAATACTGCCCATTCTGTTAACACATAGTGATCTCAGGTGGACTTTCTTATAAGTTTTGAACATCAAATATCAACCTGAATTTTTATGAATTGTATTTTATTTATGCATAATTATTATTAACATATTGCATGCATTCATCTCATTTTTTTTAAAATAGGAATAAAAAGACACAGATCACTAATATGTACATTTTATTCCAAGTTAACACTGGTATACCAACATAAAAAACTAAAGCAACACTTACCTGTGCTATCTATCCATAACACTTATCTGTCCTATGCATAAATTGACTTTTGTCCTATCCATACCACTTACCTATCTTATCCATAACCTGTCCTATCCATAACTCTTATCTGTCCTATACATAACACTTACCTATCCTATTCATAGCACTTACCTATCTTATCCATAACACTTACTTGTCCTATCCATAACATTTACCTGTCCAATCCATAACACTTACCTGTCCTATACTTAACACTTACCTGTCCTATCCATAACACTTACCTATCCTATACTTAACACTTACCTGTCCTGTCCATAACATTTACCTGTCCTATCCTTAACACTTATCTGTCCCATCCATAACACTTATCTGCCCTATAAATAACACTTACCTGTCCTATACATAACACTTACCTGTCCTATCCATAACACATATCTGCCCAATACATAACACTTACCTGTCCTATCCATAACCCTTACCTGCACTATCCATAACACTTACCTGTCCTATCCTTAATACTTATCTGTCCTATACATAACACTTACCTGTCCTATACATAACACTTACCTGTCCTATCCATAACACTTACCTGTCCTATCCATAACACTTACCTGTCCTATACATAACACTTACCTGTCCTATACATAACACTTACCTGTCCTATACATAACACTTACCTGTCCTATCCATCAATTGACTTTTGTACAGACTAAATAATAATTCTGATCAACTCGGCTCAACCAAGCTGTAGTGGAGGTCAATACGATTGGTTCCTAATACTTCACACACACCATAACATTTTCTCGGCTTCCTTTTATCATAAATACATTTAATACATTCAATAAACTGCATACTTTTTGCTACAGCTAAATAAAAATGGCTCAATAAGCTTCAAACACTGACCAAGTCAGAAATCTGATGGTGACACCAGTAGCTAAAAATTAATGTAACCCATTCTACTTGATACCCGAGTGGGAGAATCACTAGATCTTTTTGTTATTATTGTTTCAGAAAACCCTGGCAAGAACCACTAACCCACAGGAAGCAACTGGCAGATTTATCATATAACCACAATGGCTGTGACATCAACCCATGCTGAGAGAGATGAAATGGCTATGATCAGTAGAGGCAAGTGCTTTAAACCACTTAGCCACCTTGCGTCCCATAAAGTCCTTATCCAAAGACAAAAAACAACAATCATCCAAATTAAATAAATAAATAAAATGTCAATATATCCAGAGACTTAAATTGAAAAGAGAACAAAATAAATAAACATGATTTATACAAAAATGGAGATTCCATAGTTGATTTGGGAAGTATGAATGAGAACAAAAGAATAGAGAGGATAGGACATGAGAGAGAGTCAAACTGATCTTTGATACAATTTATAAGTCTGCAACTTCTCTTTCATCCAAACAGTGACCTTTTATCCATTCTGAATAATTTTATCCTGAATTATAAATTGTATGAAATACAAGCAACTCAAAATGAATATATTTTCTTTTTTTGAGGAATTATCTGAGACTATGAAGGCCACATTACCCTGGCTACAGTCATGATGCACACGCTGCATGTTTAAATTTATGGACCACCACTTAGAGTAACACAAAATGATAACCTTGTGCGGAACTTTTCAGACTAATCTTTCCATAATAGTATTTTCACTTTTCATTTATTTCATCATTTCTTCCTAATGTAAATATTTTGTTGTAATGTAAATATTGAGTTGCTTGCATTTGCAAATGGAGAAAATGTTGGCATTCCTCTATGATACTTTCATGTAGTGTGGTTGATTTTTTAACAGATATTGCGCTTATGGAAACTGTAAATGATATAAGCACATAACTGACCAAAATGGCTGCTTCCTTGAGCTAAAACAACATCAGCCTGAACAAGGTCAAAGGACACTAACTTATTAATTTGCCAGTGTAGGTAAAAGTAGACTCTGAAAGTTCAATGAATTAATTACAAACCATATTAAAAATATATTAAAATATTAAAAAATATTATATTATTAAAAAATGTTAAAAGTTACTGGTTTGCCTACATAACAATATTAGTTTTATTGACTGCAGAATGAGAACCACGCTATGTATACAAGTGCATCCCATGCAGCATGTAGCATAAATCCCTGTGCAGTGTTTTGGTCTGACAAACAACATGAAAAATATTTAATAAAACATTGAAATAATATTGGTTTCATTTGTGTTATTTCGATAATATAGCATAATGAATAGCATGCTAGTGTGTAAGTGGATAACACAAAGAATTTTGATTGAGAATTGAAATATAGTTGGCCCTTATCCTTGTAGTGTAGAATGCCCTTGAAATCTCCTTTTACATATGCCCTCATTAATGTGGTTTAGAATGCCTTTGCAAACTTCTTTGTCATATGCCTTCATTCATGTGGTTTAGAATGCCTTTGCAAACTTCTTTGTCATATACACTCATTCATGTGGTTTAGAATGCCTTTGCAAACTCCTTTCTCATATGCCCTAACTACCATAGCTGTACATGGTCACATTGAAAGTCAAGTAACAATTACCATAGAATCTGTACATAGATTTGCAATTAATCCAACAGCAGGATCTGAATCCTTGACCATCTGATCATGTTTCTGGCACTGAGACCCAAAATTTCAGTTTCTACCTAAATTTAGGAACTATATAGTAGAAATGGATTTTCTTCCATGAGTGCTAATAATAGATTTTCTGGATGCAGATTATTAAATAACATTGTGACACTTATATCTGTACACTACATACACACCATATGATTCTGTATTTCTAACTATTATTTCTGTGATCTTTATATGTAGCTAGGGATTAAATTATTGTTTTATTGTTAACTTCTTGCTTTCTAAATTTCATCTTAAATTTGATTTGACATGGTTCTATTTAAATTTCTTTAATAAAGCAGAAAATGGTTAAGCAGAAACCATTCAAAATGTTTTCAAGTTTTATTAAAAAAAGCCATTTTTGATGGAAGAACAGAATTTTAATTATAAACTTGAAAGTTTTCCTGCCAAAACAATCTATTCAAAAATTTGGTTTTAATTGGTGCAGGGGATTTTGAGAAGTTGAAAATAACAAATGTTGACAAGCAATAAAATAGGGATATCAGACTGTACCATAAGTTCATGCTTGCTTTACTGCCCAGAAACATAATACAATCTCAGCACAAAATAATGATAAAGTCTAAAAAGCTAATAAAATTACAATCAAAAGTCACATTAATATCAATGATGTCACTTTATGGATGGCAAAGTGAAGTCCATCTCATACCTATAATTTCCTCATATTTAGTTAGGATCATGATCCTCAATGAAAAGACAGAGACATGCTAAATTTTCAAGAAAAAGGTATAATAATCTATTTGAAAACAAAAAGTAAATTTTTGAACAAAATGCAACCATTAATCCAAGAAAGTGTAATGCAATTTTGACCAAACACTGTATGTGGAGATAACTGTGAGCAACAAATTGCAACTTTGTAGTTGATAAAAGCCTTACCTTCAAATGAATTAAGTTGTGCACCCAGTGGCAAACCTGTAAAATTGAGGAGAAATAAAGTCACACTTCAAGATAAAAACATTTGTCCTGGATAAATCAGAGCTGAGGAGAAATCAGGTAACACTTCAAGAAAAAACAATTTATACTGGATAAATCAAAATTGAGAAATAAAGTCACACTTCGAGAAAAGATCATTTTCTCCTGGATGCATCAAGGATATTCTGATCTTCTGTATTCTACTCTTGAGAAATTACATTTGCTAAAAAAATTATTTTCTGAGAAAACTTACCCAACCACAATAATGCAGAGAAATAGGCTTCAATATCTTAAATATCCAGCCTTAGAAAAAAACCTAAGATGTAAAAAGTTTCATTTCTCTATGCAATATAGACAATGGGAAGGAACTCTTACACCTTACCTCCCTTAGTATAAACCCAGATGTTGTTGTTTGGGGTTAAATACCATTTTAAGGACAAGATAGGCTACCCATGATGGCCAGTATACCTGGTGGAGAAAGAATCCAGTAAAAACCTTGGAAAGAACCACTGACCCACAGGAAAGCACTTTCTCACATACTGACATTGTTTGTAGCCAGAGATTCAATCCTACATGGACAGAGGTGCGATGGCAGAAATCAGTAAAGTCAAGTGTTTAAGACCACTTGACCACCCATGTCACACATGAACCAGATGTTTAACAGTTTAACGGCATGGTATAAAAGGAAATATGGCTGGAGTTCCTTTATAAAAGAAACCGCTCTCTGCACATGAAGGTTATGCACAACTGACATTCACGTAACATACAATATTAATACATGCAAATTTTGAAAAATGAATTTACAGTTTCTTACAGAGTAATAATCCAGGTGAATCCAACAAAAGCTCAAGATCTATGCCAATGAGGAGAATGTACTAACATTCTCTAGGTTCAGTGGCTGTCTGGATCTACCAGACTGAATTCTTTTTTATAATGCTCGCAGCGAAGATTTATACCGCATGATCATCATCATCAGTCTCTTCACCTAGTGTGGTCACTGAGGCACTGTACTGCTGAACATCTGACCAGTTCCCTCCACTTGTCTCAATCATGTGCCAATGCCTTTGCCTCCATAAGACTTTTCCTGGTCCATTCTGTAATGTTGTCAGTCCACTTTTTTCTGTCTACCTCTCCTTCTGCCACCTTGGATACTTCTCTGCAGTACTGTTATGGATAGACTGTTGGCTCTAGTGACATGGCCATACCATTTTAGCTTTCTCTTTTTGACAGTGGTGAGGAGGTCTTCATAATGGCCTTTTTGTGACTTAGGTGTTACGCATTTATTCATTTTTGATGTGGTCCATGTAAGAGATGCCAAGGATGGTTCTGTAGCATCTCATTTCAAGTGCCTGGATTCTTCGTTGCAATTCTGCTGTCAGGGTCCAGGCCTCACATGAATACAGCAAGATTGAGATGATTAGTGCTCTCAAGAGTCAGGTTTTAGTTTTCAGACAGATATTCTTGTCTATCCAGATGGGTCTTAGCTTTGACATAGCTGCCATTGTTTGTGCTGCTCGTGACAAAATTTCTGCTTTTGATCCCTCTTCGGTGATCATGGAACAAAGATATTTGAATTGGCCACATTTTCCAGTTCCTGTCCTCTGACTTTAACCTTGGTTGTGATTTGTTTGCCACTATTTGTTGTTAGCTTTGTCTTCTCAGCGCTTATCTCCATGACAAATCTGGAAGATGTTTCATCCAGGTTCTTCACTTAAGGTGGCAAGCTCATCTTCACTGCCTGCCAGCCCATCAATGTTATCTTCAAAGTGTAGATTGGTGTGTTATGCCCTGCAATGCTGACTGTCCCACAATGGTTTTAATGGGCTTCTCTCATGATGTGCTCTATGTAGATGTTGAAAAGTGTTGGTGACAGGAGACAGCCTTATTGTACTACAACTGTTGTCTTGAACCAGTCCACAGAATCATGAGCAATTACTGCACTGGTAGCCTTGGCGTATAGCTGCTTGATGGTATTGGTCATCTTTTGATCCATGTTGTACTTCTTCATTGTAGCCCACAATGCCTCATATCACACTTTGTTAAAAGCCTTTTTGAAATCTATGAACACATGATAGATGTCTTGTTGATGTTGTGAGTACTTTTCACACAGAACCTTAAGATTGAATATTTGTTATGTTGTGCTTCTTCCACTCTGGAACCCTGCCTGTTCTTCAGCAATTATTTCATCTGCTTGTGGGTTCAGTCTGTTCAAGATGATCTTCAGCATCACCTTACTAGCATGGCTGATCAAACTGATAGTTCTGTAATTTTGGCACAGCTGGAGACTGCCTTATTTGGGAGTGTTATAATCAGTGCCTGTGTCCACTGTGTTGGTCATTTGCCTGTCTGCCAGATCTTGTTGCAGATTTTTGTTAGTAGCTCTATCACTGATTCCCCACCATTCTTGATAAGTTCAGCTGGATTGTTGTCTACTCCAGCTGTCTTCCCATTCTTCAGTGCTCTTATTGCTGTCTCCACCTCTTCTTTGAGAATGTGGAAATCATCAGCATTTGAGGAGTTTTGAACTTTAAGTACCTATTGGTCTCTTGTAGACAGATGGTTGTAGAGTTCTTTACAATACTCAGTCCATCTTTTTGCAATGTCAATTACTTCTGTAAGGCATTTTCCATTTTCGTCTTGAATGGTACTGACTCTTGGTTGCTTCTGTCTGGTGAGGTCTTTCACAATTTGGAATGCCTTTTTGCTGTTATTCTCTATTAGACTGCTCTCTATTTCTGTGCATTTTTGTCCAATCCAATCTGCTTTTGCTTTATTCAAGTTTTTTTCTGATATTCTTCTTTATTTTGTTGTACTCCACTGCCCTTGTTGTGTCTGGTGTTTTTGAGAATGATACCTACCATTGAATAACTCAAGATGGTTGCTCAGTCAAAAGCTTTAATAAGATCTTGTATCTTGGATTTAACAATTGATTTTCTGACCTATCTGATCATGTTTTCTGACCTTATGACAATTACCATTCTGCAAAGTTGATCTTTCTATAAAATATATGCAGTACCATTGACTTCATGTCCAGAAAAATGACATGAAATAATATCTCCACCTCCAGGTGCCAACCAGCTTGCAATGAAATAAAGGCAAAAGATGGGCTTGAATTAGCATCAATACAGATTGCATGTTTTGCCCTACCACTGATGTAGGAAGTGCTTTATTTCCTTGGAGATCCTAATTTAATGATCAAATCAGCCAGAATTGAGGTGGTAATGGATCTGTAGGGTCATCTACAACAGCTACTGGACCTGTTGGGTCATCTGCAACAGCTAATGGACATTTAGCATCATCTGCAACAGCTAATGGACATGACTGGTCATCTGCAATAGCTACTGGACCTGTTGGGTCATCTGCAACAGGCACATGAAAAGGCTGGCCAATAAGAATCAATTCTGCATGTGCACTGAGCAAGCTGAGGAGTTGCAGGCTCTAGTAGAAAGTCACACTTGTTGGAATTCAAACATGGCAATCAATGGTAGAGAGTAATAAGGAACATATTAGTGAAAAATGTCAAACTGAGTTGTACATAATGCAGGGAGGGATTGAGCTCTAACATACCCAATTCACTGTAGTAGACACAACGTGAAAGTAAATGGGGTAAAACAGTTGATCCAGCCCTTCACCAAAGATGAACTTACTGTCCTTATGAAGGATATGGACTAAATATTTTGGAGTTGCTACTGACAAGGTTGCTACTGACAAGGATGCTACTGACAAAGATACTACTGACAAGGTTGCTACTGACAAGGATGCTACTGACAAAGATGCTACTGACAAGGTTGCTACTGACAAGGATGCTACTGACAAGGTTGCTACTGACAAGGAAGCTACTGACAAGGTTGCTACTGGCAAAGATGCTACTGACAAGGATGCTACTGACAAAGATGCTACTGACAAGGATGCTACTGACAAGGATGCTACTAACAAGGTTGCTACTGACAAGGATGCTACTGACAAGGATGCTACTGACAAGGATGCTACTAAAAAAATTGCTACTGACAAGGATGCTACTGACAAGGTTGCTACTGGAAAAGATGCTACTGACAAGGATGCTACTGACAAGGATGCTACTAAAAAAATTGCTACTGACAAGGGTGCTACTGACAAGGTTGCTACTGGAAAAGATGCTACTGACAAGGTTGCTACTGACAAAGATGCTACTGACAAGGATGCTACTGACAAGGTTGCTACTGACAAGGTCGCTACTGATAAGATTGACCTGAATAGATTGAAAGAACAGTTGATAGTCATCACAAATGATAACTGAGCTACGGTATGTGAATACTTCAACTTATAGTACATTCTATATTACATACCTTTTTTCCTTCAGTTCCAGGACATACACAACAAAGACAAAATACATTTTAGTAGAAAATGAACCTCTCAACCTCTGAGAAATACATGTATGCATGTGCCCATTTTCAGGCACTATAATGAATAATATTGTCAGTGCCTTGGTGAGACTTGCCATGTAACACCTGGATGCCATCATGGAACTAAAACCGAGTGCTTCAGATGCCATAAATTTGGGCACAAACAAAGCCTCTGTCAATCAATGTATTATACATATTAGAAAGCTGACAAAGAGGAGAATGCCGATGCTTCATTTAAAAAAAAATTACTCCAACTCTACTGATTCAAAGAACACTATGGTAACAACAAAAGTTAAAACATATTCAGGGTAAAGGACTTTTCAGATGCTAATATACATGGACATTTAAATATGGAAGCATGATGTAAAGATGACACAAGTAGTATGGAGACAATCTCACTGAGTACCCCTGTAACATGATGTAAAGATGACACAAGTAATATGGAGACAATCTCACTGAGCACCCCTGTAACATGATGTAAAGATGACACAAGTAGTATGGAGACAATCTCACTGAGTACCTATGAAGCATGATGTAAAGATGACACAAGTAGTATGGAGACAATCTCACTGAGTACCCCTGTAACATGATGTAAAGATGACACAAGTAGTATGGAGACAATATCACTGAGTACCCCTGAAACATGATGTAAAGATGACACAAGTAGTATGGAGACAATCTCACTGAGTACCTATAAAGCATGATGACTTTCATATAATTGTCAAGGCTACAATAAATCATTAGACAGAGAAACTGTAGGTGGATGTCTAGTTGAATACATTAGGGAAGATGCAAATACATAAATTTTATGGCAACATGACATGGTGAATGAGAGTATCTGGGTTGAAATTTCTCTATATAATATAAAATCATTCCTAGATGGTTTGATTTACAGGCCACATTCATTCAAAGCAGTTTGGAATGATAACGTTTTTAAATAAATGGACAGTTTGGAATGATAACGTTTTTAAATAAATGGACAATTTGGAATGATAAGATTTTTAAATAAATGGACAGTTTGGAATGATAACGTTTTTAAATAAATGGACAGTTTGGAATGATAACGTTTTTAAATAAATGGACAATTTGGAATGATCACGTTTTTAAATAAATGGACAGTTTGGAATGATCACGTTTTTAAATAAATGGATAGTTTGGAATGATAAGATTTTTAAATAAATGGACAGTTTGGAATGATAAGATTTTTAAATAAATGGACAGTTTGGAATGATAACGTTTTTAAATAAATGGACAGGTTGGAATGATAACGTTTTTAAATAAATGGACAGTTTGGAATGATAAGATTTTTAAATTAATGGACAGTTTGGAATGATAAGATTTTTAAATAAATGGACAGTTTGGAATGATAACGTTTTTAAATAAATGGACAGTTTGGAATGATCACGTTTTTAAATAAATGGACAGTTTGGAATGATCACGTTTTTAAATAAATGGACAGTTTGGAATGATCACGTTTTTAAATAAATGGACAGTTTGGAATGATAACGTTTTTAAATAAATGGACAATTTGGAATGATAACGTTTTTAAATAAATGGACAATTTGGAATGATAACGTTTTTAAATAAATGGACAGTTTGGAATGATAACGTTTTTAAATAAATGGACAGTTTGGAATGATCACGTTTTTAAATAAATGGACAGTTTGGAATGATCACGTTTTTAAATAAATGGACAGTTTGGAATGATAAGATTTTTAAATAAATGGACAGTTTGGAATGATAAGATTTTTAAATAAATGGACAGTTTGGAATGATAACGTTTTTAAATAAATGGACAATTTGGAATGATAAGATTTTTAAATAAATGGACAGTTTGGAATGATATGATTTTTAAATAAATGGACAGTTTGGAATGATCACGTTTTTAAATAAATGGACAGTTTGGAATGATCACGTTTTTAAATAAATGGACAGTTTGGAATGATCACGTTTTTAAATAAATGGACAGTTTGGAATGATAAGATTTTTAAATAAATGGACAGTTTGGAATGATCACGTTTTTAAATAAATGGACAATTTGGAATGATCACGTTTTTAAATAAATGGACAGTTTGGAATGATCACGTTTTTAAATAAATGGACAATTTGGAATGATAACGTTTTTAAATAAATGGACAATTTGGAATGATAACGTTTTTAAATAAATGGACAGTTTGGAATGATAAGATTTTTAAATAAATGGACAGTTTGGAATGATAACGTTTTTAAATAAATGGACAATTTGGAATGATCACGTTTTTAAATAAATGGACAGATTGGAATGATCACGTTTTTAAATAAATGGACAGTTTGGAATGATAAGATTTTTAAATAAATGGACAGTTTGGAATGATAACGTTTTTAAATAAATGGACAGTTTGGAATGATAACGTTTTTAAATAAATGGACAATTTGGAATGATCACGTTTTTAAATAAATGGACAATTTGGAATGATAACGTTTTTAAATAAATGGACAGTTTGGAATGATAACGTTTTTAAATAAATGGACAGTTTGGAATGATAACGTTTTTAAATAAATGGAAAATTTGGAATGAGAAGATTTTTAAATAAATGGACAGTTTGGAATGATAACGTTTTTAAATAAATGGACAGTTTGGAATGATAACGTTTTTAAATAAATGGACAATTTGGAATGATCACGTTTTTAAATAAATTGACAGTTTGGAATGATCACGTTTTTAAATAAATGGACAGTTTGGAATGATAACGTTTTTAAATAAATGGACAATTTGGAATGATAACGTTTTTAAATAAATGGACAGTTTGGAATGATAAGATTTTTAAATAAATGGACAGTTTGGAATGATAACGTTTTTAAATAAATGGACAATTTGGAATGATAACGTTTTTAAATAAATGGACAGTTTGGAATGATAAGATTTTTAAATAAATGGACAGTTTGGAATGATAACGTTTTTAAATAAATGGACAATTTGGAATGATAACGTTTTTAAATAAATGGACAGTTTGGAATGATACGATTTTTAAATAAATGGACAGTTTGGAATGATAACGTTTTTAAATAAATGGACAGTTTGGAATGATAAGATTTTTAAATAAATGGACAGTTTGGAATGATAACGTTTTTAAATAAATGGACAGTTTGGAATGATAAGATTTTTAAATAAATGGACAGTTTGGAATGATAACGTTTTTAAATAAATGGACAATTTGGAATGATAACGTTTTTAAATAAATGGACAGTTTGGAATGATAACGTTTTTAAATAAATGGACAATTTGGAATGATCACGTTTTTAAATAAATGGACAGTTTGGAATGATAAGATTTTTAAATAAATGGACAGTTTGGAATGATAACGTTTTTAAATAAATGGACAGTTTGGAATGATAAGATTTTTAAATAAATGGACAGTTTGGAATGATAACGTTTTTAAATAAATGGACAATTTGGAATGATAACGTTTTTAAATAAATGGACAATTTGGAATGATAACGTTTTTAAATAAATGGACAGTTTGGAATGATAAGATTTTTAAATAAATGGACAGTTTGGAATGATAACGTTTTTAAATAAATGGACAATTTGGAATGATCACGTTTTTAAATAAATGGACAGTTTGGAATGATAAGATTTTTAAATAACTGGACAGTTTGGAATGATAACGTTTTTAAATAAATGGACAGTTTGGAATGATAACGTTTTTAAATAAATGGACAATTTGGAATGATCACGTTTTTAAATAAATGGACAGTTTGGAATGATAAGATTTTTAAATAAATGGACAGTTTGGAATGATAAGATTTTTAAATAAATGGACAGTTTGGAATGATAACGTTTTTAAATAAATGGACAATTTGGAATGATAACGTTTTTAAATAAATGGACAGTTTGGAATGATAACGTTTTTAAATAAATGGACAATTTGGAATGATCACGTTTTTAAATAAATGGACAGTTTGGAATGATAAGATTTTTAAATAAATGGACAGTTTGGAATGATAAGATTTTTAAATAAATGGACAGTTTGGAATGATAACGTTTTTAAATAAATGGACAATTTGGAATGATAACGTTTTTAAATAAATGGACAGTTTGGAATGATAACGTTTTTAAATAAATGGACAATTTGGAATGATCACGTTTTTAAATAAATGGACAGTTTGGAATGATAAGATTTTTAAATAAATGGACAGTTTGGAATGATAAGATTTTTAAATAAATGGACAGTTTGGAATGATAACGTTTTTAAATAAATGGACAATTTGGAATGATGAGATTTTTAAATAAATGGACAGTTTGGAATGATAACGTTTTTAAATAAATGGACAGTTTGGAATGATAAGATTTTTAAATAAATGGACAGTTTGGAATGATAACGTTTTTAAATAAATGGACAATTTGGAATGATAAGATTTTTAAATAAATGGACAATTTGGAATGATAAGATTTTTAAATAAATGGACAATTTGGAATGATAACGTTTTTAAATAAATGGACAATTTGGAATGATCACGTTTTTAAATAAATGGACAATTTGGAATGATAACGTTTTTAAATAAATGGACAGTTTGGAATGATAAGATTTTTAAATAAATGGACAGTTTGGAATGATAACGTTTTTAAATAAATGGACAATTTGGAATGATAACGTTTTTAAATAAATGGACAGTTTGGAATGATAAGATTTTTAAATAAATGGACAGTTTGGAATGATAACGTTTTTAAATAAATGGACAATTTGGAATGATAACGTTTTTAAATAAATGGACAGTTTGGAATGATACGATTTTTAAATAAATGGACAGTTTGGAATGATAACGTTTTTAAATAAATGGACAGTTTGGAATGATAAGATTTTTAAATAAATGGACAGTTTGGAATGATAACGTTTTTAAATAAATGGACAGTTTGGAATGATAAGATTTTTAAATAAATGGACAGTTTGGAATGATAACGTTTTTAAATAAATGGACAATTTGGAATGATAACGTTTTTAAATAAATGGACAGTTTGGAATGATAACGTTTTTAAATAAATGGACAATTTGGAATGATCACGTTTTTAAATAAATGGACAGTTTGGAATGATAAGATTTTTAAATAAATGGACTGTTTGGAATGATAACGTTTTTAAATAAATGGACAGTTTGGAATGATAAGATTTTTAAATAAATGGACAGTTTGGAATGATAACGTTTTTAAATAAATGGACAATTTGGAATGATAACGTTTTTAAATAAATGGACAATTTGGAATGATAACGTTTTTAAATAAATGGACAGTTTGGAATGATAAGATTTTTAAATAAATGGACAGTTTGGAATGATAACGTTTTTAAATAAATGGACAATTTGGAATGATCACGTTTTTAAATAAATGGACAGTTTGGAATGATAAGATTTTTAAATAACTGGACAGTTTGGAATGATAACGTTTTTAAATAAATGGACAGTTTGGAATGATAACGTTTTTAAATAAATGGACAATTTGGAATGATCACGTTTTTAAATAAATGGACAGTTTGGAATGATAAGATTTTTAAATAAATGGACAGTTTGGAATGATAAGATTTTTAAATAAATGGACAGTTTGGAATGATAACGTTTTTAAATAAATGGACAATTTGGAATGATAACGTTTTTAAATAAATGGACAGTTTGGAATGATAACGTTTTTAAATAAATGGACAATTTGGAATGATCACGTTTTTAAATAAATGGACAGTTTGGAATGATAAGATTTTTAAATAAATGGACAGTTTGGAATGATAAGATTTTTAAATAAATGGACAGTTTGGAATGATAACGTTTTTAAATAAATGGACAATTTGGAATGATAACGTTTTTAAATAAATGGACAGTTTGGAATGATAACGTTTTTAAATAAATGGACAATTTGGAATGATCACGTTTTTAAATAAATGGACAGTTTGGAATGATAAGATTTTTAAATAAATGGACAGTTTGGAATGATAAGATTTTTAAATAAATGGACAGTTTGGAATGATAACGTTTTTAAATAAATGGACAATTTGGAATGATAAGATTTTTAAATAAATGGACAGTTTGGAATGATAACGTTTTTAAATAAATGGACAGTTTGGAATGATAAGATTTTTAAATAAATGGACAGTTTGGAATGATAACGTTTTTAAATAAATGGACAATTTGGAATGATAAGATTTTTAAATAAATGGACAATTTGGAATGATAAGATTTTTAAATAAATGGACAATTTGGAATGATAACGTTTTCAAATAAATGGACAATTTGGAATGATCACGTTTTTAAATAAATGGACAATTTGGAATGATAAGATTTTTAAATAAATGGACAATTTGGAATGATAAGATTTTTAAATAAATGGACAATTTGGAATGATAACGTTTTTAAATAAATGGACAATTTGGAATGATCACGTTTTTAAATAAATGGACAGTTTGGAATGATCACGTTTTTAAATAAATGGACAATTTGGAATGATAACGTTTTTAAATAAATGGACAGTTTGGAATGATAACGTTTTTAAATAAATGGACAGTTTGGAATGATCACGTTTTTAAATAAATGGACAATTTGGAATGATAACGTTTTTAAATAAATGGACAATTTGGAATGATAACGTTTTTAAATAAATGGACAGTTTGGAATGATAAGATTTTTAAATAAATGGACAGTTTGGAATGATAACGTTTTTAAATAAATGGACAATTTGGAATGATAACGTTTTTAAATAAATGGACAATTTGGAATGATCACGTTTTTAAATAAATGGACAGTTTGGAATGATCACGTTTTTAAATAAATGGACAATTTGGAATGATAACGTTTTTAAATAAATGGACAATTTTCTTGCACAGGAGAAAGAAACATATATACTAGGCTACATAGATAAAGACTTACTCAATATTAAAATAAGGGACAACTGGACGGAATTAACTGAATCATTAGGCCTAGTCCAGCTGGTAAATGAGCCAACAATGGTAACATAAAAATCAAGCACTCTTATTGATCACATTGATACCAGACAATGTAGCTGATGTTAATGTACCAAATGTTGGTCTTAGTGACCAATATCCTACTTTTTGACAAGAAAGGTTAAATGCAAGAAACAAAAGAAAAAATACACAATAAAACGATCACTAACAGATCATTCAATTTTTTAAAATGAAGAATAATTTCTCAATGACCTATTTAAAGTTCCATGGAATATAATCCAATATACTGATGGCATAGATGAAGTTCTGAGGACTGACTTGTTTATGGCTGTAGTCTCTAAACATGCACAACTTCAAGTATATCTGGTAAAGTTAGAAATCCAACCTAATCCAACTACAGAACTCTCTGACACCATGAAAACATGAGAATAATACAAGGCTATAGAAAACCATGAACAATATAAAGTATGGTGAAATAAAATAACAAGTATTATTAAAAATGCTTCAAAAATGTATTATCGATCAATTAAAGGAACCACTGATAACAAACAAACAGCTTTGATGATCTGAAAAAAGGTTCTGCATGATGGAAAATCTCAAAGGAAGTCTGTTTCTCTATCCCACAATTATCAAAACTTTGTTAAAAAATGTCTCAGTAAATTTGATACCAAGAAAGCTACATGATCTGTCAGATTGGCCCAAGACTCATACAAATGTTTGCCTCAGCTATTTCATGATACATTTAAGCATTGCAACCTCATCAATTACCAAAATATGGAAAGCTTAAAAATTATCTCCCTATTCACATATCTTGTTCTAAGTATGATGCTGATAACCACCAGCCAATCTTAGACCATCAAACTTGTCAAACTTGATGAAAAACTATATCCATGACTTGTTCATGTCAAAATTTAACTAAATACTTGCTGTTACACCCTAATAATCAGGCTTGAGACAAACATTCATGTGAGACTGCCTTGATCTCCCTAACTGATAAATGTCTTCAAGCACTTGACCAAAGTAGAATAATAGGATCTATATTTTGTAGATTTCAGGAATGTTTTTGACATGGTGGATCATGAAATCCTTTTGAAGAAACTGAAAATCCACCAATGTGATGAAAAAACATTTAGATGGATTACTTTGTACTTAAGTGAGATAACATAACATGTTTATACAAATAATGTTCTGTCTGAACTTGGAACAATTAGATATGGAGTACTACAAGGTTCAATTCTAAATCCATTATTATTTGCATTTTTTATAAATGACCAACCTCTTTTACTGGGTGACACAATTTTATCTACAGATCTCTATGCAGATGACAGAACATTATCAGAAAGCCAAAACAAAAACCATTAACTAGAAATTTCTTTGCAGGATGCCCTAATCAAATTGGATAACTGGTGCACATATAAGAAAGGAACTATTCAAAAATAGTTTGTAATGCTCTGTAACGTAGGCCTTTAACAGTATTCCAGTTGAAATTAGAAATGGCCACTAAATTTTCTTCTTCCAAATCCAGTGGCTTCAGAGATGCATTGCTAATGAACAGATCTGTCACTAAAATCCATGTAAATCCTGGTAACTTTGATGTGACTTTTTATTAAAAAAATGTCCACATGCTGGCATGGCTGGATGGTGGGTAATGGCAAGTTTGTATTATACAAAGGATCCAATGGATGCAGTACAAATCCTATGCATCCTAACAAACAGACCAGAAGGCCATCCTCAGACATGTAGTGGGCCTTACATTATGTGGGCAGCCTAAAATTCAGGGTGCACTCCAACAATGAGTCACACAAAAGTGCAGAAGTGAGTGAGGAAATAAAATATATCTGGTCTTATGTTAATAATTGTGTCTTCATTTTCTAGAGAAGATGACATATCTTTTAGAATTTAGGCAGTTTCACCATAACAACATTAATTTCCTGAATGCTGCTGATGTTACTGTGGCTGACAGTTGCAAGCAACACACTTTAGAGGTTTAATGTTTTTTGTTGTTGGGGGCAGGGAATCATGGTTGTCTAATGTTAACACCAAGATAGGTTGTATTGTGTGAAGTATAATGTATAATTATGTTATCAATACAGCAGCAAAGCTTAAAAGCTAGTGATGCCATTTTGGTGGCAAGGGGAGGTAATGGGCAAGACTTATTGCCCTTTGTCTATATGAGATAGAAAGATAAAGAGTCTTTGTCCCTTAGCAGCTGTCAGGGTTATATCCATAGTATTAAGATAATTGAGGAACATATTAAAGGAGGAAAAACTAAATATTAAGTTTTCTGAGATGACTGGATTTTAGAGCTTATTTCCTAACATTAATGTAATTGGGGAATATAAATGACAGAGAAATATCTCTCTACATGAAACACCAAATGACAGTGGTGTATTAACTTATATTATTGACAGTTAGTGTTATGTCAAGAGGTGGTGCATTTGTTTATGTCGCGCTCACACCCATATGCATATGAATACAGTGTAAATTGAAATCTGCATTTTGAATACTGGGTTTATATGTCTATGTCTACCCTGTTCACACTAACACACACCCATGTGTAAACAAAGTACACTCAAATCTGCCTTTTGAATACTGGGTTTATAGATCTTTGTCTACCCTATTCACACTAACCCACACCCATGTGTAAACATTGTACATTTAAATCTGCCTTTTGAATACTTACTTAACGTACTGTTAGTTTTTAAAGTATAAATTCTCACAAAGTATATAATACAGACTCAGTATCTAGGATCTTCAAACAACTTGGTGAATTAGTTTGAAATTAATTGGTTTCATTAAATTTGATTCTTATATGATTGAGACATTTCTGATTCTTTTCTATGATGGTCGCACAAAATTCTTTACAAATGTCAACACCTTCAGATTTACATTGTCAGATGAATATAAAATGTGTTTTAAAATGAATGCAGACCTCTAATGATCATCACATGGAAGTTATTAAAAAACAAAACACCTGGATTTTATCATTTTCCAACACAATATTTAGGGATACAAATTTAAAAGGTTCAAATACACATGGAAACTCGAGTATACATTTCCCTTGACTAAATATAGCACTGGCATAAGAACGGAGTAAAAATGTACCATTACCATATAGCAAAGGAATAAGAACGGACTAAAAATGTACCATTACCATATAGCAAAGGCATAAGAACAGAGTATAAATGTATCATTACCCTATAGCAAAGGCATAAAAATAGAGTAAAAATGTACCATTACCATATAGCAAAGGCATAAGAACGGAGTAAAAATGTACCATTACCATATAACAAAGGCATAAGAACGGAGTATAAATGTATCATTACCATATAGCAAAGGCATAAGAATGGAGTAAAAATGTACCATTAACATTCAGGTTAATTAAATTCTTACCTCCTGATAAAATTGTTTGTCCGTCCACCTCATGTCCGATTGGCTGACTTTGACCACTCTCTTCAGAGTCTAAAAATGTAAATATTGTTTAAAACAACTGTTTGAAATTCACTACAGTAAAACCTGTCTTGAGAGACTACTGCTATCAGAGACCACCTGTTTTGGGAGACCAGAATCTCAATGCACAGATTTATCGATTACACAGTGTTATGACCTGTTATGAGAGGCAGAAATGTTAGCCTTTCAAGACAGGTTCTACTGTATTATAAAACGATGTTACTTTTAAAGCATGTGTATAAATTGTGGTATCAATTTCTTAATTGAAATATGGTCTTAAAAGCTGGAAACTCAAGGATACCCATTAAATGGGTTCTACCAATTGACTGAATAACTGATTTAATTGAATTGACTGAATAACTGATTTAATTGAATTGACTGAATAACTGATTTAATTGAATTGACTGAGTAACTGATTTAATTGAATTGACTGAATAACTGATTTAATTTAATTGACTGAATAACTGATTTAATTGAATTGACTGAGTAACTGATTTAATTGAATTGACTGAATAACTGATTTAATTGAATTGACTGAGTAACTGATTTAATTGAATTGACTGAGTAACTGATTTAATTGAATTGACTGAGTAACTGATTTAATTGGATTATTTATTACATGAAGTAAAAGGATCATTTTCTTCACCATATTATAATCTTTGTTATCAGAATGTCTATTCATCACCATATAAGGGCATATTTTACAGAACTGATCAGGGTAATATTAAATAATATCAAAGTTAAAAGATTATTTTTTCTGTAGAACCTGATGAATGATCCCCATTACAGGACTGCTTTTGCAAGCAACATAAATTGTCTTTCACAAACATGCATTATCATATATTGGAAATTAGTTCAATTTAGTGACCAAGATGTCACTTATTTATGTAATGGTATTCAAGGATTGGAAAAAGAATCACATTGTTTCTGCACCGGTATTATTTATGTATTTATTTATTTCATATTTAAAGTCATAGATTGGTAAAGGAAAACACATTATTTCTGCAATTATTAAATTCAAGGACAAGAAAAAGAATCCCATTGTTTCAACAAATGTATTACATAATTGGCAATAAAATAAATTGGATCAGGAAAGGAAACATTGTTTCCTTGAGTATTTTGTATTCATGAATTCTGGAAGGAATCTCAATGTTCCCAAAGAGTTATTATTTAATTATTATTTAAATTCATGGATTCTGGAAGGAATCTCAATGTTCCCAAAGAGTTATTATTTAATCATTATTTAAATTCATGGATTCTGGAAGGAATCTCAATGTTCCCAAAGACTTATTATTTAATTATTATTTAAATTCATGGATTCTGGAAGGAATGTCAATATTCCCAAAGACTTATTATTTAATTATTATTTAAGTTCATGGATTGGGAAAGGAAATTCCACTGTTTCCACATACATATCATTATTATTTGGTAGCAAAGCTCATGGATTGGGAAAGAAAATTCCATTGAGTCCACATTCATATTATTTTATTTGGTATCTAAGTTCAAGGATTGGGAAAGGAAATTCCATTGTTTCCACATAAATATCATTTTTATTTGGTATCAAAGCTCAAGGATTGGGAAAGGAAATTCCAATGTTTCCACATATATATTAATTTTATTTGGCATTTAAATTCAAAGATTGGGAAAGGAAGATATTCCATTGCTTCCATATACAATTATTTTTATTTGGTATCTAAATTCATGGATTGGGAAAGGAAATTCCATTGTTTCCATGTGCATATTTTTTTTATTTGGTATCTAAATTCATGGAATGGGAAAGGAAATTCCATTGTTTCCACATACATATTGTTTTATTTGGTATCTAAATTCATGGAATGGGAAAGGAAATTCCATTGTTTCCACATACATATTGTTTATTTGGTATCAAATTTCATGGAATGGGAAAGGAATTTCCATTGTTTCCACATGCATATTATTTTTATTTGGTATCTAAGTTCTAGGATTGGGAAAGGAAATTCCATTGTTTCCACATACATATTTTTTTATTTGGTATCTAAGTTCTAGGATTGGGAAAGGAAATTCCATTGTTTCCACATACATATTAATTTTATTTGGTATCTAAGTTCTAGGATTGGGAAAGGAAATTCCATTGTTTCCACATACATATTTTTTTATTTGGTATCTTAAATTCATGGATTGGGAAAGGAAATTCCATTGTTTCCACATACATATTTTTTTATTTGGTATCTTAAATTCATGGATTGGGAAAGGAAATTCCATTGTTTCCACATACATATTTTCTTATTTGGTATCTAAATTCATGGATTGGGAAAGGAAATTCCATTGTTTCCACATACAAATTTTTTTATTTGGTATCTAAATTCGTGGATTGAGAAAGGAAATTCCATTGTTTCCACATACATATTTTTTTACTTGGTATCTAAATTCATGGAATGGGAAAGGAAATTCCATTGTTTCCATATACATATTTTTTTTTATTTGGAATCTAAATTGATGGATTGAGAAAGGAAATTCCATTGTTTCCACATACATATTTTTTTATTTGGTATCTAAATTCATGGAATGGGAAATGAAAATTCCATTGTTTCCACATACATATTTTTTTATATGGTAACTAAGTTCTAGGATTGGGAAAGGAAATTCCATTGTTTCCACATGCATATTATTTTTATTTGGTATCTAAGTTCTAGGATTGGGAAAGGAAATTCCATTGTTTCCACATACATATTTTTTTTATTTGGTATCTAAGTTCTAGGATTGGGAAAGGAAATTCCATTGTTTCCACATACATATTTTTTTATTTGGTATCTTAAATTCATGGATTGGGAAAGGAAATTCCATTGTTTTCACATACATATTTTTTTATTTGGTATCTAAATTCGTGGATTGAGAAAGGAAATTCCATTGTTTCCACATACATATTTTTTTTATTTGGTATCTAAATTCATGGAATGGGAAAGGAAATTCCATTGTTTCCACATACATATTTTTTTATTTGATATCTAAATTCATGGATTGAGAAAGGAAATTCCATTGTTTCCACATACATATTTTTTTAATTGGTATCTAAATTCATGGAATGGGAAATGAAAATTCCATTGTTTCCACATACATATTTTTTTATTTGGTAACTAAGTTCTAGGATTGGGAAAGGAAATTCCATTGTTTCCACATGCATATTATTTTTATTTGGTATCTAAGTTCTAGGATTGGGAAAGGAAATTCCATTGTTTCCACATACATATTTTTTTATTTGGTATCTAAGTTCTAGGATTGGGAAAGGAAATTCCATTGTTTCCACATACATATTTTTTTATTTGGTATCTAAGTTCTAGGATTGGGAAAGGAAATTCCATTGTTTCCACATACATATTAATTTTATTTGGTATCTAAGTTCTAGGATTGGGAAAGGAAATTCCATTGTTTCCACATACATATTTTTTTATTTGGTATCTTAAATTCATGGATTGGGAAAGGAAATTCCATTGTTTCCACATACATATTTTCTTATTTGGTATCTAAATTCATGGATTGGGAAAGGAAATTCCATTGTTTCCACATACAAATTTTTTTATTTGGTATCTAAATTCGTGGATTGAGAAAGGAAATTCCATTGTTTCCACATACATATTTTTTTACTTGGTATCTAAATTCATGGAATGGGAAAGGAAATTCCATTGTTTCCATATACATATTTTTTTTTATTTGGAATCTAAATTGATGGATTGAGAAAGGAAATTCCATTGTTTCCACATACATATTTTTTTATTTGGTATCTAAATTCATGGAATGGGAAATGAAAATTCCATTGTTTCCACATACATATTTTTTTATATGGTAACTAAGTTCTAGGATTGGGAAAGGAAATTCCATTGTTTCCACATGCATATTATTTTTATTTGGTATCTAAGTTCTAGGATTGGGAAAGGAAATTCCATTGTTTCCACATACATATTTTTTTTATTTGGTATCTAAGTTCTAGGATTGGGAAAGGAAATTCCATTGTTTCCACATACATATTTTTTTATTTGGTATCTTAAATTCATGGATTGGGAAAGGAAATTCCATTGTTTTCACATACATATTTTTTTATTTGGTATCTAAATTCGTGGATTGAGAAAGGAAATTCCATTGTTTCCACATACATATTTTTTTTATTTGGTATCTAAATTCATGGAATGGGAAAGGAAATTCCATTGTTTCCACATACATATTTTTTTATTTGATATCTAAATTCATGGATTGAGAAAGGAAATTCCATTGTTTCCACATACATATTTTTTTAATTGGTATCTAAATTCATGGAATGGGAAATGAAAATTCCATTGTTTCCACATACATATTTTTTTATTTGGTAACTAAGTTCTAGGATTGGGAAAGGAAATTCCATTGTTTCCACATGCATATTATTTTTATTTGGTATCTAAGTTCTAGGATTGGGAAAGGAAATTCCATTGTTTCCACATACATATTTTTTTATTTGGTATCTAAGTTCTAGGATTGGGAAAGGAAATTCCATTGTTTCCACATACATAATAATTTTATTTGGTATCTAAGTTCTAGGATTGGAAAAGGAAATTCCATTGTTTCCACATACATATTTTTTATTTGGTATCTAAATTCGTGGATTGAGAAAGGAAATTCCATTGTTTCCACATACATATTTTTTTATTTGGCATCTAAATTCATGGAATGGGAAAGGAAATTCCATTGTTTCCACATACATATTTTTTTTATTTGGTATCTAAGTTCTAGGATTGGGAAAGGAAATTCCATTGTTTCCACATGCATATTATTTTTATTTGGTATCTAAATTCAATGAATGGGAAAGGAAGTACCATTGTTTCCACATACATATTTTTTTTTATTTGGTATCTAAATTCATGGATTGAGAAAGGAAATTCCATTGTTTCCACATACATATTTTTTTATTTGGTATCTAAATTCATGGAATGGGAAATGAAAATTCCATTGTTTCCACATACATATTTTTTTATTTGGTAACTAATTTCTAGGATTCGGAAAGGAAATTCCATTGTTTCCACATGCATATTATTTTTATTTGGTATCTAAGTTCTAGGATTGGGAAAGGAAATTCCATTGTTTCCACATACATATTTTTTTATTTGGTATCTAAGTTCTAGGATTGGGAAAAGAAATTCCATTGTTTCCACATACATATTTTTTTATTTGGTATCTAAATTCGTGGATTGAGAAAGGAAATTCCATTGTTTCCACATACATATTTTTTCATTTGGAATCTAAATTCATGGAATGGGAAATGAAAATTCCATTGTTTCCACATACATATTTTTTGATTTGGTATCTAAGTTCTAGGATTGGGAAAGGAAATTCCATTGTTTCCACATGCATATTATTTTTATTTGGTATCTAAGTTCTAGGATTGGGAAAGGAAATTCCATTGTTTTCACATACATATTTTTATATTTGGTATCTAAGTTCTAGGATTGGGAAAGGAAATTCCATTGTTTCCACATACATATTAATTTTATTTGGCATCTAAATTCATGGAATGGGAAATGAAAATTCCATTGTTTCCACATACGTATTTTTTTTATTTTGTATCTGAGTTCTAGGATTGGGAAAGGAAATTACATTGTTTCCACATGCATAATATTTTTATTTGGTATCTAAGTTCTAGGATTGGGAAAGGAAATTCCATTGTTTCCACATACATAATTTTTTATTTGGTATCTAAGTTCTAGGATTGGGAAAGGAAATTCCATTGTTTCCACATGCATATTAATTTTATTTGGTATCTAAGTTCTAGGATTGGGAAAGGAAATTCCATTGTTTCCACATACATATTTTTTTATTTGGTATCTAAGTTCTAGGATTGCGAAAGGAAATTCCATTCTTTCCACATACATATTTTTTTATTTGGTATCTAAATTCATGGAATGGGAAATGAAAATTCCATTGTTTCCAAATACATATTTTTTTATTTGGTATCTAAGTTCTAGGATTGGGAAAGGAAATTCCATTGTTTCCACATATATATTTTTTTATTTGGTATCTAAATTCGTGGATTGAGAAAGGAAATTCCATTGTTTCCACATACATATTTTTAATTTGGTATCTAAATTCATGGAATGGGAAATGAAAATTCCATTGTTTCCACATACATATTTTTTTATTTGGTATCTAAGTTCTAGGATTGGGAAAGGAAATTCCATTGTTTCCACATGCATATTATTTTTATTTGGTATCTAAGTTCTAGGATTGGGAAAGGAAATTCCATTGTTTCCACATACATATTAATTTTATTTGGCATCTAAATTCATGGAATGGGAAATGAAAATTCCATTGTTTCCACATACGTATTTTTTTTATTTTGTATCTGAGTTCTAGGATTGGGAAAGGAAATTACATTGTTTCCACATGCATATTATTTTTATTTGGTATCTAAGTTCTAGGATTGAGAAAGGAAATTCCATTGTTTCCACATACATATTTTTTTATTTGGTATCTTAAATTCATGGATTGGGAAAGGAAATTCCATTGTTTCCACATACATATTTTCTTATTTGGTATCTAAATTCATGGATTAAGAAAGGAAATTCCATTGTTTCCACATACATATTTTTTATTTGGTATCTAAATTCGTGGATTGAGAAAGGAAATTCCATTGTTTCCACATACATATTTTTTTACTTGGTATCTAAATTTATGGAATGGGAAAGGAAATTCCATTGTTTCCATATACATATTTTTTTTTATTTGGAATCTAAATTGATGGATTGAGAAAGGAAATTCCATTGTTTCCACATACATATTTTTTTATTTGGTATCTAAATTCATGGAATGGGAAAGGAAATTCCATTGTTTCCACATGCATATTTTTTTTATTTGGTATCTAAATTCATGTATTGAGAAAGGAAATTCCATTGTTTCCACATACATATTTTTTTTATTTGGTATCTAAATTCATGGAATGGGAAATGAAAATTCCATTGTTTCCAAATACATATTTTTTTATTTGGTATCTAAGTTCTAGGATTGGGAAAGGAAATTCCATTGTTTCCACATGCATATTATTTTTATTTGGTATCTAAATTCATGGAATGGGAAAGGAAATACCATTGTTTCCACATACATATTTTTTTTTATTTGGTATCTAAATTCATGGATTGAGAAAGGAAATTCCATTGTTTCCACATACATATTTTTTTATTTGGTATCTAAATTCATGGAATGGGAAATGAAAATTCCATTGTTTCCACATACATATTTTTTTATTTGGTAACTAATTTCTAGGATTGGGAAAGGAAATTCCATTGTTTCCACATGCATATTTTTTTTATTTGGTATCTAAGTTCTAGGATTGGGAAAGGAAATTCCATTGTTTCCAAATACATATTTTTTTATTTGGTATCTAAGTTCTAGGATTGGGAAAGGAAAATTCCATTGTTTCCACATGCATATTATTTTTATTTGGTATCTAAATTCATGGAATGGGAAAGGAAATACCATTGTTTCCACATACATATTTTTTTTTATTTGGTATCTAAATTCATGGATTGAGAAAGGAAATTCCATTGTTTCCACATACATATTTTTTTATTTGGTATCTAAATTCATGGAATGGGAAATGAAAATTCCATTGTTTCCACATACATATTTTTTTATTTGGTAACTAATTTCTAGGATTGGGAAAGGAAATTCCATTGTTTCCACATAAATATTATTTTTTATTTGGTATCTAAGTTCTAGGATTGGGAAAGGAAATTCCATTGTTTCCACATGCATATTATTTTTATTTGGTATCTAAATTCATGGAATGGGAAAGGAAATTCCATTGTTTCCACATACATATTATTTTTTATTTGGTATCTAAGTTCTAGGATTGGGAAAGGAAATTCCATTGTTTCCACATGCATATTATTTTTATTTGGTATCTAAATTCATGGAATGGGAAAGGAAGTACCATTGTTTCCACATACATATTTTTTTATTTGGTATCTAAATTCGTGGATTGAGAAAGGAAATTCCATTGTTTCCACATACATATTTTTTTACTTGGTATCTAAATTTATGGAATGGGAAAGGAAATTCCATTGTTTCCATATACATATTTTTTTTTATTTGGAATCTAAATTGATGGATTGAGAAAGGAAATTCCATTGTTTCCACATACATATTTTTTTATTTGGTATCTAAATTCATGGAATGGGAAAGGAAATTCCATTGTTTCCACATGCATATTTTTTTTATTTGGTATCTAAATTCATGTATTGAGAAAGGAAATTCCATTGTTTCCACATACATATTTTTTTATTTGGTATCTAAATTCATGGAATGGGAAATGAAAATTCCATTGTTTCCAAATACATATTTTTTTATTTGGTATCTAAGTTCTAGGATTGGGAAAGGAAATTCCATTGTTTCCACATGCATATTATTTTTATTTGGTATCTAAATTCATGGAATGGGAAAGGAAATACCATTGTTTCCACATACATATTTTTTTTTATTTGGTATCTAAATTCATGGATTGAGAAAGGAAATTCCATTGTTTCCACATACATATTTTTTTATTTGGTATCTAAATTCATGGAATGGGAAATGAAAATTCCATTGTTTCCACATACATATTTTTTTATTTGGTAACTAATTTCTAGGATTGGGAAAGGAAATTCCATTGTTTCCACATGCATATTATTTTTATTTGGTATCTAAGTTCTAGGATTGGGAAAGGAAATTCCATTGTTTCCAAATACATATTTTTTTATTTGGTATCTAAGTTCTAGGATTGGGAAAGGAAAATTCCATTGTTTCCACATGCATATTATTTTTATTTGGCATCTAAATTCATGGAATGGGAAAGGAAATTCCATTGTTTCCACATACATATTTTTTTATTTGGTATCTAAATTCGTGGATTGAGAAAGGAAATTCCATTGTTTCCACATACATATTTTTTTATTTGGTATCTAAATTCATGGAATGGGAAATGAAAATTCCATTGTTTCCACATACATATTTTTTTATTTGGTATCTAAGTTCTAGGATTGGGAAAGGAAATTCCATTGTTTCCACATGCATATTATTTTTATTTGGTATCTAAGTTCTAGGATTGGGAAAGGAAATTCCATTATTTCCACATACATATTTTTTTATTTGGCATCTAAATTCATGGAATGGGAAATGAAAATTCCATTGTTTCCACATACGTATTTTTTTTATTTTGTATCTGAGTTCTAGGATTGGGAAAGGAAATTACATTGTTTCCACATGCATATTATTTTTATTTGGTATCTAAGTTCTAGGATTGAGAAAGGAAATTCCATTGTTTCCACATACATATTTTTTTATTTGGTATCTTAAATTCATGGATTGGGAAAGGAAATTCCATTGTTTCCCCATACATATTTTCTTATTTGGTATCTAAATTCATGGATTAAGAAAGGAAATTCCATTGTTTCCACATACATATTTTTTTATTTGGTATCTAAATTCGTGGATTGAGAAAGGAAATTCCATTGTTTCCACATACATATTTTTTTACTTGGTATCTAAATTCATGGAATGGGAAAGGAAATTCCATTGTTTCCATATACATATTTTTTTTTATTTGGAATCTAAATTGATGGATTGAGAAAGGAAATTCCATTGTTTCCACATACATATTTTTTTATTTGGTATCTAAATTCATGGAATGGGAAATGAAAATTCCATTGTTTCCACATACATATTTTTTTATTTGGTAACTAAGTTCTAGGATTGGGAAAGGAAATTCCATTGTTTCCACATGCATATTATTTTTATTTGGTATCTAAGTTCTAGGATTGGGAAAGGAAATTCCATTGTTTCCACATACATATTTTTTTATTTGGTATCTAAGTTCTAGGATTGGGAAAGGAAATTCCATTGTTTCAAAATACATATTTTTTTATTTGGTATCTTAAATTCATGTATTGGGAAAGGAAATTCCATTGTTTTCACATACATATTTTTTTATTTGGTATCTAAATTCGTGGATTGAGAAAGGAAATTCCATTGTTTCCACATACATATTTTTTTATTTGGTATCTAAATTCATGGAATGGGAAAGGAAATTCCATTGTTTCCACATACATATTTTTTTATTTGGTATCTAAATTCATGGATTATGAAAGGAAATTCCATTGTTTCCACATACATATTTTTTTATTTGGTATCTAAATTCATGGAATGGGAAATGAAAATTCCATTGTTTCCACATACATATTTTTTTATTTGGTAACTAAGTTCTAGGATTGGGAAAGGAAATTCCATTGTTTCCACATGCATATTATTTTTATTTGGTATCTAAGTTCTAGGATTGGGAAAGGAAATTCCATTGTTTCGACATACATATTTTTTTATTTGGTATCTAAGTTCTAGGATTGGAAAAGGAAATTCCATTGTTTCCACATACATAATAATTTTATTTGGTATCTAAGTTCTAGGATTGGAAAAGGAAATTCCATTGTTTCCACATACATATTTTTTATTTGGTATCTAAATTCGTGGATTGAGAAAGGAAATTCCATTGTTTCCACATACATATTTTTTTATTTGGCATCTAAATTCATGGAATGGGAAAGGAAATTCCATTGTTTCCACATACATATTATTTTTTATTTGGTATCTAAGTTCTAGGATTGGGAAAGGAAATTCCATTGTTTCCACATGCATATTATTTTTATTTGGTATCTAAATTCATGGAATGGGAAAGGAAGTACCATTGTTTCCACACACATATTTTTTTTTATTTGGTATCTAAATTCATGGATTGAGAAAGGAAATTCCATTGTTTCCACATACATATTTTTTTATTTGGTATCTAAATTCATGGAATGGGAAATGAAAATTCCATTGTTTCCACATACATATTTTTTTATTTGGTAACTAATTTCTAGGATTGGGAAAGGAAATTCCATTGTTTCCACATGCATATTATTTTTATTTGGTATCTAAGTTCTAGGATTGGGAAAGGAAATTCCATTGTTTCCACATACATATTTTTTTATTTGGTATCTAAGTTCTAGGATTGGGAAAGGAAATTCCATTGTTTCCACATACATATTAATTTTATTTGGTATCTAAGTTCTAGGATTGCGAAAGGAAATTCCATTCTTTCCACATACATATTTTTTTATTTGGTATCTAAATTCAAGGAATGGGAAATGAAAATTCCATTGTCTCCAAATACATATTTTTTTATTTGGTATCTAAGTTCTAGGATTGGGAAAGGAAATTCCATTGTTTCCACATACATATTTTTTTATTTGGTATCTAAATTCGTGGATTGAGAAAGGAAATTCCATTGTTTCCACATACATATTTTTTTATTTGGTATCTAAATTCATGGAATGGGAAATGAAAATTCCATTGTTTCCACATACATATTTTTTTATTTGGTATCTAAGTTCTAGGATTGGGAAAGGAAATTCCATTGTTTCCACATGCATATTATTTTTATTTGGTATCTAAGTTCTAGGATTGGGAAAGGAAATTCCATTGTTTCCACATACATATTAATTTTATTTGGCATCTAAATTCATGGAATGGGAAATGAAAATTCCATTGTTTCCACATACGTATTTTTTTTATTTTGTATCTGAGTTCTAGGATTGGGAAAGGAAATTACATTGTTTCCACATGCATATTATTTTTATTTGGTATCTAAGTTCTAGGATTGAGAAAGGAAATTCCATTGTTTCCACATACATATTTTTTTATTTGGTATCTTAAATTCATGGATTGGGAAAGGAAATTCCATTGTTTCCACATACATATTTTCTTATTTGGTATCTAAATTCATGGATTAAGAAAGGAAATTCCATTGTTTCCACATACATATTTTTTTATTTGGTATCTAAATTCGTGGATTGAGAAAGGAAATTCCATTGTTTCCACACACATATTTTTTTACTTGGTATCTAAATTTATGGAATGGGAAAGGAAATTCCATTGTTTCCATATACATATTTTTTTTATTAGGAATCTAAATTGATGGATTGAGAAAGGAAATTCCATTGTTTCCACATACATATTTTTTTATTTGGTATCTAAATTCATGGAATGGGAAATGAAAATTCCATTGTTTCCACATACATATTTTTTTATTTGGTAACTAAGTTCTAGGATTGGGAAAGGAAATTCCATTGTTTCCACATGCATATTATTTTTATTTGGTATCTAAGTTCTAGGATTGGGAAAGGAAATTCCATTGTTTCCACATACATATTTTTTTTATTTGGTATCTAAGTTCTAGGATTGGGAAAGGAAATTCCATTGTTTCCACATACATATTTTTTTATTTGGTATCTTAAATTCATGGATTGGGAAAGGAAATTCCATTGTTTTCACATACATATTTTTTTATTTGGTATCTAAATTCGTGGATTGAGAAAGGAAATTCCATTGTTTCCACATACATATTTTTTTATTTGGTATCTAAATTCATGGAATGGGAAAGGAAATTCCATTGTTTCCACATACATATTTTTTTATTTGGTATCTAAATTCATGGATTGAGAAAGGAAATTCCATTGTTTCCACATACATATTTTTTTATTTGGTATCTAAATTCATGGAATGGGAAATGAAAATTCCATTGTTTCCACATACATATTTTTTTATTTGGTAACTAAGTTCTAGGATTGGGAAAGGAAATTCCATTGTTTCCACATGCATATTATTTTTATTTGGTATCTAAGTTCTAGGATTGGGAAAGGAAATTCCATTGTTTCGACATACATATTTTTTTATTTCGTATCTAAGTTCTAGGATTGGAAAAGGAAATTCCATTGTTTCCACATACATAATAATTTTATTTGGTATCTAAGTTCCAGGATTGGAAAAGGAAATTCCATTGTTTCCACATACATATTTTTTATTTGGTATCTAAATTCGTGGATTGAGAAAGGAAATTCCATTGTTTCCACATACATATTTTTTTATTTGGCATCTAAATTCATGGAATGGGAAAGGAAATTCCATTGTTTCCACATACATATTTTTTTTTATTTGGTATCTAAGTTCTAGGATTGGGAAAGGAAATTCCATTGTTTCCACATGCATATTATTTTATTTGGTATCTAAATTCATGGAATGGGAAAGGAAGTACCATTGTTTCCACATACATATTTTTTTTTATTTGGTATCTAAATTCATGGATTGAGAAAGGAAATTCCATTGTTTCCACATACATATTTTTTTATTTGGTATCTAAATTCATGGAATGGGAAATGAAAATTCCATTGTTTCCACATACATATTTTTTTATTTGGTAACTAATTTCTAGGATTGGGAAAGGAAATTCCATTGTTTCCACATGCATATTATTTTTATTTGGTATCTAAGTTCTAGGATTGGGAAAGGAAATTCCATTGTTTCCACATACATATTTTTTTATTTGGTATCTAAGTTCTAGGATTGGGAAAGGAAATTCCATTGTTTCCACATACATATTAATTTTATTTGGTATCTAAGTTCTAGGATTGCGAAAGGAAATTCCATTCTTTCCACATACATATTTTTTTATTTGGTATCTAAATTCGTGGATTGAGAAAGGAAATTCCATTGTTTCCACATACATATTTTTTTATTTGGTATCTAAATTCATGGAATGGGAAATGAAAATTCCATTGTTTCCACATACATATTTTTTTATTTGGTATCTAAGTTCTAGGATTGGGAAAGGAAATTCCATTGTTTCCACGTGCATATTATTTTTATTTGGTATCTAACTTCTAGGATTGGGAAAGGAAATTCCATTGTTTTCACATACATATTTTTTTATTTGGTATCTAAGTTCTAGGATTGGGAAAGGAAATTCCATTGTTTCCACATACATATTAATTTTATTTGGCATCTAAATTCATGGAATGGGAAATGAAAATTCCATTGTTTCCACATACGTATTTTTTTTATTTTGTATCTGAGTTCTAGGATTGGGAAAGGAAATTACATTGTTTCCACATGCATATTATTTTTATTTGGTATCTAAGTTCTAGGATTGGGAAAGGAAATTCCATTGTTTCCACATACATATTTTTTTATTTGGAATCTAAGTTCTAGGATTGGGAAAGGAAATTCCATTGTTTCCACATACATATTAATTTTATTTGGTATCTAAGTTCTAGGATTGGGAAAGGAAATTCCATTGTTTCCACATACATATTTTTTTATTTTGTATCTAAATTCGTGGATTGAGAAAGGAAATTCCATTGTTTCCACATACATATTTTTTTATTTGGTATCTAAGTTCTAGGATTGGGAAAGGATATTCCATTGTTTCCACATACACATTAATTTTATTTGGTATCTAAGTTCTAGGATTGGGAAAGGAAATTCCATTGTTTCCACATGCATATTATTTTTATTTGGTATCTAAGTTCTAGGATTGGGAAAGGAAATTTCATTGTTTTCACATACATATTTTTATATTTGGTATCTAAGTTCTAGGATTGGGAAAGGAAATTCCATTGTTTCCACATACATATTAATTTTATTTGGCATCTAAATTCATGGAATGGGAAATGAAAATTCCATTGTTTCCACATACGTATTTTTTTTATTTTGTATCTGAGTTCTAGGATTGGGAAAGGAAATTACATTGTTTCCACATGCATATTATTTTTATTTGGTATCTAAGTTCTAGGATTGGGAAAGGAAATTCCATTGTTTCCACATACATATTTTTTTATTTGGTATCTAAGTTCTAGGATTGGGAAAGGAAATTCCATTGTTTCCACATACATATTAATTTTATTTGGTATCTAAGTTCTAGGATTGGGAAAGGAAATTCCATTGTTTCCACATACATATTAATTTTATTTGGTATCTAAGTTCTAGGATTTGGAAAGGAAATTCCATTGTTTCCACATACATATTTTTTTATTTTGTATCTAAATTCGTGGATTGAGAAAGGAAATTCCATTGTTTCCACATACATATTTTTTTATTTGGTATCTAATTTCTAGGATTGGGAAAGGAAATTCCATTGTTTCCACATACACATTAATTTTATTTGGTATCTAAGTTCTAGGATTGGGAAAGGAAATTCCATTGTTTCCACATGCATATTATTTTTATTTGGTATCTAAGTTCTAGGATTAGGAAAGGAAATTTCAGTGTTTTCACATACATATTTTTATATTTGGTATCTAAGTTCTAGGATTGGGAAAGGAAATTCCATTGTTTCCACATACATATTAATTTTATTTGGCATCTAAATTCATGGAATGGGAAATGAAAATTCCATTGTTTCCACATACGTATTTTTTTTATTTTGTATCTGAGTTCTAGGATTGGGAAAGGAAATTACATTGTTTCCACATGCATATCATTTTTATTTGTTATCTAAGTTCTAGGATTGGGAAAGGAAATTCCATTGTTTCCAAATACATATTTTTTTTTATTTGGTATCAAAATTCATGGATTGAGAAAGGAAATTCCATTGTTTCCACATACATATTTTTTTATTTGGTATCTAAATTCATGGAATGGGAAATGAAAATTCCATTGTTTCCACATACATATTTTTTTATTTGGTAACTAATTTCTAGGATTGGGAATGGAAATTCCATTGTTTCCACATGCATATTATTTTTATTTGGTATCTAAGTTCTAGGATTGGGAAAGGAAATTCCATTGTTTCCACATACATATTTTTTTATTTGGTATCTAAGTTCTAGGATTGGGAAAGGAAATTCCATTGTTTCCACATACATATTAATTTTATTTGGTATCTTAGTTCTAGGATTGGGAAAGGAAATTCCATTGTTTCCACATACATATTTTTTTATTTGGTATCTAAATTCGTGGATTGAGAAAGGAAATTCCATTGTTTCCACATACATATTTTTTTATTTGGTATCTAAATTCATGGAATGGGAAATGAAAATTCCATTGTTTCCACATACATATTTTTTTATTTGGTATCTAAGTTCTAGGATTGGGAAAGGAAATTCCATTGTTTCCACATGCATATTATTTTTATTTGGTATCTAAGTTCTAGGATTGGGAAAGGAAATTCCATTGTTTCCACATACATATTTTTTTATTTGGTATCTAAGTTCTAGGATTGGGAAAGGAAATTCCATTGTTTCCACATACATATTAATTTTATTTGGCATCTAAATTCATGGAATGGGAAATGAAAATTCCATTGTTTCCACATACGTATTTTTTTTATTTTGTATCTGAGTTCTAGGATTGGGAAAGGAAATTACATTGTTTCCACATGCATATTATTTTTATTTGGTATCTAAGTTCTAGGATTGGGAAAGGAAATTCCATTGTTTCCACATACATATTTTTTTATTTGGAATCTAAGTTCTAGGATTGGGAAAGGAAATTCCATTGTTTCCACATACATATTAATTTTATTTGGTATCTAAGTTCTAGGATTGGGAAAGGAAATTCCATTGTTTCCACATACATATTTTTTTATTTTGTATCTAAATTCATGGATTGAGAAAGGAAATTCCATTGTTTCCACATACATATTTTTTTATTTGGTATCTTAAATTCATGGATTGGGAAAGGAAATTCCATTGTTTCCACATACATATTTTCTTATTTGGTATCTAAATTCATGGATTATGAAAGGAAATTCCATTGTTTCCACATACACATTTTTTTATTTGGTATCTAAATTCGTGGATTGAGAAAGGAAATTCCATTGTTTCCACATACATATTTTTTTACTTGGTATCTAAATTCATGGAATGGGAAAGGAAATTCCATTGTTTCCATATACATATTTTTTTTTATTTGGAATCTAAATTGATGGATTGAGAAAGGAAATTCCATTGTTTCCACATACATATTTTTTTATTTGGTATCTAAATTCATGGAATGGGAAATGAAAATTCCATTGTTTCCACATACATATTTTTTTATTTGGTATCTAAATTCATGGAATGGGAAATGAAAATTCCATTGTTTCCACATACATATTATTTTTATTTGGTAACTAAGTTCTAGGATTTGGAAAGGAAATTCCATTGTTTCCACATACATATTTTTTTTATTTGGTATCTAAGTTCTAGGATTGGGAAAGGAAATTCCATTGTTTCCACATACATATTTTTTTATTTGGTATCTTAAATTCATGGATTGGGAAAGGAAATTCCATTGTTTTCACATACATATTTTTTTATTTGGTATCTAAATTCGTGGATTGAGAAAGGAAAATCCATTGTTTCCACATACATATTTTTTTATTTGGTATCTAAATTCATGGAATGGGAAAGGAAATTCCATTGTTTCCACATACATATTTTTTTATTTGGTATCTAAATTCATGGATTGAGAAAGGAAATTCCATTGTTTCCACATACATATTTTTTTATTTGGTATCTAAATTCATGGAATGGGAAATGAAAATTCCATTGTTTCCACATACATATTTTTTTATTTGGTAACTAAGTTCTAGGATTGGGAAAGGAAATTCCATTGTTTCCACATGCATATTATTTTTATTTGGTATCTAAGTTCTAGGATTGGGAAAGGAAATTCCATTGTTTCGACATACATATTTTTTTATTTCGTATCTAAGTTCTAGGATTGGAAAAGGAAATTCCATTGTTTCCACATACATAATAATTTTATTTGGTATCTAAGTTCCAGGATTGGAAAAGGAAATTCCATTGTTTCCACATACATATTTTTTATTTGGTATCTAAATTCGTGGATTGAGAAAGGAAATTCCATTGTTTCCACATACATATTTTTTTATTTGGCATCTAAATTCATGGAATGGGAAAGGAAATTCCATTGTTTCCACATACATATTTTTTTTTATTTGGTATCTAAGTTCTAGGATTGGGAAAGGAAATTCCATTGTTTCCACATGCATATTATTTTATTTGGTATCTAAATTCATGGAATGGGAAAGGAAGTACCATTGTTTCCACATACATATTTTTTTTTATTTGGTATCTAAATTCATGGATTGAGAAAGGAAATTCCATTGTTTCCACATACATATTTTTTTATTTGGTATCTAAATTCATGGAATGGGAAATGAAAATTCCATTGTTTCCACATACATATTTTTTTATTTGGTAACTAATTTCTAGGATTGGGAAAGGAAATTCCATTGTTTCCACATGCATATTATTTTTATTTGGTATCTAAGTTCTAGGATTGGGAAAGGAAATTCCATTGTTTCCACATACATATTTTTTTATTTGGTATCTAAGTTCTAGGATTGGGAAAGGAAATTCCATTGTTTCCACATACATATTAATTTTATTTGGTATCTAAGTTCTAGGATTGCGAAAGGAAATTCCATTCTTTCCACATACATATTTTTTTATTTGGTATCTAAATTCGTGGATTGAGAAAGGAAATTCCATTGTTTCCACATACATATTTTTTTATTTGGTATCTAAATTCATGGAATGGGAAATGAAAATTCCATTGTTTCCACATACATATTTTTTTATTTGGTATCTAAGTTCTAGGATTGGGAAAGGAAATTCCATTGTTTCCACGTGCATATTATTTTTATTTGGTATCTAACTTCTAGGATTGGGAAAGGAAATTCCATTGTTTTCACATACATATTTTTTTATTTGGTATCTAAGTTCTAGGATTGGGAAAGGAAATTCCATTGTTTCCACATACATATTAATTTTATTTGGCATCTAAATTCATGGAATGGGAAATGAAAATTCCATTGTTTCCACATACGTATTTTTTTTATTTTGTATATGAGTTCTAGGATTGGGAAAGGAAATTACATTGTTTCCACATGCATATTATTTTTATTTGGTATCTAAGTTCTAGGATTGGGAAAGGAAATTCCATTGTTTCCACATACATATTTTTTTATTTGGAATCTAAGTTCTAGGATTGGGAAAGGAAATTCCATTGTTTCCACATACATATTAATTTTATTTGGTATCTAAGTTCTAGGATTGGGAAAGGAAATTCCATTGTTTCCACATACATATTTTTTTATTTTGTATCTAAATTCGTGGATTGAGAAAGGAAATTCCATTGTTTCCACATACATATTTTTTTATTTGGTATCTAAGTTCTAGGATTGGGAAAGGATATTCCATTGTTTCCACATACACATTAATTTTATTTGGTATCTAAGTTCTAGGATTGGGAAAGGAAATTCCATTGTTTCCACATGCATATTATTTTTATTTGGTATCTAAGTTCTAGGATTGGGAAAGGAAATTTCATTGTTTTCACATACATATTTTTATATTTGGTATCTAAGTTCTAGGATTGGGAAAGGAAATTCCATTGTTTCCACATACATATTAATTTTATTTGGCATCTAAATTCATGGAATGGGAAATGAAAATTCCATTGTTTCCACATACGTATTTTTTTTATTTTGTATCTGAGTTCTAGGATTGGGAAAGGAAATTACATTGTTTCCACATGCATATTATTTTTATTTGGTATCTAAGTTCTAGGATTGGGAAAGGAAATTCCATTGTTTCCACATACATATTTTTTTATTTGGTATCTAAGTTCTAGGATTGGGAAAGGAAATTCCATTGTTTCCACATACATATTAATTTTATTTGGTATCTAAGTTCTAGGATTGGGAAAGGAAATTCCATTGTTTCCACATACATATTAATTTTATTTGGTATCTAAGTTCTAGGATTTGGAAAGGAAATTCCATTGTTTCCACATACATATTTTTTTATTTTGTATCTAAATTCGTGGATTGAGAAAGGAAATTCCATTGTTTCCACATACATATTTTTTTATTTGGTATCTAATTTCTAGGATTGGGAAAGGAAATTCCATTGTTTCCACATACACATTAATTTTATTTGGTATCTAAGTTCTAGGATTGGGAAAGGAAATTCCATTGTTTCCACATGCATATTATTTTTATTTGGTATCTAAGTTCTAGGATTAGGAAAGGAAATTTCATTGTTTTCACATACATATTTTTATATTTGGTATCTAAGTTCTAGGATTGGGAAAGGAAATTCCATTGTTTCCACATACATATTAATTTTATTTGGCATCTAAATTCATGGAATGGGAAATGAAAATTCCATTGTTTCCACATACGTATTTTTTTTATTTTGTATCTGAGTTCTAGGATTGGGAAAGGAAATTACATTGTTTCCACATGCATATTATTTTTATTTGGTATCTAAGTTCTAGGATTGGGAAAGGAAATTCCATTGTTTCCAAATACATATTTTTTTTTATTTGGTATCAAAATTCATGGATTGAGAAAGGAAATTCCATTGTTTCCACATACATATTTTTTTATTTGGTATCTAAATTCATGGAATGGGAAATGAAAATTCCATTGTTTCCACATACATATTTTTTTATTTGGTAACTAATTTCTAGGATTGGGAATGGAAATTCCATTGTTTCCACATGCATATTATTTTTATTTGGTATCTAAGTTCTAGGATTGGGAAAGGAAATTCCATTGTTTCCACATACATATTTTTTTATTTGGTATCTAAGTTCTAGGATTGGGAAAGGAAATTCCATTGTTTCCACATACATATTAATTTTATTTGGTATCTTAGTTCTAGGATTGGGAAAGGAAATTCCATTGTTTCCACATACATATTTTTTTATTTGGTATCTAAATTCGTGGATTGAGAAAGGAAATTCCATTGTTTCCACATACATATTTTTTTATTTGGTATCTAAATTCATGGAATGGGAAATGAAAATTCCATTGTTTCCACATACATATTTTTTTATTTGGTATCTAAGTTCTAGGATTGGGAAAGGAAATTCCATTGTTTCCACATGCATATTATTTTTATTTGGTATCTAAGTTCTAGGATTGGGAAAGGAAATTCCATTGTTTCCACATACATATTTTTTTATTTGGTATCTAAGTTCTAGGATTGGGAAAGGAAATTCCATTGTTTCCACATACATATTAATTTTATTTGGCATCTAAATTCATGGAATGGGAAATGAAAATTCCATTGTTTCCATATACGTATTTTTTTTATTTTGTATCTGAGTTCTAGGATTGGGAAAGAAAATTCCATTGTTTCCACATACATATTTTTTTATTTTGTATCTAAATTCGTGGATTGAGAAAGGAAATTCCATTGTTTCCACATACATATTTTTTTATTTGGTATCTAAATTCATGGAATGGGAAAGGAAATTCCATTGTTTCCACATGCATATTTTTTTATTTGGTATCTAAATTCATGTATTGAGAAAGGAAATTCCATTGTTTCCACATACATATTTTTTTATTTGGTATCTAAATTCATGGAATGGGAAATGAAAATTCCATTGTTTCCACATACATATTTTTTTATTTGGTAACTAAGTTCTAGGAATGGGAAAGGAAATTCCATTGTTTCCACATGCATATTTTTTTATTTGGTATCTAAGTTCTAGGATTGGGAAAGGAAATTCCATTGTTTCCACATACATATTTTTTTATTTGGTATCTAAGTTCTAGGATTGGGAAAGGAAATTCCATTGTTGCCACATACATAATAATTTTATTTGGTATCTAAGTTCTAGGATTGGAAAAGGAAATTCCATTGTTTCCACATACATATTTTTAATTTGGTATCTAAATTCGTGGATTGAGAAAGGAAATTCCATTGTTTCCACATACATATTTTTTTATTTGGCATCTAAATTCATGGAATGGGAAAGGAAATTCCATTGTTTCTACATACATATTTTTTTTTATTTGGTATCTAAGTTCTAGGATTGGGAAAGGAAATTCCATTGTTTCCACATGCATATTATTTTATTTGGTATCTAAATTCATGGAATGGGAAAGGAAGTACCATTGTTTCCACATCATATTTTTTTTTATTTGTTATCTAAATTCATGGATTGAGAAAGGAAATTCCATTGTTTCCACATACATATTTTTTTATTTGGTATCTAAATTCATGGAATGGGAAATGAAACTTCCATTGTTTCCACATACATATTTTTTATTTGGTATCTAAGTTCTAGGATTGGGAAAGGAAATTCCATTGTTTCCACATGCATATTATTTTTATTTGGTATCTAAGTTCTAGGATTGGGAAAGGAAATTCCATTGTTTCCACATACATATTTTTTTATTTGGTATCTAAGTTCTAGGATTGGGAAAGGAAATTCCATTGTTTCCACATACATATTAATTTTATTTGGCATCTAAATTCATGGAATGGGAAATGAAAATTCCATTGTTTCCACATACGTATTTTTTTTATTTTGTATCTGAGTTCTAGGATTGGGAAAGGAAATTACATTGTTTCCACATGCATATTATTTTTATATGGTATCTAAGTTCTAGGATTGGGAAAGTAAATTCCATTGTTTCCACATACATATTTTTTTATTTGGTATCTAAGTTCTAGGATTGGGAAAGGAAATTCCATTGTTTCCACATACATATTAATTTTATTTGGTATCTAAGTTCTAGGATTGGGAAAGGAAATTCCATTGTTTCCACATACATATTAATTTTATTTGGTATCTAAGTTCTAGGATTGGGAAAAGAAATTCCATTGTTTCCACATACATATTTTTTTATTTGGTATCTAAATTCGTTGATTGAGAAAGGAAATTCCATTGTTTCCACATACATATTTTTTTATTTGGTATCTAAATTCATGGAATGTGAAATGAAAATTCCATTGTTTCCACATACATATTTTTTGATTTGGTATCTAAATTCATGGAATGGGAAAGGAAATTCCATTGTTTCCACATACATATTTTTTCTTTGGTATCTAAATTCATGGATTGAGAAAGGAAATTCCATTGTTTCCACATACATATTTTTTTATTTCGTATCTAAATTCATGGAATGGGAAATGAAAATTCCATTGTTTCCACATACATATTTTTTTATTTGGTAACTAAGTTCTAGGAATGGGAAAGGAAATTCCATTGTTTCCACATGCATATTTTTTTTATTTGGTATCTAAGTTCTAGGATTGGGAAAGGAAATTCCATTGTTTCCACATACATATTTTTTTATTTGGTATCTAAGTTCTAGGATTGGGAAAGGAAATTCCATTGTTTCCACATACATGATAATTTTCTTTGGTATCTAAGTTCTAGGATTGGAAAAGGAAATTCCATTGTTTCCACATACATATTTTTTATTTGGTATCTAAATTCGAGGATTGCGAAAGGAAATTCCATTGTTTCCACATACATATTTTTTTATTTGGCATCTAAATTCATGGAATGGGAAAGGAAATTCCATTGTTTCCACATACATATTTTTTTTTATTTGGTATCTAAGTTCTAGGATTGGGAAAGGAAATTCCTTTGTTTCCACATGCATATTATTTTATTTGGTATCTAAATTCATGGAATGGGAAAGGAAGTACCATTGTTTCCACATCATATTTTTTTTATTTGGTATCTAAATTCATGGATTGAGAAAGGAAATTCCATTGTTTCCACATACATATTTTTTTATTTGGTATCTAAATTCATGGAATGGGAAATGAAAATTCCATTGTTTCCACATACATATTTTTTTATTTGGTAACTAATTTCTAGGATTGGGAAAGGAAATTCTATTGTTTCCACATGCATATTATTTTTATTTGGTATCTAAGTTCTAGGATTGGGAAAGGAAATTCCATTGTTTTCACATACATATTTTTTTATTTGGTATCTAAGTTCTAGGATTGGGAAAGGAAATTCCATTGTTTCCACATACATATTAATTTTATTTGGTATCTAAGTTCTAGGATTGGGAAAAGAAATTCCATTGTTTCCACATACATATTTTTTTATTTGGTATCTAAATTCGTTGATTGAGAAAGGAAATTCCATTGTTTCCACATACATATTTTTTATTTGGTATCTAAATTCATGGAATGGGAAATGAAAATTCCATTGTTTCCACATACATATTTTTTGATTTGGTATTTAAGTTCTAGGATTGGGAAAGGAAATTCAATTGTTTCCACATACATATTTTTTTTTATTTGGTATCAAAATTCATGGATTGAGAAAGGAAATTCCATTGTTTCCACATACATATTTTTTTATTTGGTATCTAAATTCATGGAATGGGAAATGAAAATTCCATTGTTTCCACATACATATTTTTTTATTTGGTAACTAATTTCTAGGATTGGGAAAGGAAATTCCATTGTTTCCACATGCATATTATTTTTATTTGGTATCTAAGTTCTAGGATTGGGAAAGGAAATTCCATTGTTTCCACATACATATTTTTTTATTTGGTATCTAAGTTCTAGGATTGGGAAAGGAAATTCCATTGTTTCCACATACATATTAATTTTATTTGGTATGTTAGTTCTAGGATTGGGAAAGGAAATTCTATTGTTTCCACATACATATTTTTTTATTTGGTATCTAAGTTCTAGGATTGGGAAAGGAAGTTCCATTGTTTTCACATACATATTTTTATATTTGGTATCTAAGTTCTAGGATTGGGAAAGGAAATTCCATTGTTTCCACATACATAATAATTTTATTTGGCATCTAAATTCATGGAATGGGAAATGAAAATTCCATTGTTTCCACATACGTATTTTTTTTATTTTGTATCTGAGTTCTAGGATTGGGAAAGGAAATTACATTGTTTCCACATGCATATTATTTTTATTTGTTATCTAAGTTCTAGGATTGGGAAAGGAAATTCCATTGTTTCCACATACATATTTTTTTATTTGGTATCTAAGTTCTAGGATTGGGAAAGGAAATTCCATTGTTTCCACATACATATTTTTTTATTTGGTATCTAAGTTCTAGGATTGGGAAAGGAAATTCCATTGTTGCCACATACATAATAATTTTATTTGGTATCTAAGTTCTAGGATTGGAAAAGGAAATTCCATTGTTTCCACATACATATTTTTAATTTGGTATCTAAATTCGTGGATTGAGAAAGGAAATTCCATTGTTTCCACATACATATTTTTTTATTTGGTATTTAAATTCATGGAATGGGAAATGAAACTTCCATTGTTTCCACATACATATTTTTTATTTGGTATCTAAGTTCTAGGATTGGGAAAGGAAATTCCATTGTTTCCACATGCATATTATTTTTATTTGGTATCTAAGTTCTAGGATTGGGAAAGGAAATTCCATTGTTTCCACATACATATTTTTTTATTTGGTATCTAAGTTCTAGGATTGGGAAAGGAAATTCCATTGTTTCCACATACATATTAATTTTATTTGGCATCTAAATTCATGGAATGGGAAATGAAAATTCCATTGTTTCCACATACGTATTTTTTTTATTTTGTATCTGAGTTCTAGGATTGGGAAAGGAAATTACATTGTTTCCACATGCATATTATTTTTATATGGTATCTAAGTTCTAGGATTGGGAAAGTAAATTCCATTGTTTCCACATACATATTTTTTTATTTGGTATCTAAGTTCTAGGATTGGGAAAGGAAATTCCATTGTTTCCACATACATATTAATTTTATTTGGTATCTAAGTTCTAGGATTGGGAAAGGAAATTCCATTGTTTCCACATACATATTAATTTTATTTGGTATCTAAGTTCTAGGATTGGGAAAAGAAATTCCATTGTTTCCACATACATATTTTTTTATTTGGTATCTAAATTCGTTGATTGAGAAAGGAAATTCCATTGTTTCCACATACATATTTTTTTATTTGGTATCTAAATTCATGGAATGTGAAATGAAAATTCCATTGTTTCCACATACATATTTTTTGATTTGGTATCTAAATTCATGGAATGGGAAAGGAAATTCCATTGTTTCCACATACATATTTTTTTCTTTGGTATCTAAATTCATGGATTGAGAAAGGAAATTCCATTGTTTCCACATGCATATTTTTTTTATTTGGTATCTAAGTTCTAGGATTGGGAAAGGAAATTCCATTGTTTCCACATACATAGTTTTTTATTTGGTATCTAAGTTCTAGGATTGGGAAAGGAAATTCCATTGTTTCCACATACATAATAATTTTCTTTGGTATCTAAGTTCTAGGATTGGAAAAGGAAATTCCATTGTTTCCACATACATATTTTTTATTTGGTATCTAAATTCGAGGATTGAGAAAGGAAATTCCATTGTTTCCACATACATATATTTTTATTTGGCATCTAAATTCATGGAATGGGAAAGGAAATTCCATTGTTTCCACATACATATTTTTTTTTATTTGGTATCTAAGTTCTAGGATTGGGAAAGGAAATTCCTTTGTTTCCACATGCATATTATTTTATTTGGTATCTAAATTCATGGAATGGGAAAGGAAGTACCATTGTTTCCACATCATATTTTTTTTATTTGGTATCTAAATTCATGGATTGAGAAAGGAAATTCCATTGTTTCCACATACATATTTTTTTATTTGGTATCTAAATTCATGGAATGGGAAATGAAAATTCCATTGTTTCCACATACATATTTTTTTATTTGGTAACTAATTTCTAGGATTGGGAAAGGAAATTCTATTGTTTCCACATGCATATTATTTTTATTTGGTATCTAAGTTCTAGGATTGGGAAAGGAAATTCCATTGTTTTCACATACATATTTTTTTATTTGGTATCTAAGTTCTAGGATTGGGAAAGGAAATTCCATTGTTTCCACATACATATTAATTTTATTTGGTATCTAAGTTCTAGGATTGGGAAAAGAAATTCCATTGTTTCCACATACATATTTTTTTATTTGGTATCTAAATTCGTTGATTGAGAAAGGAAATTCCATTGTTTCCACATACATATTTTTTTATTTGGTATCTAAATTCATGGAATGGGAAATGAAAATTCCATTGTTTCCACATACATATTTTTTGATTTGGTATTTAAGTTCTAGGATTGGGAAAGGAAATTCAATTGTTTCCAGATACATATTTTTTTTTATTTGGTATCAAAATTCATGGATTGAGAAAGGAAATTCCATTGTTTCCACATACATATTTTTTTATTTGGTATCTAAATTCATGGAATGGGAAATGAAAATTCCATTGTTTCCACATACATATTTTTTTATTTGGTAACTAATTTCTAGGATTGGGAAAGGAAATTCCATTGTTTCCACATGCATATTATTTTTATTTGGTATCTAAGTTCTAGGATTGGGAAAGGAAATTCCATTGTTTCCACTTACATATTTTTTTATTTGGTATCTAAGTTCTAGGATTGGGAAAGGAAATTCCATTGTTTCCACATACATATTAATTTTATTTGGTATGTTAGTTCTAGGATTGGGAAAGGAAATTCTATTGTTTCCACATACATATTTTTTTATTTGGTATCTAAGTTCTAGGATTGGGAAAGGAAATTCCATTGTTTTCACATACATATTTTTATATTTGGTATCTAAGTTCTAGGATTGGGAAAGGAAATTCCATTGTTTCCACATACATAATAATTTTATTTGGCATCTAAATTCATGGAATGGGAAATGAAAATTCCATTGTTTCCACATACGTATTTTTTTATTTTGTATCTGAGTTCTAGGATTGGGAAAGGAAATTACATTGTTTCCACATGCATATTATTTTTATTTGTTATCTAAGTTCTAGGATTGGGAAAGGAAATTCCATTGTTTCCACATACATATTTTTTTATTTGGTATCTAAGTTCTAGGATTGGGAAAGGAAATTCCATTGTTTCCACATACATATTAATTTTATTTGGTGTCTAAGTTCTAGGATTGGGAAAGGAAATTCCATTGTTTCCACATACATATTTTTTTATTTGGTATCTAAATTCGTGGATTGAGAAAGGAAATTCCATTGTTTCCACATACATATTTTTTTATTTCGTATCTAAATTCATGGAATGGGAAAGGAAATTCCATTGTTTCCACATGCATATTTTTTTATTTGGTATCTAAATTCATGTATTGAGAAAGGAAATTCCATTGTTTCCACATACATATTTTTGTATTTGGTATCTAAATTCATGGAATGGGAAATGAAAATTCCATTGTTTCCACATACATATTTTTTTATTTGGTATCTAAATTCGTTGATTGAGAAAGGAAATTCCATTGTTTCCACATACATATTTTTTTATTTGGTATCTAAATTCATGGAATGGGAAATGAAAATTCCATTGTTTCCACATACATATTTTTTGATTTGGTATTTAAGTTCTAGGATTGGGAAAGGAAATTCAATTGTTTCCACATACATATTTTTTTTTATTTGGTATCAAAATTCATGGATTGAGAAAGGAAATTCCATTGTTTCCACATACATATTTTTTTATTTGGTATCTAAATTCATGGAATGGGAAATGAAAATTCCATTGTTTCCACATACATATTTTTTTATTTGGTAACTAATTTCTAGGATTGGGAAAGGAAATTCCATTGTTTCCACATGCATATTATTTTTATTTGGTATCTAAGTTCTAGGATTGGGAAAGGAAATTCCATTGTTTCCACATACATATTTTTTTATTTGGTATCTAAGTTCTAGGATTGGGAAAGGAAATTCCATTGTTTCCACATACATATTAATTTTATTTGGTATGTTAGTTCTAGGATTGGGAAAGGAAATTCTATTGTTTCCACATACATATTTTTTTATTTGGTATCTAAGTTCTAGGATTGGGAAAGGAAATTCCATTGTTTTCACATACATATTTTTATATTTGGTATCTAAGTTCTAGGATTGGGAAAGGAAATTCCATTGTTTCCACATACATAATAATTTTATTTGGCATCTAAATTCATGGAATGGGAAATGAAAATTCCATTGTTTCCACATACGTATTTTTTTTATTTTGTATCTGAGTTCTAGGATTGGGAAAGGAAATTACATTGTTTCCACATGCATATTATTTTTATATGTTATCTAAGTTCTAGGATTGGGAAAGGAAATTCCATTGTTTCCACATACATATTTTTTTATTTGGTATCTAAGTTCTAGGATTGGGAAAGGAAATTCCATTGTTTCCACATACATATTAATTTTATTTGGTGTCTAAGTTCTAGGATTGGGAAAGGAAATTCCATTGTTTCCACATACATATTTTTTTATTTGGTATCTAAATTCGTGGATTGAGAAAGGAAATTCCATTGTTTCCACATACATATTTTTTTATTTCGTATCTAAATTCATGGAATGGGAAAGGAAATTCCATTGTTTCCACATGCATATTTTTTTTATTTGGTATCTAAATTCATGTATTGAGAAAGGAAATTCCATTGTTTCCACATACATATTTTTGTATTTGGTATCTAAATTCATGGAATGGGAAATGAAAATTCCATTGTTTCCACATACATATTTTTTTATTTGGTATCTAAGTTCTAGGATTGGGAAAGGAAATTCCATTGTTTCCACATGCATATTATTTTTATTTGGTATCTAAATTCATGGAATGGGAAAGGAAATACCATTGTTTCCACATACATATTTTTTTTTATTTGGTATCTAAATTCATGGATTGACAATGGAAATTCCATTGTTTGCACATACATATTTTTTTATTTGGTATCTAAATTCATGGAATAGGAAATGAAAATTCCATTGTTTCCACATACATATTTTTTTATTTGGTAACTAATTTCTAGGATTGGGAAAGGAAATTCCATTGTTTCCACATGCATATTATTTTTTATTTGGTATCTAAGTTCTAGGATTGGGAAAGGAAATTCCATTGTTTCCACATACATATTTTTTTATTTGGTATCTAAGTTCTAGGATTGGGAAAGGAAATTCCATTGTTTCCACATACATATTAATTTTATTTGGTATCTAAGTTCTAGGATTGGGAAAGGAAATTCCATTGTTTCCACATATATATTTTTTTATTTGGTATCTAAATTCGTGGATTGAGAAAGGAAATTCCATTGTTTCCACATACATATTTTTTTATTTGGTATCTAAATTCATGGAATAGGAAATGAAAATTCCATTGTTTCCACATACATATTTTTTTATTTGGTATCTAAGTTCTAGGATTGGGAAAGGAAATTCCATTGTTTCCACATGGATATTATTTTTATTTGGTATCTAAGTTCTAGGATTGGAAAAGGAAATTCCATTGTTTCCACATACATATTTTTTATTTGGTATCTAAATTCGTGGATTGAGAAAGGAAATTCCATTGTTTCCACATACATATTTTTTTATTTGGCATCTAAATTCATGGAATGGGAAAGGAAATTCCATTGTTTCCACATACATATTTTTTTTATTTGGTATCTAAGTTCTAGGATTGGGAAAGGAAATTCCATTGTTTCCACATGCATATTATTTTTATTTGGTATCTAAATTCATGGAATGGGAAAGGAAGTACCATTGTTTCCACATACATATTTTTTTTTATTTGGTATCTAAATTCATGGATTGAGAAAGGAAATTCCATTGTTTCCACATACATATTTTTTTATTTGGTATCTAAATTCATGGAATGGGAAAGGAAGTACCATTGTTTCCACATACATATTTTTTTTATTTGGTATCTAAATTCATGGATTGAGAAAGGAAATTCCATTGTTTCCACATACATATTTTTTTATTTGGTATCTAAATTCATGGAATGGGAAATGAAAATTCCATTGTTTCCACATACATATTTTTTTATTTGGTAACTAATTTCTAGGATTGGGAAAGGAAATTCCATTGTTTCCACATGCATATTATTTTTATTTGGTATCTAAGTTCTAGGATTGGGAAAGGAAATTCCATTGTTTCCACATACATATTTTTTTATTTGGTATCTAAGTTCTAGGATTGGGAAAGGAAATTCCATTGTTTCCACATACATATTAATTTTATTTGGTATCTAAGTTCTAGGATTGGGAAAAGAAATTCCATTGTTTCCACATACATATTTTTTTATTTGGTATCTAAATTCGTGGATTGAGAAAGGAAATTCCATTGTTTCCACATACATATTTTTTTATTTGGTATCTAAATTCATGGAATGGGAAATGAAAATTCCATTGTTTCCACATACATATTTTTTTATTTGGTATCTAAGTTCTAGGATTGGGAAAGGAAATTCCATTGTTTCCACATGGATATTATTTTTATTTGGTATCTAAGTTCTAGGATTGGGAAAGGAAATTCCATTGTTTTCACATACATATTTTTATATTTGGTATCTAAGTTCTAGGATTGGGAAAGGAAATTCCATTGTTTCCACATACATAATAATTTTATTTGGCATCTAAATTCATGGAATGGGAAATGAAAATTCCATTGTTTCCACATACGTATTTTTTTTATTTTGTATCTGAGTTCTAGGATTGGGAAAGGAAATTACATTGTTTCCACATGCATATTATTTTTATTTGTTATCTAAGTTCTAGGATTGGGAAAGGAAATTCCATTGTTTCCACATACATATTTTTTTATTTGGTATCTAAGTTCTAGGATTGGGAAAGGAAATTCCATTGTTTCCACATACATATTAATTTTATTTGGTGTCTAAGTTCTAGGATTGGGAAAGGAAATTCCATTGTTTCCACATACATATTTTTTTATTTGGTATCTAAATTCGTGGATTGAGAAAGGAAATTCCATTGTTTCCACATACATATTTTTTTATTTCGTATCTAAATTCATGGAATGGGAAAGGAAATTCCATTGTTTCCACATGGATATTTTTTTTATTTGGTATCTAAATTCATGTATTGAGAAAGGAAATTCCATTGTTTCCACATACACATTTTTGTATTTGGTATCTAAATTCATGGAATGGGAAATGAAAATTCCATTGTTTCCACATACATATTTTTTTATTTGGTATCTAAGTTCTAGGATTGGGAAAGGAAATTCCATTGTTTCCACATGCATATTATTTTTATTTGGTATCTAAATTCATGGAATGGGAAAGGAAATACCATTGTTTCCACATACATATTTTTTTTTATTTGGTATCTAAATTCATGGATTGACAATGGAAATTCCATTGTTTCCACATACATATTTTTTTATTTGGTATCTAAATTCATGGAATGGGAAATGAAAATTCCATTGTTTCCACATACATATTTTTTTATTTGGTAACTAATTTCTAGGATTGGGAAAGGAAATTCCATTGTTTCCACATGCATATTATTTTTTATTTGGTATCTAAGTTCTAGGATTGGGAAAGGAAATTCCATTGTTTCCACATACATATTTTTTTATTTGGTATCTAAGTTCTAGGAATGGGAAAGGAAATTCCATTGTTTCCACATACATATTAATTTTATTTGGTATCTAAGTTCTAGGATTGGGAAAGGAAATTCCATTGTTTCCACATATATATTTTTTTATTTGGTATCTAAATTCGTGGATTGAGAAAGGAAATTCCATTGTTTCCACATACATATTTTTTTATTTGGTATCTAAATTCATGGAATGGGAAATGAAAATTCCATTGTTTCCACATACATATTTTTTTATTTGGTATCTAAGTTCTAGGATTGGGAAAGGAAATTCCATTGTTTCCACATGGATATTATTTTTATTTGGTATCTAAGTTCTAGGATTGGAAAAGGAAATTCCATTGTTTCCACATACATATTTTTTATTTGGTATCTAAATTCGTGGATTGAGAAAGGAAATTCCATTGTTTCCACATACATATTTTTTTATTTGGCATCTAAATTCATGGAATGGGAAAGGAAATTCCATTGTTTCCACATACATATTTTTTTTATTTGGTATCTAAGTTCTAGGATTGGGAAAGGAAATTCCATTGTTTCCACATGCATATTATTTTTATTTGGTATCTAAATTCATGGAATGGGAAAGGAAGTACCATTGTTTCCACATACATATTTTTTTTTATTTGGTATCTAAATTCATGGATTGAGAAAGGAAATTCCATTGTTTCCACATACATATTTTTTTATTTGGTATCTAAATTCATGGAATGGGAAATGAAAATTCCATTGTTTCCACATACATATTTTTTTATTTGGTAACTAATTTCTAGGATTGGGAAAGGAAATTCCATTGTTTCCACATGCATATTATTTTTATTTGGTATCTAAGTTCTAGGATTGGGAAAGGAAATTCCATTGTTTCCACATACATATTTTTTTATTTGGTATCTAAGTTCTAGGATTGGGAAAGGAAATTCCATTGTTTCCACATACATATTAATTTTATTTGGTATCTAAGTTCTAGGATTGGGAAAAGAAATTCCACTGTTTCCACATACATATTTTTTTATTTGGTATCTAAATTCGTGGATTGAGAAAGGAAATTCCATTGTTTCCACATACATATTTTTTTATTTGGTATCTAAATTCATGGAATGGGAAATGAAAATTCCATTGTTTCCACATACATATTTTTTTATTTGGTATCTAAGTTCTAGGATTGGGAAAGGAAATTCCATTGTTTCCACATGGATATTATTTTTATTTGGTATCTAAGTTCTAGGATTGGGAAAGGAAATTCCATTGTTTTCACATACATATTTTTATATTTGGTATCTAAGTTCTAGGATTGGGAAAGGAAATTCCATTGTTTCCACATACATAATAATTTTATTTGGCATCTAAATTCATGGAATGGGAAATGAAAATTCCATTGTTTCCACATACGTATTTTTTTTATTTTGTATCTGAGTTCTAGGATTGGGAAAGGAAATTACATTGTTTCCACATGCATATTATTTTTATTTGTTATCTAAGTTCTAGGATTGGGAAAGGAAATTCCATTGTTTCCACATACATATTTTTTTATTTGGTATCTAAGTTCTAGGATTGGGAAAGGAAATTCCATTGTTTCCACATACATATTAATTTTATTTGGTGTCTAAGTTCTAGGATTGGGAAAGGAAATTCCATTGTTTCCACATACATATTTTTTTATTTGGTATCTAAATTCGTGGATTGAGAAAGGAAATTCCATTGTTTCCACATACATATTTTTTTATTTCGTATCTAAATTCATGGAATGGGAAAGGAATTTCCATTGTTTCCACATGCATATTTTTTTTATTTGGTATCTAAATTCATGTATTGAGAAAGGAAATTCCATTGTTTCCACATACATATTTTTGTATTTGGTATCTAAATTCATGGAATGGGAAATGAAAATTCCATTGTTTCCACATACATATTTTTTATTTGGTATCTAAGTTCTAGGATTGGGAAAGGAAATTCCATTGTTTCCACATGCATATTATTTTTATTTGGTATCTAAATTCATGGAATGGGAAAGGAAATACCATTGTTTCCACATACATATTTTTTTTTATTTGGTATCTAAATTCATGGATTGACAATGGAAATTCCATTGTTTGCACATACATATTTTTTTATTTGGTATCTAAATTCATGGAATGGGAAATGAAAATTCCATTGTTTCCACATACATATTTTTTTATTTGGTAATTAATTTCTAGGATTGGGAAAGGAAATTCCATTGTTTCCACATGCATATTATTTTTATTTGGTATCTAAGTTCTAGGATTGGGAAAGGAAATTCCATTGTTTCCACATACATATTTTTTTATTTGGTATCTAAGTTCTAGGATTGGGAAAGGAAATTCCATTGTTTCCACATACATATTAATTTTATTTGGTATCTAAGTTCTAGGATTGGGAAAGGAAATTCCATTGTTTCCACATATATATTTTTTTATTTGGTATCTAAATTCGTGGATTGAGAAAGGAAATTCCATTGTTTCCACATACATATTTTTTTATTTGGTATCTAAATTCATGGAATGGGAAATGAAAATTCCATTGTTTCCACATACATATTTTTTTATTTGGTATCTAAGTTCTAGGATTGGGAAAGGAAATTCCATTGTTTCCACATGCATATTATTTTTATTTGGTATCTAAGTTCTAGGATTGGGAAAGGAAATTCCATTGTTTCCACATACATATTTTTTTAGTTGGTATCTAAGTTCTAGGATTGGGAAAGGAAATTCCATTGTTTCCACATACATATTAATTTTATTTGGCATCTAAATTCATGGAATGGGAAATGAAAATTCCATTGTTTCCACATACGTATTTTTTTTATTTTGTATCTGAGTTCTAGGATTGGGAAAGGAAATTACATTGTTTCCACATGCATATTATTTTTATTTGGTATCTAAGTTCTAGGATTGGGAAAGGAAATTCCATTGTTTCCACATACATATTTTTTTATTTGGTATCTAAGTTCTAGGATTGGGAAAGGAAATTCCATTGTTTCCACATACATATTAATTTTATTTGGTATCTAAGTTCTAGGATTGGGAAAGGAAATTCCATTGTTTCCACATACATATTTTTTTATTTGGTATCTAAATTCGTGGATTGAGAAAGGAAATTCCATTGTTTCCACATACATATTTTTTTATTTGGTATCTAAATTCATGGAATGGGAAAGGAAATTCCATTGTTTCCACATGCATATTTTTTTTTATTTGGTATGTAAATTCATGTATTGAGATAGGAAATTCCATTGTTTCCACATACATATTTTTTTATTTGGTATCTAAATTCATGGAATGGGAAATGAAAATTCCATTGTTTCCACATACATATTTTTTTATTTGGTATCTAAGTTCTAGGATTGGGAAAGGAAATTCCATTGTTTCCACATGCATATTATTTTTATTTGGTATCTAAGTTCTAGGATTGGGAAAAGAAATTCCATTGTTTCCACATACATATTTTTTTATTTGGTATCTAAGTTCTAGGATTGGGAAAGGAAATTCCATTGTTTCCACATACATATTAATTTTATTTGGTATCTAAGTTCTAGGATTGGGAAAGGAAATTCCATTGTTTCCACATACATATTTTTTTATTTGGTATCTAAATTTATGGATTGACAAAGGAAATTCCATTGTTTCCACATACATATTTTTTTATTTGGTATCTAAATTCATGGATTGAGAAAGGAAATTCCATTGTTTCCACATACATATTTTTTTATTGGTATCTAAATTCATGGAATGGGAAATGAAAATTACATTGTTTCTACATACATATTTTTTTATTTGGTATCTAAATTCATGGATTAGGAAAGGAAATTCCATTGTTTCCACATACATATTAATTTTATTTGGTATCTAAGTTCTAGGATTGGTAAAGGAAATTCCATTGTTTCCACATACATATTTTTTTATTTGGTATCTAAATTCATGGAATGGGAAAGGAAATTCCATTGTTTCCACATACATATTTTTTTATTTGGTATCTAAATTCATGGATTGAGAAAGGAAATTCCATTGTTTCCACATACATATTTTTTTATTGGTATCTAAATTCATGGAATGGGAAATGAAAATTACATTGTTTCTACATACATATTTTTTTATTTGGTATCTAAATTCATGGATTAGGAAAGGAAATTCCATTGTTTCCACATACATATTAATTTTATTTGGTATCTAAGTTCTAGGATTGGGAAAGGAAATTCCATTGTTTCCACATACATATTTTTTTATTTGGTATCTAAATTCATGGAATGGGAAAGGAAATTCCATTGTTTCCACATACATATTTTTTTATTTGGTATCTAACTTCATGGATTATACCAGTCATGAAATCTGCTAAATTTATACCAGTGATAAATATTTTATATGGAAGAAGATTCTGAAGATATATTATTCATAAAAATGAATTCTTATTCTTTATTTAAAAAAAAAAATGGCTGTAACTCAACAATCCATAGAGTTGATTCAACCCAATAACTCAGTATCGAATTTACACACTGAAAATGTGTTAAACAATTGTTGGAATTCATTCCATAAATACAATGGTTACTTTTGCAAAGTCTTTACATAAAATATGTTATCAAATGTATCTCCAGTATATAATACAGCCTCAGTTCTTGTTCAGTATATAACACAGCTTCAGCTCTTGTAAAACATATAGTACATCATCAGTTCTTGTACAATTTATAGTACAGCCTCAATTATTGTGCATAAAATAGTACAGCCTCAAATCTTGCACTGAATATAGTACAGTCTCAATTATTGCACTGTATATAGTACAGCCTCAATTCTTGTACAGTATATAGTAGATTCAGTTCTTGTAAAGTATATAGTACAGATTCAGTTCTTGTGAAATATATAGTACAGCCCCATTTTTTCTACAGTATATTGTACAGCCTCGATTCTTGTACAGTATATAGTACAGCCTCAATTATTGTACATTATATAGAACAGCTTCAATTCTTGTACAGTATATAGTACATATTCAGATCTTGTAAAGTATATAGTACAGATTCAGTTCTTGCAAAGTATATAGTACAGATTCAGTTCTTGTAAAGTATATAGTACAGATTCAGTTCTTGCAAAGTATATAGTACAGATTCAGTTCTTGTAAAGTATATAGTACAGATTAAGTTCTTGTAAAGTATATAGTACAGATTCAGTTCTTGTACAGTATATAGTACATATTCAGATCTTGTAAAGTATATAGTACAGCCCCATTTAGTGTACAGTATATAGCACATAATCAATTCTTGTACAATATATAGTACAGCCTCAATTATTGTACAGTATAAGGTACATACTCAGTTCTTGTACAGTATATAGTACATATTCAGATCTTGTAAAGTATATAGTACAGCCCCATTTAGTGTACAGTATATAGCACATAATCAATTCTTGTACAATATATAGTACAGCCTCAATTATTGTACAGTATAAGGTACATACTCAGTTCTTGTACAGTATATAGTACATATTCAGATCTTGTAAAGTATATAGTACAGCCCTATTTAGTGTACAGTATATAGCACATAATCAATTCTTGTACAATATATAGTACAGCCTCAATTATTGTACAGTATAAGGTACATACTCAGTTCTTGTAAAGTATATAGTACAGATACAGTTCTTGTAAAGTATATAGTACAGCCTAAAATTCTTGTACAGCATATAGGAAAGCATTAATAGCTGGAACCTCTAAATAACATAGTGATTTAATTAATTAAATTAGAGATTAATCGAGCCAGTCAAATAAAACAGTTATTTGACAGAGGAATTTTATTTTTCATTCACCTATTGAAAAGACAGTCACCCCGTGCTCTAAGCAAGTCAACTAAGTGATAAAAATTTTGAACCTAAAATAAAACATGTTTGAATTGAATGCAGGCCTATAATTATCCTTCACATTATGTTATAAACAGAATGAGGATTTATTATTTTCTCTAAATAATTCCTAATGCCATAAGCTTTTAAATGTTTCTATATGTATAATAGTTTTATTGAATATATCCCTTAATAAAATATAGGAAAGACTGAGTAAACAATTATTAATCAGGTTGATAAGATACTTACCCTCTGGAGAAAATGGCTGTGCATCTACCTCATGTCCAACTGATTCATCCTGGCCACTTTCTACAGATTGAAAAATGATTTAAAATGGTATGGAATTCACTACTAAGCTTACTATAAAAGTTGTGTTAAAACTTACTTGGATAAAGAAGAGAGTTAAAAGCTTAAACTTCAAAGTTCTACTCACTGACAACAAAGTCACCAAGTTTCAATCTATTTAGTATTACATTTAGTGAGTTGTTTCCCTTTTCCTGGTTCAGACTGTCAAAAGTGTCATTTTCTCTACATGTTCATTTACACCAACAAATTACAAATTCAACTGGATCCTTGCAGTCATTACCTGAAATTACCCGATATTATCAACCTCACATGTGAATATTAAAATGATTGTACTGTTTTGAAAGTATTCTATTCAGATTAATAAAATTCCAATCACAATATTGATCATTATCAAATGATAGTAATGAGATGTCTTTTTATTTCTGTCTACCTGTCTGTCAAGACAGTTGCTATGGTTACTATATAGGACCTAAGATCTGCACCAGTTTCATTTTCAACTTACTAGACATCATGAGTGGTATTATGGTGAAACCCCTTATCCTAATACAGATTCCTGGAATTTCTTTATGAGTGGTATTATGGTGAAATCCCTATCTTAATACAGATTCCTGGAATTTTTTTATGAGTGGTCTTATGGTGAAACCCCTACCTTAATACAGATTCCTGGAATTTCTTTATGAGTGGTCTTATGGTGAAACCCCTACCTTAATACAGATTCCTGGAATTTCTTTATGAGTGGTATTATGGTGAAATCCCTATCTTAATACAGATTCCTGGAATTTTTTTATGAGTGGTATTATGGTGAAACCCCTACCTTAATACAGATTCCTGGAATTTCTTTATGAGTGGTCTTATGGTGAAACCCCTACCTTAATACAGATTCCTGGAATTTCTTTATGAGTGGTCTTATGGTGAAACCCCTAGCTTAATACAGATTCCTGGAATTTCTTTATGAGTGGTCTTATGGTGAAACCCCTAGCTTAATACAGATTCCTGGAATTTCTTTATGAGTGGTCTTATGGTGAAACCCCTACCTTAATACAGATTCCTGGAATTTCTTTATGAGTGGTCTTATGGTGAAAGAAAGAAATTCCAGGAAACCATATTAAGATAGGGGTATCTTAATATGGATTCCTGGAATTTCTTTATGAGTGGTATTATGGTGAAACCCCTAGCTTAATACAGATTCCTGGAATTTCTTTATGAGTGGTCTTATGGTGAAACCCCTACCTTAATACAGATTCCTGGAATTTCTTTATGAGTGGTCTTATGGTGAAAGAAAGAAATTCCAGGAAACCATATTAAGATAGGGGTATCTTAATATGGATTCCTGGAATTTCTTTATGAGTGGTCTTATGGTGAAACCCCTATCTTAATATGGATTCCTGGAATTTCTTTATGAGTGGTCTTATGGTGAAACCCCTACCTTAATACAGATTCCTGGAATTTCTGTATGAGTGGACTTATGGTGAAACCCCTATCTTAATATGGATTCCTGGAATTTCTTTATAGTTCTTTGGCATATACAATAATAAAGTGACACACTCCTGGGTTGAAAAATATGAATGTTATGATGATTACTGGGAAGACCTTTCATGGCAATTCACCTGCGGTCTAACTGTCTAATTGTGTATGAGTTAACTTTAGGTGGACATAATTGGTCTGAAAGGAGTTCTGTCACATCTGATCTGATATATGGCAAGGCAGTTTTTGAAAAGTCATCATATGGTAGGCTAGTATATCATATGGTAGACTAGTATATCATATTGTAGTCTAGTATATCATATGGCAGACTAGTATATCATATGTTAGGCTACTATATCATATGGTAGACTAGTATATCATATGGTAGACTAGACTATTTTCTGAAATTTAAGTAACAACACCTAACCTAGTACATTTTTAACCCAATTACTATAGAGGTATCACCATGGGAACCAGATCTAATACATCATGCCCTAAGAAAAAATAATAAAAAATTTAAATAAAATTGGATTATGATTTCTAAAGATGATAAAAAAATGTTTTCTATATGATTCCAATGAAAGTCAAACACGTTGTTTCTTCTTAGTGCAAGCACTGGCAACGAAAAGAGTCTTTGTGATTAGTCTGTATCAACTATCAGATGTGTAGACCTCTTTGTGATTAGACTGTATCAACTGATGTGTAGACCTCTTTGTGATTAGACTGTATCAACTGATGTGTAGACCTCTTTGTGATTAGACTGTATTAACCGATGTGCAGACCTCTTTGTGATTAGACTGTATCAACTGATGTGTAGACCTCTTTGTGATTAGACTGTATCAACTATCAGATGTGTAGACCTCTTTGTGATTAGACTGTATCAACTATCAGATGTGTAGACCTCTTTGTGATTAGACTGTATCAACTATCAGATGTGTAGACCTCTTTGTGATTAGACTGTATCAACTGATGTGTAGACCTCTTCGTGATTAGACTGTATCAACTGGTGTGTAGACCTCTTTGTGATTAGACTGTATCAACTGATGTGTAGACCTCTTTGTGATTAGACTGTATCAACTGATGTGTAGATCTCTTTGTGATTAGACTGTATCAACTGATGTATAGACCTCTTTGTGATTAGACTGTATCAACTATCAGATGTGTAGACCTCTTTGTGATTAGACTGTATCAACTATCAGATGTGTAGATCTGCCTGAAAGTCTGAGACCAGTTGTTTCAGGACTCACAAAAAAGGAAAGGTAAACACAGTATGCCACTGTAAGCTTGATAACCCATTGTATGGATCAATAATTGGTTAATAAGGAACATTGGATTCATACAGGCATGTCCAGATTTTGTTAATCAGTGAGATTTCCTTCCTGTCAAATATCTATGGTTCATTTTGGAATGCTGAGCTGTTCAATCACATAAAATATCCATGTCTTTACTTTGTTTGGACAATTACTTGAATCTAATCTTTTTCTGATTTCTAGCCACCATTCCATTAGTGTTTGGTAAAACACATACATTTTGTATATACCATACTCAGAACTTGTTTTACTAAAATTCCATTACTGCTATTATCTGAGAGTATAATTGGGACAAATCCAATGCTGTTTTTGACCATAAAGCTTTTTACATACGCTTTCCAAGGTGCATCTTACAACTCACAGACCTGATCTTGTTAAAGTCAATGCTTTGTATGCCTGTCATGCAGTTTCCAATCTTTAAAATCCTAAGTCTGCCATGACTTTTAAATATCTTCTAGAGACATTATTTTGTAGCTGGGTGGAATCAGTCATGGTACAAACAGAAGACCAAGCAATCTAAACAACTTGAGACTGACTAGTTAGCATACAACCCAATTCTCAGTATACCATTGGTTTACATAGACTGTAATACTTTTGTTTGCTTCAATGGCTGGTTTATTGAGCAGCACAGAGACATCCATGCCTGACTTGTTTCAAGTTTGCTGTGGCATAAAAGTTTTTAAATGACAAGGTCATTTGGGACTATATTAAAGTCTTCACGTGACAAGGTCATTTGCGACTACATGTATATTAAAGTCTTCACATGACAAGGTCATTTGGGACTAAATTAAAGCCTTCACATGACAAGGTCATTTGGGACTACATGTATATTAAAGTCTTCACATGACAAGGTCATTTTGGACAACATTAAAAGTCTGGTTGATGAAAGATGTAAAGCCAGCCTTGGTTGCATATTTTGGCGAGGTTATGAGATTCAGCCCAAATGTAAGATGTCCACACTTGAAATGCTAGAACATCTGATTATGACCACCACAATTATTCATGGTTAAACTATACCAAACAAATGAGGGATCCTGAATCAATTAACATCTTTGAAGAGTGTCTAACTATACCAAACAAATGAGGGATCCTGAATCAATTAACATCTTTGAAGAGTGTCTAACTATACCAAACAAATGAGGGATCCCCAATCAATTAACATATTTGAAGAGTGTCTAACTATACCAAACAAATGAGGGATCCCCAATCAATTAACATCTTTGAAGAGTGTCTAACTATACCAAACAAATGAGGGATCCCCAATCAATTAACATATTTGAAGAGTGCCTAACTATACCAAACAAATGAGGGATCCCCAATCAATTAACATCTTTGAAGAGTGTCTAACTATACCAAACAAATGAGGGATCCCCAATCAATTAACATCTTTGAAGAGTGTCTAACTATACCAAACAAATGAGGGATCCTCAATCAATTAACATCTTTGAACAGTGAGGGATCTTCAATCAATTAACATCCTTGAAGAGTGAGGGATCTTCAATCAATTAACATCCTTGAAGAGTGAGGGATCTTCAATCAATTAACATCCTTGAAGAGTGAGGGATCCCCAATCAATTAACATCCTTGAAGAGTGTCTAACTATACCATAAAATGAGGGATCCCCAATTAATTAACATCCTTGAATAGTGTCTAATTGTACCAATCAAATGAGTGATCCCCAATCAATTAACATCCTTGAAGAGTGAGGGATCCTCAATCAATTAACATCTTTGAAGAGTGTCTAACTATACCAAAAAATGAGAGATCCTCAATCAATTAACATCCTTGAAGAGTGAGGGATCCCGAACCAATTAACATCCTTGAAGAGTGTCTAACTATACCAAAAAAATGAGAGATCCTCAATCAATTAACATCCTTGAAGAGTGAGGGATCCCGAACCAATTAACATCCTTGAAGAGTGTCTATTTTGCATGGCTGTTCTCACAGCAGCTGTCAACTTGTACATCAGTCTTTTCCGTCAGATTTGGTGCATGGAACGGTCCAGCAGCAGTGTTATGTAGGTAGTGTCCTTCAATCTTATGAAGATAATAAAAATACCTCAGGAAGTAGTGTAATAGAATAGGAAGGCAATGTTCAATAGATATAAATCTCCCAAAGCAAGCAAAGGCAGTGTCATTTCCTGTACAAATCTCTCCATTTGGGACTGAATCAAATACTGCATCAAGATCTTAAAATGTTACTAATCTCTTCAGTTCAAATAGAAAAGGATGTAGCTGTTTAAATAGACAGGATGTAACTGTTTAAAAAGGAAAAAATGTAACTGTTTACATACACAGGATGTAACTTTAAATAGACAGGATGTACCTATTAAAATAGACAGGATGTAACTGTTCAAATAAACAGGCTGAAATTGTTCAAATTGACAGGCTGTAACTGTTCAAATAGACACAATGTCACTGTTTAAATAGACAGGATGTAACTGTTCAAATAGACAGGATGTAACTGTTCAAAGAGACAGGATGCAGGTTTTCAAATAGACAGGATGTCACTGTTCAAATAGACAGGATGTAACTGTTTAAATAGACAGTATGTAACTGTTTAAATAGACAGTATCTAACTGCTTAAATAGACAGAATGTAACTGTTTAAATAGGCAGTATGTAACTGTTTAAATAGACAAAATGTAACTGTTTAAATAGACAGAATGTAACTGTTTAAATAGACAGTATATAACTGTTTAAATAGACAGAATAAAACTGTTTAAATAGACAGAATGTAACTGTTTAAATAGACAGAATGTAACTGTTTAAATAGACAGGATATACCTGTCCAAATAAACAGGATGTAACTGTCACTGTAGGCATAGTTTACCATGGGAGGGGTGGGGACATTAAGGCATGCCTGACTATACTATCTTTTAATGATGGTCTTAGGGACTTCAACTTCATCCATCCATCTTTAAACTCTTGTACAGAAATGTGACCATATTCCCTCTGACCACAATAGCACATTTTCTACCCCATGAAGAGCTTTTCCACTTTAAGTACAAGTGAGATATGTACATTATAAACTGTAAGTAACTAAGTAAAATGTGCCATTCAGTATAAATCAATTCTTACCCCCTGATAACTAAATAAAATGTGCCATTCAGTATAAATCAATTCTTACTCCATGATAACTAAGTAAAATGTGCCATTAAGTATAAACCAATTCCTACTCCATGATAACTAAGTAAAATGTGCCATTCAGAATAAATCAATTCTTACTTCATGATAACTAAGTCAAATGTGCCATTCAGTATAAATCAGTTCTTCCTCCATGATAAGTAAGTAAAATGTGTCATTCAGTATAAATCAATTCTTATTACATGATAACTAAGTAAAATGTGCCATTCAGTATAAATCAATTCTTACTCCATGATAACTAAGTAAAATGTGCCATTCAGTATAAATCAATTCTTACCCCATGATAACTAAGTAAAATGTGCCATTCAGTAGAAATCAATTCTTACTCCATGATAACTAAGTAAAATGGGCCATTCAGTATAAATCAAATTCATATCCCATGATAACTAAGTAAAATGTGCCATTCAGTATAAATCAATTCTTACCCCATGATAACTAAGTAAAATGTGCCATTCAGTAGAAATCAATTCTTACTCCATGATAACTAAATAAAATGAGCCATTCAGTATAAATCAATTCTTACTCCATAATAACTGAGTAAAATGTGCCATTCAGTATAAATCAAATTCATACCCCATGATAACTAAGCAAAATGTGCCATTCAGTAGAAATCAATTCTTACTCCATGATAACTAAGTAAAATGTGCCATTCAGTATAAATCAATTTTTACTCCATGATAACTAAGCAAAATGTGCGATTCAGTATAAATTAATTCTTACTTCATGATAACTAAGTAAAATGTGCCATTCAGTATAAATCAATTCTTACTCCATGATAACTATGTAAAATGTGCCATTCAGTATAAATCAATTCTTACTCCATGATAACTAAGTAAAATGTGCCATTCAGTAGAAATCAATTCTTACTCCATGATAACTAAGTAAAATGTGCCATTCAGTAGAAATCAATTCTTACTTCATGATAACTAAGTAAAGTGTGCCATTCAGTAGAAATCAATTCTTACTCCATGATAACTAAGTAAAATGGGCCATTCAGTATAAATCAATTATTACTCCATGATAACTATGTAAAATGTGCCATTCAGTATAAATCAATTCTTACTCCATGATAACTAAGTAAAATGGGCCATTCAGTATAAATCAATTCTTACTCCATGACAACTAAGTAAAATGTGCCATTCAGTAGAAATCAATTCTTACTCCATGATAATTAAGTAAAATGTGCCATTCAGTATAAATCAATTCTTACTCCATGATAACTATGTAAAATGTGCCATTCAGTATAAATCAATTCTTACTCCATGATAACTAAGTAAAATGTGCCATTCAGTATAAATCAATTCTTACTCCATGAAAACTAAGTAAAATGTGCCATTCAGTATAAATCAATTCTTACTCCATGATAATTAAGTAAAATGTGCCATTCAGTATAAATCAATTCTTACTCCATGATAACTAAGTAAAATGTGCCATTCAGTATAAATCAATTCTTACTCCATGATAACTAAGTAAAATGTGCCATTCAGTATAAATCAATTCTTACTCCATGATAACTAAGTAAAATGGGCCATTCAGTATAAATCAATTCTTACTCCATGATAACTAAGTGAATGGACCATTCAGTATAAATCAATTCTTACTCCATCATAACTAAGTAAAATGGGCCATTCAGTATAAATCTATTCTTACTCCATGATAACTAAGTAAAATGTGCCATTCAGTAGAAATCAATTCTTACTCCATGATAATTAAGTAAAATGTGCCATTCAGTATAAATCAATTCTTACTCCATGATAACTATGTAAAATGTGCCATTCAGTATAAATCAATTCTTACTCCATGATAACTAAGTAAAATGTGCCAATAAGTATACAGTATAAATCAATTCTTACTCCATGATAACTAAGTAAAATGTGCCATTCAGTATAAATCAATTCTTACTCCATGATAACTATGTAAAATGTGCCATTCAGTATAAATTAATTCTTACTCCATGATAACTAAGTAAAATGTGCCATTCAGTATAAATCAATTCTTACTTCATGATAACTATGTAAAATGTGCCATTCAGTATAAATCAATTCTTACTCCATGATAACTAAGTAAAATGTGCCATTCAGTATAAATCAATTCTTACTCCATGAAAACTAAGTAAAATGTGCCATTCAGTATAAATCAATTCTTACTCCATGATAATTAAGTAAAATGTGCCATTCAGTATAAATCAATTCTTACTCCATGATAACTAAGTAAAATGTGCCATTCAGTATAAATCAATTCTTACTCCATGATAACTAAGTAAAATGTGCCATTCAGTATAAATCAATTCTTACTCCATGATAACTAAGTAAAATGGGCCATTCAGTATAAATCAATTCTTACTCCATGATAACTAAGTGAATGGACCATTCAGTATAAATCAATTCTTACTCCATGATAACTAAGTAAAATGGGCCATTCAGTATAAATCTATTCTTACTCCATGATAACTAAGTAAAATGTGCCATTCAGTAGAAATCAATTCTTACTCCATGATAACTAAGTAAAATGTGCCATTCAGAATAAATCAATTCTTACTTCATGATAACTAAGTCAAATGTGCCATTCAGTATAAATCAGTTCTTACTCCATGATAAGTAAGTAAAATGTGTCATTCAGTATAAATCAATTCTTATTACATGATAACTAAGTAAAATGTGCCATTCAGTATAAATCAATTCTTACTCTATGATAACTAAGTAAAATGTGCCATTCAGTATAAATCAATTCTTACCCCATGATAGCTAAGTAAAATGTGCCATTCAGTAGAAATCAATTCTTACTCCATGATAACTAAGTAAAATGGGCCATTCAGTATAAATCAAATTCATATCCCATGATAACTAAGTAAAATGTGCCATTCAGTATAAATCAATTCTTACCCCATGATAACTAAGTAAAATGTGAAATTCAGTAGAAATCAATTCTTACTCCATGATAACTAAATAAAATGAGCCATTCAGTATAAATCAATTCATACTCCATAATAACTGAGTAAAATGTGCCATTCAGTATAAATCAAATTCATACCCCATGATAACTAAGTAAAATGTGCAATTCAGTAGAAATCAATTCTTACTCCATGATAACTAAGTAAAATGTGCCATTCAGTATAAATCAATTTTTACTCCATGATAACTAAGTAAAATGTGCCATTCAGAATAAATCAATTCTTACTTCATGATAACTAAGTCAAATGTGCCATTCAGTATAAATCAGTTCTTACTCCATGATAAGTAAGTAAAATGTGTCATTCAGTATAAATCAATTCTTATTACATGATAACTAAGTAAAATGTGCCATTCAGTATAAATCAATTCTTACTCTATGATAACTAAGTAAAATGTGCCATTCAGTATAAATCAATTCTTACCCCATGATAACTAAGTAAAATGTGCCATTCAGTAGAAATCAATTCTTACTCCATGATAACTAAGTAAAATGGGCCATTCAGTATAAATCAAATTCATATCCCATGATAACTAAGTAAAATGTGCCATTCAGTATAAATCAATTCTTACCCCATGATAGCTAAGTAAAATGTGCCATTCAGTAGAAATCAATTCTTACTCCATGATAACTAAATAAAATGAGCCATTCAGTATAAATCAATTCTTACTCCATAATAACTGAGTAAAATGTGCCATTCAGTATAAATCAAATTCATACCCCATGATAACTAAGTAAAATGTGCAATTCAGTAGAAATCAATTCTTACTCCATGATAACTAAGTAAAATGTGCCATTCAGTATAAATCAATTTTTACTCCATGATAACTAAGCAAAATGTGCCATTCAGTATAAATTAATTCTTACTTCATGATAACTAAGAAAAATGTGCCATTCATTATAAATCAATTATTACTCCATGATAACTATGTAAAATGTGCCATTCAGTATAAATCAATTCTTACTCCATGATAACTAAGTAAAATGTGCCATTCAGTAGAAATCAATTCTTACTCCATGATAACTAAGTAAAATGTGCCATTCAGTAGAAATCAATTCTTACTTCATGATAACTAAGTAAAGTGTGCCATTCAGTAGAAATCAATTCTTACTCCATGATAACTAAGTAAAATGGGCCATTCAGTATAAATCAATTATTACTCCATGATAACTATGTAAAATGTGCCATTCAGTATAAATCAATTCTTACTCCATGATAACTAAGTAAAATGGGCCATTCAGTATAAATCAATTCTTACTCCATGACAACTAAGTAAAATGTGCCATTCAGTAGAAATCAATTCTTACTCCATGATAATTAAGTAAAATGTGCCATTCAGTATCAATCAATTCTTACTCCATGATAACTATGTAAAATGTGCCATTCAGTATAAATCAATTCTTACTCCATGATAACTAAGTAAAATGTGCCAATAAGTATACAGTATAAATCAATTCTTACCCCATGATAACTAAGTAAAATGTGCCATTCAGTATAAATCAATTCTTACTCCATGATAACTATGTAAAATGTGCCATTCAGTATAAATTAATTCTTACTCCATGATAACTAAGTAAAATGTGCCATTCAGTATAAATCAATTCTTACTTCATGATAACTATGTAAAATGTGCCCTTCAGTATAAATCAATTCTAACTCCATGATAACTAAGTAAAATGTGCCATTCAGTATAAATCAATTCTTACTCCATGAAAACTAAGTAAAATGTGCCATTCAGTATAAATGAATTCTTACTCCATGCTAATTAAGTAAAATGTGCTATTCAGTATAAATCAATTCTTACTCCATGATAACTAAGTAAAATGTGCCATTCAGTATAAATCAATTCTTACTCCATGATAACTAAGTAAAATGTGCCATTCAGTAGAAATCAATTCTTACTCCATGATAACTAAGTAAAATGGGCCATTCAGTATAAATCAATTCTTACTCCATGATAACTAAGTAAAATGGGCCATTCAGTATAAATCAATTCTTACTCCATGATAACAAAGTAAAATGTGCCATTCAGTATAAATCAATTCTTACTCCATGATAACTAAGTAAAATGTGCCATTCAGTATAAATCAATTCTTACTCCATGATAACTAAGTAAAATGTGCCATTCAGTATAAATCAATTCTTACTCCATGATAACTAAGTAAAATGTGCCATTCAGTATAAATCAATTCTTACTCCATGATAACTAAGTAAAATGTGCCATTCAGTATAAATATAATTCTTACTCCATGATAACTAAGTAAAATGTGCCATTCAGTATAAATCAATTCTTACTCCATGATAACTAAGTAAAATGTGCCATTCAGAATAAATCAATTCTTACTCCATGATAACTAAGTAAAATGTGCCATTCAGAATAAATCAATTCTTACTCCATGATAACTAAGTAAAATGTGCCATTCAGTATACATCAATTTTTACTCCATGATAACTAAGAAAAATGTGCCATTCAGTATAAATCAATTCTTACTCCATGATAACTAAGTAAAATGGGCCATTCAGAATAAATCAATTCTTACTCCATGATAACTAAGTAAAATGTGCCATTCAGAATAAATCAATTCTTACTCCATGATAACTAAGTAAAATGTGCCATTCAGAATAAATCAATTCTTACTCCATGATAACTAAGTAAAATGTGCCATTCAGAATAAATCAATTCTTACTCCATGATAACTAAGTAAAATGTGCCATTCAGTGTAAATCAATTCTTACTCCATGATAACTAAGTAAAATGTGCCATTCAGAATAAATCAATTCTTACTCCATGATAACTAAGTAAAATGGGCCATTCAGTATAAATCAATTCTTACTCCATGATAACTAAGTAAAATGTGCCATTCAGTATAAATCAATTCTTACTCCATGATAACTAAGTAAAATGTGCCATTCAGTATAAATCAATTCTTACTCCATGATAACTATGTAAAATGTGCCATTCAGTAGAAATCAATTCTTACCCCATGATAACTAAGTAAAATGTGCCATTCAGTATAAATCAATTCTTACTCCATGATAACTAAGTAAAATGTGCCATTCAGTAAAAATCAATTCTTACTCCATGATAACTATGTAAAATGTGCCATTCAGTAGAAATCAATTCTTACTCCATGATAACTAAGTAAATTGGGCCATTCAGTAGAAATCAATTCTTACTCCATGATAACTAAGTAAAATGGGCCATTCAGTAGAAATCATCTCTTACCCCATGATAACTAAGTAAAATGTGCCATTCAGTATAAATCAATTCTTACTCCATGATAACTAAGTAAAATGTGCCATTTAGTATAAATCAATTCTTACTCCATGATAACTAAGTAAAATGTGCCATTCAGTATAAATCAATTCTTACTCCATGATAACTAAGTAAAATGGGCCATTCAGTAGAAATCATCTCTTACCCCATGATAACTGAGTAAAATGTGCCATTCAGTATAAATCAATTCTTACTTCATGATAACTATGTAAAATGTGCCATTCAGTAGAAATCAATTCTTACTCCATGATAACTAAGTAAAATGTGCCATTCAGTATAAATCAATTCTTACTCCATGATAACTAAGTAAAATGTGCCAATCAGTATAAATCAGTTCTTACCCCATGATAACTAAGTAAAATGGGCCATTCAGTATAAATCAATTCTTACTCCATGATAACTATGTAAAATGTGCCATTCAGTAGAAATCAATTCTTACTTCATGATAACTAAGTAAAATGTGCCATTCAGTAGAAATCAATTCTTACTCCATGATAACTAAGTAAAATGTGCCATTCAGTAGAAATCAATTCTTACTTCATGATAACTAAGTAAAATGTGCCATTTAGTAGAAATCAATTCTTACTCCATGATAACTAAGTAAAATGGGCCATTCAGTAGAAATGAATTCTTACTCCATGATAACTAAGTAAAATGGGCCATTCAGTAGAAATCAATTCTTACCCCATGATAACTAAGTAAAATGTGCCATTCAGTATAAATCAATTCTTACTCCATGATAACTAAGTAAAATGTGCCATTCAGTATAAATCAATTCTTACTCCATGATAACTAAGTAAAATGTGCCATTCAGAAGAAATCAATTCTTACTCCATGATAAAATTGATTGTGTCTCCTCTTCATGTTCAGTAGGTTTAGCATGGACAGTCACTGATGAGTCTAAAAATTTGAAAAATTGTTTAAATAAATTATCTGCAACTCACTACCTAACAAATGATGTTACTTTAAAGGCATGCAATACAAATTGTGTTATACATTTACTTTAAAGGCATGCATACAAATTGTGTTATACATTTACTTTAAAGACATGCATACAAATTGTGTTATACATTTACTTTAAAGGCATGCATACAAATTGTGTTATACATTTACTTTAAAGACGTGCATACAAATTGTGTTATACATTTACTTTAAAGGCGTGCATACAAATTGTGTTATAAATTTACTTTAAAGGCATGCATACAAATTGTGTTATACATTTACTTTAAAGGCTTGCATACAAATTGTGTTATACATTTACTTTAAAGGCATGCATACAAATTGTGTTATACATTTACTTTAAAGGCATGCATACAAATTGTGTTATACATTTACTTTCAAGGCATGCATACAAATTGTGTTATACATTTCTTACCTAACGAATGATGTTACTTTAAAGACATGCATACAAATTGTGTTATACATTTACTTTAAAGGCTTGCATACAAATTGTGTTATACATTTACTTTAAAGGCATGCATACAAATTGTGTTATACATTTACTTTAAAGACATGCATACAAATTGTGTTATACATTTACTTTAAAGGCATGCATACAAATTGTGTTATACATTTACTTTAAAAACATGCATACAAATTGTGTTATACATTTACTTTAAAGGCATGCATACAAATTGTGTTATACATTTACTTTAAAGGCATGCATACAAATTGTGTTATACATTTACTTTAAAGACATGCATACAAATTGTGTTATACATTTACTTTAAAGGCATGCATACAAATTGTGTTATACATTTACTTTAAAGACATGCATACAAATTGTGTTATACATTTACTTTAAAGACATGCATACAAATTGTGTTATACATTTACTTTAAAGGCCTGCATACAAATTGAGTTATACATTTACTTTAAAGGCTTGCATACAAATTGTGTTATACATTTACTTTAAAGGCATGCATACAAATTGTGTTATACATTTACTTTAAAGGCCTGCATACAAATTGTGTTATACATTTACTTTAAAGGCATGCATACAAATTGTGTTATACATTTACTTTAAAGGCATGCATACAAATTGTGTTATACATTTACTTTAAAGGCATGCATACAAATTGTGTTATACATTTCTTACCTAACGAATGATGTTACTTTAAAGACATGCATACAAATTGTGTTATACATTTACTTTAAAGGCATGCATACAAATTGTGTTATACATTTACTTTAAAGGCATGCATACAAATTGTGTTATACATTTACTTTAAAGGCATGCATACAAATTGTGTTATACATTTCTTACCTAACAAATGATGTTACTTTAAAGACATGCATATAAATTGTGTTATACATTTACTTTAAAGACATGCATACAAATTGTGTTATACATTTACTTTAAAGGCATGCATACAAATTGTGTTATACATTTACTTTAAAGACATGCATACAAATTGTGTTATACATTTACTTTAAAGACGTGCATACAAATTGTGTTATACATTTACTTTAAAGGCGTGCATACAAATTGTGTTATAAATTTACTTTAAAGGCCTGCATACAAATTGTGTTATACATTTACTTTAAAGGCATGCATACAAATTGTGTTATACATTTACTTTAAAGGCATGCATACAAATTGTGTTATACATTTACTTTAAAGACATGCATACAAATTGTGTTATACATTTACTTTAAAGGCCTGCATACAAATTGTGTTATACATTTACTTTAAAGACATGCATATAAATTGTGTTATACATTTACTTTAAAAAACATGCATACAAATTGTGTTATACATTTACTTTAAAGGCATGCATACAAATTGTGTTATACATTTACTTTAAAGGCATGCATATAAATTGTGTTATACATTTACTTTAAAGACATGCATACAAATTGTGTTATACATTTACTTTAAAGACATGCATATAAATTGTGTTATACATTTACTTTAAAGGCATGCATACAAATTGTGTTATACATTTACTTTAAAGACATGCATATAAATTGTGTTATACATTTACTTTAAAGCCATGCATACAAATTGTGTTATACATTTACTTTAAAGGCATGCATACAAATTGTGTTATACATTTACTTTAAAGACATGCATACAAATTGTGTTATACATTTACTTTAAAGGCATGCATACAAATTGTGTTATACATTTACTTTAAAGGCATGCATACAAATTGTGTTATACATTTACTTTAAAGGCCTGCATACAAATTGTGTTATACATTTACTTTAAAGACATGCATATAAATTGTGTTATACATTTACTTTAAAAAACATGCATACAAATTGTGTTATACATTTACTTTAAAGGCATGCATACAAATTGTGTTATACATTTACTTTAAAGGCATGCATACAAATTGTGTTATACATTTACTTTAAAGACATGCATACAAATTGTGTTATACATTTACTTTAAAGACATGCATATAAATTGTGTTATACATTTACTTTAAAGGCATGCATACAAATTGTGTTATACATTTACTTTAAAGACATGCATATAAATTGTGTTATACATTTACTTTAAAGCCATGCATACAAATTGTGTTATACATTTACTTTAAAGGCATGCATACAAATTGTGTTATACATTTACTTTAAAGACATGCATACAAATTGTGTTATACATTTACTTTAAAGGCATGCATACAAATTGTGTTATACATTTACTTTAAAGGCATGCATACAAATTGTGTTATACATTTACTTTAAAGGCATGCATACAAATTATGTTATACATTTACTTTAAAGGCCTGCATACAAATTATGTTATACATTTACTTTAAAGGCCTGCATACAAATTGTGTTATACATTTACTTTAAAGGCATGCATACAAATTATGTTATACATTTACTTTAAAGGCCTGCATACAAATTGTGTTATACATTTACTTTAAAGGCATGCATACAAATTGTGTTATACATTTACTTTAAAGACATGCATACAAATTGTGTTATACATTTACTTTAAAGGCTTGCATACAAATTGTGTTATACATTTACTTTAAAGGCATGCATACAAATTGTGTTATACATTTACTTTAAAGGCATGCATACAAATTGTGTTATACATTTACTTTAAAGACATGCATACAAATTGTGTTATACATTTACTTTAAAGGCTTGCATACAAATTGTGTTATACATTTACTTTAAAGGCATGCATACAAATTGTGTTATACATTTACTTTAAAGGCATGCATACAAATTGTGTTATACATTTACTTTAAAGGCATGCATACAAATTGTGTTATACATTTAAAGACATGCATACAAATTGTGTTATACATTTACTTTAAAGACATGCATATAAATTGTGTTATACATTTACTTTAAAGGCGTGCATACAAATTGTGTTATACATTTCTTTCATTGAAATACTGACTCAATCATTGGCATGCAATAAAATAATTATTTTGATTCTTCGAGTAACTGAGTTTAAATGTCATTATTGTACAACTTAGAAGGTTATCTTTCTTTTCATAGTCCAGACTATGTCAAATGCTGTGTTCTTTGCATAGCCATTGACTCCAAGTATTGCTAACAGGTGAATATATCAGATCCTATGTCACAGTCAGATGATGTTACAAATACAACTTACTTCAGTTTAATTAATACATATTAATTTTATTTTGATATCTAAATTCATGGATTGGGAAGGAAATTCCATTCTTTCCGCATACATATTTTTTTATTTGGTATCTAAATTCATGGATTGGGAAGGAAATTCCATTCTTTCCGCATACATATTTTTTTTATTTGGTATCTAAATTCATGGATTGGGAAAGGAAATTCCATTGTTTCCACATACATATTTTTTTATTTGGTATCTAAATTCATGGATCGGGAAAGGAAATTCCATTGTTTCCACATACATATTATTTTCATTTGGTATCTAAATTCATGGATTGGGAAAGGAAATTCCATTGTTTCCACATACATATTATTTTTATTTGGTATCTAAATTCATGGATTGGGAAAGGAAATTCCATTGTTTCCACATACATATTTTTTTTATTTGGTATCTAAATTCATGGATTGGGAAAGGAAATTCCATTGTTTCCACATACATATTTTTTTATTTGGTATCTAAATTCATGGATTATACCAGTCATGAAATCCACAAAAAAAATATCAGTGATAAATATTTTATATGGAAGAAGATTCTGAAGATATATTATTCATAAAAATGAATTATTATTCTTTATAAAACAAAAGGCTGCAACTCAACAATCTATAGAGTTGATTCAACCCAATAACTCACTATCGAATTTACACACTGAAAATGTGTTCAACAATTGCTGAAATTAATTTTCTAAATACAATGGTTACTTTTACAAAGTCTTTACATAAAATATGTTATCAAATTTATGTGCAGTATATTTTACAGATTCAGTTCTTGTACAGTATATAGTATAGATTCAGTTCTTGTAAAGTATATAGTACAGTCCCATTTAATGTACAGTATATAGTACAGCTTCAGTTATTATACAGTATATAGTACAGATTCATTTCTTGTACAGTATATAGTACAGCCTAAAATTTGTGTAGAGCATATAGGAAAGCCTCAATAGTTGGAACCTCTAATGACATAGTGAATAATTGCCAGAGAGAAATCGAGCCAGTCAAATAAAACAATTATTAGACAGAAGAATTTTATTTTTCCTTCACCTATTGAAAAGACAGTCACCCTGTGCTCTAAGCAAGTCAACTAAGTGATAAAAATTTTGAACCTAAAATAAAACATGTTTGAATTGAATGCAGTCCTATAATTATCCTTCACATGATGTTATGCATAGAATGGGGATTTATTATTTTCTCCAAGTAATTCCTAATACCGTAAGTTTTAAATATTTCAAATATGTATAATAGTTTTATTGAATATATCCCTTAATAAAATATAAGAAAGACTGAGTAAACAATTATTAATCAGGTCGATAAGATACTTACCCTTTGGAGAAAATGGCTGTGCATCTACCTCATGTCCAACTGATTCATCCTGGCCACTCACTACAGATTGAAAAATGATTTAAAATGGTATGGAATTCACTACTAAGCTTACTATGGTGGCGCTCTACAGTTTCGTACTTTGCATAGGGTTAGAATTTTAAAGAAAAATAATTTTCTGGGATTTCTTCACTGGTTATACTGGCAATATAATAAAGACTTTGTATATCTTAGGTGTTGGGAGAAGAACTTTCAATTCCCTTTATTTTGATGTATGATTGATGGGTGTACTTTAGGTTCTAGAGTATACAGCTTGGGCTAACATAAGATGTGCTCATGTAAACAAACTGCTAGCTCCGTTCATTTTAACTCCCTGGACTTCAGAGGTAAATTGTAGAAAAATGGTACGATAACTTTTTTTACTTTTCAGATATTTTGTAATTTGTTCATTGCACTTTCAGAAGCTGCTATTGCCTACTTCAGCAAAATTCGTTTTCCCTAGTTTAATAACTGCTAAAGTTAGTGTACTTTTGATTAATTCTGGCTAATTTTTCAAGCACATTGGAGCATCCATTTTGTTATACCATGCGCTTAGATCATTTACAATTTCCACAAGTGCAGTATCCAAAGAAATATCCCACATTACATCAAAGTAGCATTGAGATATGCCAAAATTATCTCCATTGTGCATGTTACAAATGCAAACAACTTCACCTCACATACGTCACTATCTTAAAAGTACATATTAACTGGTGAGCGCCCCCTATAAAAGTTGTGTTATAACTTACTTGGATAAAGAAGAGTGTCAAAAGCTTAAACTTCAAAGTTCTACTCACTGACAACAAAGTCACCAAGTTTCAATCTTTTTAGTATTACATTTAGTGAGTTGTTTCCCTTTTCCTGGTTCAGACTGTCAAAAGTGTCATTTTCTCTACATTTTCATTAACACCAACAAATTACAAATTTAACTGGATCCTTGCAGTCATTACCTGAAATTACCTGATATCATGAACCTCACATGTGAATATTAAAATGATATAAGACTGTACTTATTTGGACAAATCTAATGATGTTTTTGACCATAAAGCATTTTACATACGTTTTCCTAGGTGCATCTTACAACTCACAGACCTGATCTTGTTAAAGTCAATACTTTGTATGCCTGTCATGCAGTTTCTAATCTTGAAAATCCTAAGTCTGCCCTGACTTTTAAATATCTTTTAGAGACATTATTTTGTAGCTGTGTGGAATCAGCCATGGTACAAACAGAAGACCAAGCAATCTAAACAACTTGAGACGGACTAGTTAGCATACAACCCTTAGTCAGTATACCATTGATTTACATAGACTTTAATAATTCTGTTTGCTTCAATGGCTGCTTTGTTGAGCAGCACAGAGACATGCATGCCTGACTTGTTTCAAGTTTGCTGTGGCATAAAATTTTTAAAATGATGAGGTCATTTGGGACTCCATTAAAGTCTTCACGTGACAAGGTCATTTTGGACAACATTAAAAGTCTGGTTGATGAAAGATGTAAGGCCAGCCTTGGTTGCATATTTTGGTGAGGTTATGAGATTCAGCCCAAATGGATGACGCCCACACTTGAAATGCTATAAACATCTGATTATGACCACCACAATTATTCATGGTTAAACTATACCAAACAAATGAGGGATCCCCAATCAATTAACATCCTTGAAGAGTGAGGGATCCCGAACCAATTAACATCCTTGAAGAGTGTCTATTTTGCATGGCTGTTCTCACAGCAGCTGTCAACTTGTACATCAGTCTTTTCCGTCAGATTTGGTGCATGGAACGGTCCAGCAGCAGTGTTATGTAGGTAGTGTCCTTCAATCTTATGAAGATAATAAAAATACCTCAGGAAGTAGTGTAATAGAATAGGAAGGCAATGTTCAATAAATATAAATCTCCCAAAGCAAGCAAAGGCAGTGTCATTTCCTGTACAAATCTCTCCATTTGGGACTGAATCAAATACTGCATCAAGATCTTAAAATATTACTGATCTCCTCAGTTCAAATAGAAAAGGATGTAGCTGTTTAAATAGACAGGATGTAACTGTTTAAAAAGGAAAGGCTGTAACTGTTTACATAGACAGGATGTAACTATTCAAATAGACAGGATGTAACTGTTTAAATAGACAGGCTGTAACTGTTCAAATAGACAGGATGTAACTGTTCAAATAGACAGGCTGTAACTGTTCAAATATACAGGCTGTAACTGTTTAAATGGACATGATGCAGCTGTTCAAATAGACATGATATCACTGATCAAATAGACACAATATTACTGTTCAAATAGACAGGATGTAACTGTTCAAATAGACAGGATGTCACTGTTCAAATAGACAGGATCTAACTGCTTAAATAGACAGTGTGTAACTGTTTAAATAGACAGAGTGTAACTGTTTAAATAGACAGGATGTAACTGTTCAAATAGACAGGATGTAACTGTTCAAATAGACAGAATGTAACTGTTTAAATAGACAGAATGTAACTGATTAAATTGACAGGATTTAACTGTTTAAATAGATAGAATGTAATAGTTTAAATATACAGAATGTAACTGTTTTAATAGACAGGATGTAACTCTCCAAATAAACAGGATGTAACTGTCACTGTAGGCATAGTTTACCATGGGAGGGGTGGGGACATTAAGGCATGACTGACTATACTATCTTTCAATGATGGTCTTAGGGACTTCAACTTCATCCATCCATCTTTAATCTCTTGTTCAAAACTGTGATCATATTCCATCTGACCACAATAGCAGATTTTCTACCCCGTGAAGACTGTTTCCACTTTAAGTGCAAGTGAGATTTCTACATTATAAACTGTAAGTAACTAAGTAAAATGTGCCATTCAGTATAAATCAATTCATACTCCATGAGAACTAAGTAAAATGTGCCATTCAGTATAAATCAATTCTTACTCCATGATAACTAAGTAAAATGTGCCATTCAGTATAAATATAATTCTTACTCCATGATAACTAAGTAAAATGTGCCATTCAGTATAAATCAATTATTACTCCATGATAACTAAGTAAAATGTGCCATTTATATAAATCAATTCTTACTTCATGATAACTAAGTAAAATGTACCATTCAGTATAAATCAATTCTTACTCCATGATAACTAAGTAAAATGTGCCATTCAGTATAAATCAATTCTTACTCCATGATAACTAAGTAAAATGTGCCATTCAGTATAAATCAATTCTTACTCCATGATAACTAAGTAAAATGTGCCATTCAGTATAAATCAATTCTTACTCCATGATAACTAAGTAAAATGTGCCATTCAGTATAAATATAATTCTTACTCCATGATAACTAAGTAAAATGTGCCATTCAGTATAAATCAATTATTACTCCATGATATTTAAGTAAAATGTGCCATTTATATAAATCAATTCTTACTTCATGATAACTAAGTAAAATGTACCATTCAGTATAAATCAATTCTTACTCCATGATAACTAAGTAAAATGTGCCATTCAGTATAAATCAATTCTTACTCCATGATAACTAAGTAAAATGTGCCATTCAGTATAAATCAATTCTTACTCCATGATAACTAAGTAAAATGTGCCATTCAGTATAAATCAATTCTTACTCCATGATAACTAAGTAAAATGTGCCATTCAGTATAAATCAATTCTTACTCCATGATAACTAAGTAAAATGTGCCATTCAGTATAAATCAATTCTTACTCCATGATAACTAAGTAAAATGTGCCATTCAGTATAAATCAATTCTTACTCCATGATAACTAAGTAAAATGGGCCATTCAGTATAAATCAAATTCATACCCCATGATAACTAAGTAAAATGGGCCATTCAGTATAAATCAAATTCATACCCCATGATAACTAAGTAAAATGTGCCATTCAGTATAAATCAATTCTTACTCCATGATAACTAAGTAAAATGTATCATTCAGTATAAATCAATTCTTACTCCATGATAACGAAGTAAAATGTGCCATTCAGTATAAATCAATTCTTACTCCATGATAACTAAGTAAAATGGGCCATTCAGTATAAATATAATTCTTACTCCATGATAACTAAGTAAAATGTGCCATTCAGTATAAATCAATTCTTACTCCATGATAACTAAGTAAAATGTGCCATTCAGTATAAATCAATTCTTACTCCATGATAACTAAGTAAAATGGGCCATAAAGTATAAATCAAATTCATACCCCATGATAACTAAGTAAAATGGGCCATTCAGTATAAATATAATTCTTACTCCATGATAACTAAGTAAAATGGGCCATTCAGTATAAATCAATTCTTACTCCATGATAACTAAGTAAAATGTGCCATTCATTATAAATCAATTCTTACTCCATGATAACTAAGTAAAATGTGCCATTCAGTATAAATCAATTCTTACTCCATGATAACTAAGTAAAATGGGCCATAAAGTATAAATCAAATTCATACCCCATGATAACTAAGTAAAATGGGCCATTCAGTATAAATATAATTCTTACTCCATGATAACTAAGTAAAATGTGCCATTCAGTAGAAATCAATTCTTACTCCATGATAACTAAGTAAAATGTGCCATTCAGTATAAATCAATTCTTACTCCATGATAACTAAGTAAAATGTGCCATTCAATATAAATCAATTCTTACTCCATGATAACTAAGTAAAATGTGCCATTCAGTATAAATCAATTCTTACTCCAAAATAATTAAGTAAAATGTGCCATTCAGTATAAATCAATTCTTACTCCATGATAACTAAGTAAAATGTGCCATTCAGTATAAATCAATTCTTACTCCATGATAACTAAGTAAAATGTGCCATTCAGTATAAATCAATTCTTACTCCATGATAACTAAGTAAAATGTGCCATTCAGTATAAATCAATTCTTACTCCATGATAACTAAGTAAAATGTGCCATTCAGTATAAATCAATTCTTACTCCATGATAACTAAGTAAAATGTGCCATTCAGTATAAATCAATTCTTACTCCATGATAACTAAGTAAAATGTGCCATTCAGTAGAAATCAATTCTTACACCATGATAACTAAGTAAAATGGGCCATTCAGTATAAATCAATTCTTACTCCATGATAACTAAGTAAAATGGGCCATTCAGTAGAAATCAATTCTTACTTCATGATAACTAAGTAAAATGTGCCATTCAGTATAAATCAATTCTTACTCCATGATAACTAAGTAAAATGTGCCATTCAGTATAAATCAATTCTTACTCCATGATAACTAAGTAAATGTGCTATTCAGTAGAAATCAATTCTTACTCCATGATAACTAAGTAAAATGTGCCATTCAGTATAAATCAATTCTTACTCCATGATAACTAAGTAAAATATGCCATTCAGTATAAATCAATTCTTACTCCATGATAACTAAGTAAAATGTGCCATTCAGTATAAATCAATTCTTACTCCATGATAACTAAGTAAAATGTGCCATTCAGTATAAATCAATTCTTACCCCATGATAACTAAGTAAAATGTGCCATTCAATATAAATCAATTCTTACTCCATGATAACTAAGTAAAATGTGCCATTCAGTATAAATCAATTCTTACTTCATGATAACTAAGTAAAATGTGCCATTCAGTATAAATCAATTCTTACTCCATGATAACTAAGTAAAATGTGCCATTCAGTATAAATCAATTCTTACTCAATGGTAACTAACTAAAATGTGCCATTCAGTATAAATCAATTCTTACTCAATGATAACTAAGTAAAATGTGCCATTCAGTAGAAATCAATTCTTACTCCATGATAACTAAGTAAAATGTGCCATTCAGTAGAAATCAATTCTTACCCCATGATAACTAAGTAAAATGGGCCATTCAGTAGAAATCAATTCTTACTCCATGATAACTAAGTAAAATGTGCCATTCAGTAGAAATCAATTCATACCCCATGATAACTAAGTAAAATGGGCCATTCAGTATAAATATAATTCTTACCCATGATAACTAAGTAAAATGTGCCATTCAGTATAAATCAATTCTTACTCCATGATAATTAAGTAAAATGTGCCATTCAGTATAAATCAATTCTTACTCCATGATAACTAAGTAAAATGGGCCATTCAGTAGAAATCAATTCTTACCCCATGATAACTAAGTAAAATGGGCCATTCAGTATAAATCAATTCTTACTCCATGATAACTAAGTAAAATGTGCCATTCAATATAAATCAATTCATACTCCATGATAACTAAGCAAAATGTGCCATTCAGTATAAATCAATTCTTACCCCATGATAACTAAGTAAAATGTGCCTTTCAGTATAAATCAATTCTTACTCCATGATAACTAAGTAAAATGTGCCATTCAGTAGAAATCAATTCTTACCCCATGATAACTAATTAAAATGGGCCATTCAGTATAAATCAATTCTTACTCCATGATAACTAAGTAAAATGTGCCATTCAGTATAAATCAATTCTTACCCCATGATAACTAAGTAAAATGTGCCATTCAGTATAAATCAATTCTTACTCCATGATAACTAAGTAAAATGTGCCATTCAGTATAAATCAATTCTTACTCCATGATAACTAAGTAAAATGTGCCATTCAGTATAAATCAATTCTTACTCCATGATAAAATTGGTTGTGTCTCCTCTTCATGTTCAGTAGGTTCAGCATGGACAGTCACTGATGAGTCTGAAAATTTGAAAAATTGTTTAAAGAAATTATCTGCAATTCACTACCTAACAAATGATGTTACTTTAAAGGTGTGCATACAAATTGTGTTATACATTTACTTTAAAGACGTGCATACAAATTGTTATACATTTACTTTAAAGACATGCATACAAATTGTGTTATAAATTTACTTTAAAGGCCTGCTTACAAATTGTGTTATACATTTACTTTAAAGGCCTGCATACAAATTGTGTTATAAATTTACTTTAAAGGCCTGCATACAAATTGTGTTATACATTTACTTTCAAGGCATGCATACAATTTGTGTTATACATTTACTTTAAAGACATGCATACAAATTGTGTTATACATTTACTTTAAAGGCGTGCAAAGAAATTGTGTTATACATTTACTTTAAAGGCCTGCATACAAATTGTGTTATACATTTACTTTAAAGACATGCATACAAATTGTGTTATACATTTACTTTAAAGGCGTGCATACAAATTGTGTTATACATTTACTTTAAAGACATGCATACAAATTGTATTATACATTTACTTTAAAGGCGTGCATACAAATTGTGTTATACATTTCTTTCATTGAAATACTGACTCAATCATTGGCATGCAATAAAATAATTATTTTGATTCTTCGAGTAACTGAGTTTAAATGTCATTATTGTACAACTTAGAAGGTTATCTTTCTTTTCATAGTCCAGACTATGTCAAATGCTGTGTTCTTTGCATAGCCATTGACTCCAAATAACGCTAACAGGTGAATATATCTGATCCTTCATCACCGTCAGATGATGTTACAAATACAACTTCAGTCATTTTTTTAATGCTATCAATATCACATAGAAATATAAAGGGCATTTAAGATTCTACTGGCTTGCCTGACTTTAAAAAGTATACAAGTATTTTGTTTTATGTTTTCTGAGTTAACACCATTTTTTAGTGCAAGATCACCGCCAGAAAATCCTGGTAAAAACCGCTAGTATAGAAAATCCTGGTTAAAAAAAACCTCCAGTATAGAAAATCCTGGTAAAAACCACCATATAGAAAATCCTGGTAAAAACCACACAGGAAGCTTAAGGCGAATTTTCTCATATAACCACACTGACCATGCAGACAGACTCGAGATGGCAGTGATTGGTAAAAGTGAACACATTAGAGTACTTGACCATCCATATTGTATTTTAAAATTCAATATCTGACAAGTTACATATATAATATTATACAGAATTAGTATCTAGAACTGCAAACATCATTAGGAATTAGTTTCCGATTAATAAGTCGCTAAAATTGTATTATTTATATAAGCAAGAAATTTCTGGTTCTCCTATAAAACACAACCACACACTGTTCTATAAGCAAGTCAGCTTACCCAACTTTACAACAATAAATGATTATAACATCTTGGAAATGAATGATTATAACATCTTGGAAGTGAATGATTATAACATGCTGGAAGTGAATGATTATAACATGTTGGAAGTGAATGATTATAACATGTCAGAAGTGAATGATTATAACATGTCAGAAGTGAATGATTATAACATGGTGGAAGTGAATAATTATAACATGTTGGAAGTGAATGACTATAACATGTCAGAAATGAAAGATTATAACATGTCAAAAGTGAATGATTATAACATGGTGGAAGTGAATAATTATAACATGTTGGAAGTGAATGCTTATAACATGTATGAAGTGAATGATTATAACATGCTGTAACTGAATGATTATAACATATCAGAAGTAAATGATTATAACATGTTTGAAGTGAATACTTGAATGGTCTTCACATGCTATAAATAAAAAAAAGGAAATGTATTATTTTGTCCTACACAATATCTCAATTTACAAGTTTTAGAGTTTAAAACAAGGAAATGTATTATTTTTCCCTACACAATATTTTAATTTACAAGTTTTAAAGGTTTAAAACAAGGAAATGTATTATTTTGTCCTACACAATATTTCAATTTACAAGTTTTAAAGGTTTAAAACAGGGAAATGTATTTTTTCTGTCCTACACAATATTTCAATTTACAAGTTTTAAAGGTTTAATACAAGGAAATGTATTATTTTTCCCTACACAATATTTCAATTTACAAGTTTTAAAGGTTTAAAACAAGGAAATTTATTATTTTGTCCTACACAATATTTCAACTTACAAGTTTTAAAGGTTTAAAACAAGGAAATGTATTATTTTGTCCTACACAATATTTCAATTTACAAGTTTTAAAGGTTTAAAACAATGAAATATATTATTTTGTCCAACACAATATTTTAATTTACAAGTTTTAAAAATGAAGGCCGTATTGCATGTATCATTTGAAAAATATAACAAGTAAAATCAGGCAAACTTAATTCTTACCTGATGGTAACATTTTTTGTTCCTCCATTTCAATTGCAGCTGTATTTTGACCATTCTCTTGAGAATCTAAAATATTGAATAAATGTTTAAAGAAATTGTTTGCAGTTAATTACCTAACAAATAATCTTAATTTTAAAGCATGTATATAAACTGTGGTATTAATTTCCTAGTTAAATAATGGCCTAAAATGCAGGGACTGAAAGTGACTCATCCAGTGAGCAACTGAAATCAAATCATTATAGGACCTGCAAGGTTACCATTCTGTTTCTTGTCCAGACTATGTCATGAGTTTTCAGCATGTCCATTCATCACCAACATGTATATGTATTAGAACTGGACTGATGTTAACATACAACCTAGTTTTTTTCAGTTATTACCTGACACTGTCAACCTCATATTTGAATATGTTGTTGTTGTAGGGTTTAATGCCACGTTTTGACACATGATAGGCTAGACATGGTGGCCAGTATTAATGGTCAATGAAGAAACTGGGAAACCCCTTGTAAAGAACCACCAGCCCATGAGAAATTACTGGCAAGCCTTTTCACATACCCACACTGACAAAATCTGAGAATCGAACCCACTCAGAGATGAGATGGCAGTAATTTATAACAGAAAATACTTTAGACCACTTGGCCACTAGGGGCCCCCATATGTGAATATAAAAGCTATGTAAGATTCTACTCGCCCACCTTATCTTCAGAATATAAAGTCGTGATCAAGCATGAATACTTTACATCTGAAGAAAACAAGATGCCTTTTTGTCTGTTTCCCTATTGTTTCTTCATCTGTCTGTCTGTTAACCTGTTACTTTATTTGTCTGTTCTAAATCTTGTAAATGTTTGTTTAAAAAATATTAATAGGGGAGAATTTTTTTAATTTTTTTTTTAATTAAGATGTATTTTCACCCCCTGAGACTGGTATGCATTTGATACAGACTGGTATGCATTTGATGCAGACTGATTCCTCAACTTCATCGTCATCATCAGTCTCTTGACCTAGTGTGGTCATTGAGGCACTGTGCTGTTGAACATCTGACCAGTTACCTCCACTTGTCTCGATCATATGCCAATACCTGTGTCTCCGCAAAACATTTCCTGGTCCATTCTGTGATGTTGACAGTCCACGTTTTTCTCTATTTAACTCTTTCTGCCATCCTGGACACTGCCCTGCAGTACTGTTGTGGATAAACTGTTGGCTTTAGTGACATAGCCATACCATTTCAGCTTTCTCTTTGACAGTGGAGGTCTTCATAATGGCTTACTTTGCGTCTGATGGTATTATGCACTTCTTCATTTGTGATGATTCTGTTGCATCTCATTTAAAGTACCTGTATCCTTCATTTTAATTCTGCTGTCAGGGTCCAGGCCTCACATGAATACAAAAAGATTGAGATGACTAGTGCTCTCAATAGTCTGATTTTAGTTTTCAGACATATATTTGTCTCTCTAGATGGGTCTTAGCTTTGACATAGCTGCCATTGTTTGTGCTGCTCCTGACGAACTTTCTGCTCTTGATCCCTCTTCCTTGATTATAGAATCAAGATATTTGAATTGGCCCAATGTTTCCATTCCTGTCCTCTGACATTAATCTTGGCTGAAATTTGTTTGCCACTATTTGTCATCAGCTTTGTCTTCCTGGCGTTTATCTCCATGTCAAATCTGGAAGATATTTAATCCAGGTTCTTCACTAAGGTGGCAAGCTTGTCTGCACTGCCTGCCAGCCTATCAAGGTTGTCTGCAAAGCGTAGGTCGGTGATGTTAACACCCTCCAATGCTGACTGTCCCACAGCGGTTTTCCAGGGCTTCGCTCATGATGCGCTCTAAGTAGATGTTGGAAAGCGTGGGTGACAGGAGACAGCCTTGATGTACTCCAACTGTTGTCTTGAACCAGTCCCCCACAGAACCTTGAGCATCAACTTCACTGGTAGCCTTGGTGTACAGCTGCTTGATGGTGTTAGTCAGCTTTTGACCCATGTTGTACTTCTTCATTGTGGCCCACAATGCCCCATGCCACACTCTGTCAAAAGCCTTTTGAAATCTATAAACACATGATAGATGTCTTGTTGATGTTGTGTGTACTTTTCACACAGAACACTAAGATTGAATATTTTTTCTGTTGTGCTTCTTCCACTCTGGAACCCTGCCTGTCCTTCACTGATTATCTCTTCTGCTTGTGGGTTCAGTCTGTTCAAGACGATCTTCAGCATCACCTTACTAGCATGGCTGATCAAACTGATGGTTCTGTAATATTGGCACAGCTTGAGATTGCCATATTGCCTTGGTCACTGATTGATGGTATTGGTCAACTTCCCCAACTTACTTTCACTATATAAAATGCTTCATACTTGATCTGTAACACATTTAGTTTTGTGTGGAGATACATCTGACCATGTTATAACCTTTGAATTTTGCAATGTAAGATATCATTCTGCTATCAAAAAGTCAAGATGATAAAGTACTGGATCAGTTTATAATTAGATCCCTTGACATTATTAACAGGAAACAAGAAGTCCAGGTAATCCTTGTATCACTCATCATTTCAAAGATGATTAACCAGAGCACTAAAAATGTTTTTTGTTGGAATGCCCATGCTGATATGACATTTTGCCCAATAGAACAGTGATAACAAGTTTATCAAGATGGATACCAAGCTGGCATACTGGTGGTAAGAAATCTTCTGGTGAAAACATTGTATGAAGAAACTATAAGAATGAGATTTTAAAGATGGCTGTCATGACAACCATACTGTATTTAGGATCAACCATCCAGAGAGTTGACATTATAAAAAGTCTTTTAAAGATGGCTGTCATGACGACCATACTGTATTTAGGATCAACCATCTAGAGAGTTGACATTATAAAAAGTCTTCAGTGAAAACCCGATGTCAATATGCATGTTAAAGACCAATACAATACATCCAAAGTAGACATATTAAACTATTAAACATTCTGACTTAATGACCAACGAATATATTCCAAGAACAGGTTGGAGCAGTACTAGGCAAATTAAAGAATGTGATCTTATGTTTAAAACATGCAATGAACTCTTGAAACCACGGCACCACCAATGATATAAAAAAAATCTGAACAATGGTGGGATTGGAGAAAGATAGGCAAGATAAAAAAATTATTAAAATTGTTATTTAAATATCTACAGGAAAAAATTAACCAAATTATGTCTTACTTATTAGCCCCATTCATGTATATAACCCTGATGATAACACAGTATCACATAACCCCCTTCATGGATATAACCCTGAGGACAAAACAGTATCACATAAGCACATTCAGGGATATAACCCTGAGGACAATACAGTATCACATACATCCATTCATGGTTATAACCCTGATGACAACACAGTATCATATAACCCCTTCATGGATATAACACTGAGGACAATAGAGTATCATCCCCTTTATGGATATATAACCCTGATAACAATACAGAATCACATAACCCCCTTGATGAATATAATCCTGAGGACAATACAATATCAAATAAGCCCCTTCATGGATACAACCCTGAGGACAATACAGTATCACAAAAGCCCATTCATGGATATAACCCTAAGGACAATACAGTATCATATAATGTCCATTCATGGATATAACCCTGAGGACAACACAGTATCACATAACCCCCTTCATGGATATAACCCTGAGGACAATACAGTATCACATAAGTCCATTCATGGATATAACCCTGAGGACAACACAGTATCACAAAAGCCCATTCATGGATATAACCCTGAGGACAATACAGTATCACATAAGTCCATTCATAAATATGCACATATCTGCCAAAATGAGGACATGTGAATAAGTCATGAATATACAGACTGATATGTAAGAAAATTCCGGAATCACAAAATTGAAGTAACAGTAACCTGTTTGAGATGAGTTACTTTTTTAAATACATTCTCATATTATTCACTTTTGAATGAGGTTAATTTACTCTTTTTGAAATACATTCTCATATTATTAATTTTTAAATGAGGTTAATTTCCTTTTTTGAAATACATTCTCAGATTATCAATTTTTAAATGAGGTTAATTTAGGGGTATTGACAAATGTGTGTGTTGATGGACATACATGGATACCAATATGATCATATCAAGTTTATGTTATGTTGGGCTGGACATGAAATCTTAAGATAACATGAAAAAAACAACATTTGCCTGTCTATGATTTCTTACCTCCATTCTGCATAAGAATATTGTATTTTCTTCGTCTATAGTAGATGCATAGAACTACTATCACTACTACTGCAAGTACAAGGAAGGTACAACCAATGGATACAGGAATGTTCCTGAAAAAAAAAAAGAATCTATTTGCTATTATCAAACATGCAAAACAAGGCACACGGCATAGGTAAAAGTTCATGCCCCTGACCCTGAGCTATTTTAAATCTAATATAAATCCAAGAGGGTGGGAAAAAATAGAACAATGAGGTCAATCAAGGGCATGGATGAAAAACAAATAAAGAGATATATTATGGGCAACAAATGGATGCCACAGTGATTGTTGTGTTTAACTTAAACCATTATCAGTCTTGAAACTGGTGTAGAGACATTAACATATATCATTATTCTCATTCATCTCTCTCTCTCTCTCTCTCTCATATATATATACAAGGATGGTCGTCATACACTGTGGTATTTTAAGTATCATATAATGTGGTATTTTAAGTATCATATACTGTGGTATTTTAAGTATCATATACTGTGGTATTTTTAGTATCATATACTGTGGTATTTTAAGTATCATATACTGTGGTATTTTAAGTATCATATACTGTGGTATTTTAAGTATCATATACTGTGGTATTTTAAGTATCATATACTGTGGTATTTTTAGTATCATATACTGTGGTATTTTTAGTATCATACACTGTGGTATTTTAAGTATCATATACTGTGGTATTTTAAGTATTATATACTGTGGTATTTTAAGTATTATATACTGTGGTATTTTAAGTATCATATACTGTGGTATTTTTAGTATCATATACTGTGGTATTTTAAGTATCATATACTGTGGTATTTTAAGTATCATATACTGTGGTATTTTAAGTATCATATACTGTGGTATTTTAAGTATCATATACTGTGGTATTTTAAGTATCATACATTGTGGTATTTTAAGTATCATATACTGTGGTATTTTAAGTATCATATACTGTGGTATTTTAAGTATCATATACTGTGGTATTTTTAGTATCATATACTGTGGTATTTTAAGTATTATATACTGTGGTATTTTAAGTATTATATACTGTGGTATTTTAAGTATCATATACTGTGGTATTTTAAGTATCATATACTGTGGTATTTTAAGTATCATATACTGTGGTATTTTAAGTATCATATACTGTGGTATTTTAAGTATCATACACTGTGGTATTTTAAGTATTATATACTGTGGTATTTTAAGTATCATATACTGTGGTATTTTAAGTATCATATACTGTGGTATTTTAAGTATCATACACTGTGGTATTTTAAGTATCATATACTGTGGTATTTTAAGTATCATACACTGTGGTATTTTAAGTATTATATACTGTGGTATTTTTAGTATCATATACTGTGGTATTTTTAGTATCATATACTGTGGTATTTTAAGTATCATACACTGTGGTATTTTAAGTATTATATACTGTGGTATTTTAAGTATTATACACTGTGGTATTTTAAGTATTATATACTGTGGTATTTTAAGTATCATATACTGTGGTATTTTAAGTATTATATACTGTGGTATTTTAAGTATTATATACTGTGGTATTTTAAGCATTATATACTGTGGTATTTTAAGTATCATATACTGTGGTATTTTAAGTATCATATACTGTGGTATTTTAAGTATCATACACTGTGGTATTTTAAGTATTATACACTGTGGTATTTTAAGTATCATATAATGTGGTATTTTAAGTATCATATAGTGTGGTATTTTTAGTATCATACACTGTGGTATTTTAAGTATCATATACTGTGGTATTTTAAGTATCATATACCGTGGTATTTTAAGTATCATGCATTGTGGTATTTTAAGTATTATATACTGTGGTATTTTAAGTATCATATACTGTGGTATTTTAAGTATTATATACTGTGGTATTTTAAGTATTATATACTGTGGTATTTTAAGTATTATATACTGTGGTATTTTAAGTATCATACACTGTGGTATTTTAAGTATCATACACTGTGGTATTTTAAGTATCATATACTGTGGTATTTTTAGTATCATACACTGTGGTATTTTAAGTATCATACACTGTGGTATTTTAAGTATCATATACTATGGTATTTTAAGTATCATACACTGTGGTATTTTAAGTATTATATACTGTGGTATTTTAAGTATCATACACTGTGGTATTTTAAGTATCATATAATGTGGTATTTTAAGTATCATACACTGTGGTATTTTAAGTATCATACACTGTGGTATTTTAAGTATTATATACTGTGGTATTTTAAGTATCATACACTGTGGTATTTTAAGTATCATACACTGTGGTATTTTAAGTATTATATACTGTGGTATTTTAAGTATCATATACTGTGGTATTTTAAGTATCATATACTGTGGTATTTTAAGTATCATATACTGTGGTATTTTAAGTATCATATACTGTGGTATTTTAAGTATCATATAGTGTGGTATTTTAAGTATCATATACTGTGGTATTTTAAGTATCATACACTGTGGTATTTTAAGTATTATATACTGTGGTATTTTAAGTATCAAACACTGTGGTATTTTAAGTATCATATAATGTGGTATTTTAAGTATCATATACTGTGGTATTTTAAGTATCATATACTGTGGTATTTTAAGTATCATATACTGTGGTATTTTAAGTATCATATAGTGTGGTATTTTAAGTATCATACATTGTGGTATTTTAAGTATCATATACTGTGGTATTTTAAGTATCATATACTGTGGTATTTTAAGTATTATATACTGTGGTATTTTAAGTATCATACACTGTGGTATTTTAAGTATCATATACTGTGGTATTTTAAGTATCATATACTGTGGTATTTTAAGTATCATACACTGTGGTATTTTAAGTATTATATACTGTGGTATTTTAAGTATCATATACTGTGGTATTTTAAGTATCATATACTGTGGTATTTTAAGTATCATATACTGTGGTATTTTAAGTATCATATACTGTGGTATTTTAAGTATCATACACTGTGGTATTTTAAGTATCATATACTGTGGTATTTTAAGTATCATATACTGTGGTATTTTAAGTATCATATACTGTGGTATTTTAAGTATCATATACTGTGGTATTTTAAGTATCATACACTGTGGTATTTTAAGTATCATATAATGTGGTATTTTAAGTATCATATACTGTGGTATTTTAAGTATCATATACTGTGGTATTTTAAGTATCATATACTGTGGTATTTTAAGTATCATATAGTGTGGTATTTTAAGTATCACAGATTGTGGTATTTTAAGTATCATATACTGTGGTATTTTAAGTATCATATACTGTGGTATTTTAAGTATTATATACTGTGGTATTTTAAGTATCATACACTGTGGTATTTTAAGTATCATATACTGTGGTATTTTAAGTATCATATACTGTGGTATTTTAAGTATCATACACTGTGGTATTTTAAGTATTATATACTGTGGTATTTAAAGTATCATATACTGTGGTATTTTAAGTATCATATACTGTGGTATTTTAAGTATCATATACTGTGGTATTTTAAGTATCATATACTGTGGTATTTTAAGTATCATACACTGAGGTATTTTAAGTATCATATACTGTGGTATTTTAAGTATTATATACTGTGGTATTTTAAGTATCATACACTGTGGTATTTTAAGTATCATATACTGTGGTATTTTAAGTATCATATACTGTGGTATTTTAAGTATCATATACTGTGGTATTTTAAGTATCAAATTGTACAAGCATATCAAAATGTGATCCATGATAATAGTCCATGTTTTACAAGACACATGCTTTATTGAGAGACACTTTATAGTGAGAAACACTTGATAGTGAGAAACACTATAGTGAGACACTTTATAATGAGAGACACTTTATAGTGAGATACTTTATAATGAGAGATACCTTATAGTGAGATACTTTATAATGAGAGACATTTTATACTGAGAGATACTTTATAGTGAGATACACTTTCTAGTGAGAGATACTTTATAATGTGAGATACCTTATAATGAGAGACACTTTATAGTGAGATATTTTATAATGAGAGACACTTTATAGTGAGATACTTTATAATGAGAGATACCTTATAGTGGGATACTTTATAATGAGATACACTTTATACTGAGAGATACTTTATAGTGAGATACACTTTCTAGTGAGAGATACTTTATAATGTGAGATACACTTTATACTGAGAGATACTTTATAGTGAGATACTTTTTAATGAGATACACTTTATACTGAGAGATACTTTATAGTGAGATACACTTTCTAGTGAGAGATACTTTATGGTGAGAGACATGTTTAGTGAGAGATGTTTAGTGAGAGACACCTTATGGTGAGAAACAATTTATAGTGGGAGATACTCTATACTGACAGACACTTTATAGTGAAAGACACTTCATAGTGAGAGACACTTTATACTGTGAGACACTTTCTAGTGAGTGACCATTTTATATACAATATCAGTCTACTTACTTTATGGCCTATACACAATCTACCTCCAGTGAAGTAGTAGGCAGTAAAAGCATGTTAGTTTTGTTTATTTTATCTGAAATAAATAATCAACATTATAAATTAAGAAGTCTTTTGGCACTGGGTTTTTAAGCTATTATGTACCAAGATATGTTGGAAATTCAGTATGAATACATGAGTAACATTGCAAAGTAGAACCTCATCAGAATCCTGTAAGCAGTGGATACAAGAGGAAGACAAGAGATTCACTCCAGGCATAGTTAATGCAGTCTTGCTCTTGAAACAATACCAAGAAGCTCGACTTACTTTTTCACCTGACATTTTTAACACCTAGGTGTTAGTCGCCAATAGATTAGAATTCAGTCTAAAAGAGAAATTACCAAACTGTGTTTATTTTATTCCATTGAAACATGAAATAATAATCCTTAAGGAGACACTTTTTAATAAGAATCTGATTGAAGCAGATTGGTAAGCTGTTTTTATTTATTACCATTTATTTTGTTTGTCAGTTCCTTCTTCTGTAGTATCATACTTATCAATAATCTTGGTCGAGTCTGAAAATGAAACAAAATATGTTTCTTATATAGTCATCTTTTGAAAGGAGATAGAATCCTTTTCATATGCATCACTCACATTCACCAAAACTGTCCTGATATTGATAGTATTGATGTATTTAGTATGGATCCAAAACTCACCAAAACTGTACTGATATTGATGGTATTGATGGCTATATTATGGATCCAAAACTCACTAATACTGTACTGATATTAACGGTATTGATGTATTTAGCATGGATCCAAAACTCACCAAAACTGTACTGATATTGATGGTATTGATGTATTTAGTATGGATCCAAAACTCACCAAAACCAACACACCATATCTCATCACACCCCCTCATTAAGAGCAACCTAATTTTGCACTATGTGTATGGTAGCCATTCATTTCAATTTTGAGAATATGTATCATCACTGTGATATTTTTTATTTCATTCAGCAGCATTTGAGTACCTTGATGGACTGATGCTCTACTCAAACGAATGTCTAAGAAATGATTGTAAGAAAAATGTTGGAATAGCTCTTCATTTAAAGAGGTAGTTAAATGAGTTGTTTTAAATCTGTTAGGTCACATTAGCAACAATTAAAAAAAAACAACTACATATAAATGTCTTAGTGAAAATCCCATATCAATACATGTATAGAAATGTCTTAGTGAAAATCCCATATCAATACATGTATAGAAATGTCTTAGTGAAAATCCCATATCAAGACAAGTATAGAAATGTCTTAGTGAAAGTCCCATATTAAGACAAGTATAGAAATGTCTTAGTGAAAGTCCCATATCAAGACAAGTATAGAAATGTCTTAGTGAAAGCTGTTTTACAATATTTAATGCAATGATTACAACAGATAAGCTGTTTTACAATATTTAATGCAATGATTACAACAGATAAGCTGTTTTACAATATTTAATGCAATGTGTACTACAGAGACAAGCTGTTTTACAATATTTAATGCAATGTTTACTACAGACAAGCTGTTTTACAATATTTAATGCAATGTTTACTACAGATAAGCTGTTTTACAATATTTAATGGAATGTTTGCTACAGATAAGCTGTTTTACAATATGTAATGTAATGTTTGCTACAGATGAGCTATTTTACAATATTTAATGCAATGTTTACTACAGATAAGCTGTTTTACAATATTTAATGCAATGTTTACTACAGATAAGCTATTTTACAATATTTAATGCAATGTTTACTACAGACAAGCTGTTTTACAATATTTAATGCAATGTTTACTACAGACAAGCTGTTTTACAATATTTAATGCAATGTGTACTACAGACAAGCTGTTTTACAATATTTAATGCAATGTTTACTACAGACAAGCTGTTTTACAATATTTAATGCAATGTTTACTACAGATAAGCTGTTTTACAATATTTAATGTAATGTTTACTACAGATAAGCTATTTTACAATATTTAATGCAATGTTTGCTAGAGGCAAGCTGTTTTACAATATTTAATGCAATGTTTATGAAAGACAACCTGTTTATAATATTTAATGCAATGTCTACTACAGATCAGCTATTTTATAATATGTAATGCAATTATGTAGAAAAGCTGCAAAACTAAAACGGATCTGGATAACAGTTTTGTAATTGAGGTTATGGATAACAGTTTTGTAATTGAGGTTATGGATAACAGTTTTGTAATTGAGGTTTAGAAGATGTTAGTGGGGAGTTTAATTCTAGTAAATATAATTATGATACACAGGTAAAGCCAGTGAAACATTTTTTGTACAGTAGAACCTATTAATATCCTAAATTTTTTTTTCAAAATTCTGTTATCTTTATTACAACCTACTTTGGATTATTTTGTCAAAAACCAGCAGAAAATGAGAAAATATCTGCAGCATGACATCAGATAGAGAATCATTACACCAGGGGTCTAGTGTGGAAAACATAATTTCAGCATGACATTACATAGAGAATCATTACACCAAGGGTCTAGTGTGGAAAACATAATTGCAGCATGACATCACATAATCATTACAACAAGGGTCTAGTGTGGAAAACATAATTTCAGCATGACATCACAGAGAGAATCATTACACCAAGGGTCAAGTGTGGAACACATAATTTCAGCATGACATCACAGAGAGAATCATTACACCAAAGATCTAGTGTAGAAAACATAATTTCAGCATGACATTACATAGAGAATCATTACAACAAGGGTCTAGTGTGGAAAACATAATTTCAGCATGACATCACAGAGAGAATCATTACACTAAGGGTCAAGTGTGGAAAACATAATTTCAGCATGACATCACATAGAGAATCATTACACCAAGGGTCTAATCTGGAATACATATAATTACAGCATACTTTAGATATCTATTAAACAAAATGTATATCTCTATTTAATTAATTAAATGTCCCCTTAGTTAGAATAATCTTCCTCTTCTTTCATAAAGAGGGTAGAATTTCTATCCTAAATTTAGAATTGACCTGTCATAACATTAGCAGCTACATTTCCATTTTTGTTTAATGGATAAAATTACTCCCATATATCTGATCTTGCAAGTCTACTTGTAAGTCTACTTGTAAGTCTGCTTGTTAGTCTACTTGTTAGTCTACTTGCAAGTCTACTTGCAAGTCTACTTGTTAGTCTACTTGTAAGTCTACTTGTTAGTCTACTTTTAAGTTTACTTGCAAGTCTACTTGTTAGTCTACTTTTAAGTCTACTTTTAAGTCTACTTGTTAGTCTACTTGTAAGTCTACTTGCAAGTCTACTTGTTAGTCTACTTTTAAGTCTACTTGCAAGTCTACTTGTTAGTCTACTTTTAAGTCTACTTGCAAGTCTACTTGTTAGTCTACTTGCAAGTCTACTTGTTAGTCTACTTGTAATCTCTACTTGCAAGTCTACTTGTTAGTCTACTTGTAATCTCTACTTGCAAGTCTACTTGTTAGTCAACTTGTAAGTCTACTTGTAAGTTTACTCCAACTGCATATACCCAGATCTTCTGTCACATTAATGCACTGACAGATCTGGGTCTATGTAGTCTGTTAGTAATCAGTAGAATAAACAAGACAGGCCCTGATCTTTTGGTGCATTAGGAAAATACAGATATGGCTCTAAGTATTTTGTGGTTTGACTAATAAAGTATAATCAAGTACAAATGGTAAAAAGAAAGCATGCTGCCTTCACACAATGGTATGCTTTAGAATTCATGATTAAACAGACTTTTGAAAATAAGCAGATTTGAATTCTTGTAACAATTTGCACATACCAATCCATGATTCATTTGTCGGTGTTGGTACAGAAGACTCTAGGCTGATGGGCTTCACAGTGCTTGAGCTGCTGAAATAAAAATGTTAAACATGAAGTTATTCTTGATGGGACATTATTGGTAAGCACAGAACAGTAATACATGACAAAAACTATACATGTAATTACAATATACATGTCATTACAATATGCATGTAATTACAATATGCATGTCATAACAATATACATCTCATTACAATATTCATGTAATTACAATATTCATGTCATAAAAATATACATGTAATTACAATATACATCTCATTACAATATACATGTCATTACAATATACATGTCATTACATTATGATTGTAATTACAATATTCATGAACCGCTCCGGTGGCCTAGTGGTTAGAGCGTCCGCCCCGGAAGCAAGAGGTCGTCGGTTTGATCCCCGGCCGAGTCATACCAAAGACTTACAAAAATGGTACTAACAGCTGCCTCGCTTGACGCTCAGCATTAAGAGGTTAGTGTTAGGACTGGTCGGCCTGGTGTCAGGATAATGTGACTGGGTGAGACATCATGCTACATGTCTGCGGCATGATGTCTCAGTGCTAGACATCACTATAAACTGCCTCACTGCAGACATCGTAGCGATATGACTGAAAAATTGTTAAAGCTACGTTAAAAATCCTAATCAAACAAACAAACAATATTCATGTGTGTGTAATTAGGATTTTTAACATAACTCACTAAGATGTCTGCAGTGAAGCAGTTTATAGTGATGTCTCCTCATGCCTCAGACATGTAGCACAATGTCTCGTCCAGTCAAATTATCCTGACATCAGGCCAACCAGTCCTAGCACTAACCTCTTCATACTGAGTGCCAAGCGAGGCAGCTGTTAGTACCACTTTTTAAAAGTCTTTGGTATGACTTGGCCAGGGATCAAACCAACGACATCCCACTTCTGCAGCGGATGCTCTAACCCCTAGGCCACTGGACACTGGAGTGGTTGTAAATACAATAATTACAATATTCATGTCATAGGTGGCGCTCTACAGTTTCGTACTTTGCATAGGGTTAGAATTTTAAAGAAAAATAATTTTCTGGGATTTCTTCACTGGTTATACTGGCAATATAATAAAGACTTTGTATATCTTAGGTGTTGGGAGAAGAACTTTCAATTCCCTTTATTTTGATATATGATTGATGGGTGTACTTTAGGTTCTAGAGTATACAGCTTGGGCTAACTTAAGATGTGCTCATGTAAACAAACTGCTAGCTCCGCATGGTCATTTTCACTCCCTGGACTTCAGAGGTAAATTGTAGAAAAATGGTCTGATAACTTTTTTTACTTTTCAGATATTTTGTAATTTGTTCATCGCACTTTCAGAAGCTGCTATTGCCTACTTCAGCAAAATTCGTTTTCCCTAGTTTAATAACTGCTAAAGTTAGTGTACTTTTGATTAATTCTGGCTAATTTTTCAAGCACATGGGAGCATCCATTTAGTTATACCATGCGCTTAGATCATTTACAATTTCCACAAGTGCAGTATCCAAAGAAATATCAGCCACATTGCATCAAAGTAGCATTGAGATATGCCAACATTATCTCCATTGTGCATGTTACAAATGCAAACAACTTCACCTCACAAACGTCACTATCTGAAAAGTACATGCTAACTGGTGAGCGCCCCCATAACAATATACATGTCATTACAATATGCGTTTCATTTGTTATGAGTCTAGGCTCTTACAGAAAGTAACATAAAAAAGTGAAAACAATAAGTTTTATCAAATTTAACAAATTATCTATTTCCCTTGAATATCAAGTGAAAAATGAGAATTTCGAAAGAGAACTTATGGTTTTACATATTAAATCCAAAAAAATCCAAGAATTAAAAAATTGAAGTCTTAGTAATAAAAAAACTCTGAATGAAACTCAAGTTCAAATCCCAATTAAATCCAAAATGGAAGATGACATATGTTGTAAGCTGCTAAGTGCTGCAGTATCAACAGTCTCTTGTTGAATCACAGAAAATATTATTCCAGTTTTCTGTATAAATTTTGATAAATGTCCTTGTCCAAAAATTAATTTAGAGTACTAGTATTTTTTAGAGAAAAGAGTCACACGAATTCAAAACAATTTGAAGAAAATTAAATAATTAGCCCAAATTGGACACAACAACTGACTATTACTCAATACATCAGTAATAAGTCTAACTAAGATGCAAAACAGATTCCCAGATGGAAATTTGTTACATGATACAAATTACATAATCCAGGAATGGCCTTGAATTAACTTAATAATTCTTACTTTGAGAAAAAATATAAATCCTAAAGAAGAAAATTGTTTTTGGTTCTGACCCAAGGCGAAAAACTAGATAGTACAGTGTTTTTATTATTAGTTGTTTATATAAAATAAAACCAGTCAGGTCAAACAGGACTAAACTGAATTTCTGGACAACATCAAATCCTGTAAATAATGTTACATTATAATATCATGTAAAGGAATTTAAAAAAATTTTTAAACTAAAACACAAATAATGAAATTAAATAAACATACACAACATATTACAATAAGCAGATATTTGCAATATTCATGTCATAACAATATACGTCATTACAATATGCATTTAATTATATATATATATATATATATATATATATATATATATATATATATATATATATATATATATATATATATAAATATATATATATACATATATATATATATATATATATATATATATATATATATATATATATATATATATCATTACAAATTACAACTCAGTGACATTCGCTAGTGAAAGGCACTTACGAGATCATATCAGTTTCTATTTGGTAAAATTTAGGAACAAATGTATGTTGTATGACACATCATTGCATATTTATGGATGGGTTTTAATGTTGTCCTTTATGGGCAGGTGTTCTTTATACATATCTGTTTGTATTAAGAAAGATTTTGCTGCATATTATCTTTATTTTTTTGTTTTTTCTTCCTCCACCAGTTATACTGGTCACCATGCATATCCTACCTTGCACTGTAAAGCTAAACCCAAACAGCAGCAAACAGACACATAGACACACACACAGACACACACACACACATGTAAAAAAGTACAGGATCAGTCACAATGATATTAACAGTTTGAAACACATTACATACTTTTATAATCCTTTATGTGAGTTTTGTCTGGATGGTTTGTTTGTTTGTTTTTTATGGTTAAACACCATTTTTCAGCACAATATATGCTATACATGGTGGCCAGTATTAATGGTGGAGGAAGAAACAGGACAAACACCGGAAAGAACCACCGACCCACGAGAAGCTACTGGCAAGCTTTCTCACATAACTACATTTGCCGAATCTTGGACTCAAACAAAAGCAGACAGAGGTGAGATGGCAGTGGTCTGTAATGGACAGCACTTTAGACCACTCGGCCACTCGGGGCACCTGTCTGGATGGTAATGTGCTAGCAGGCTGTACAGCAAGTGATAAGTAATATACACCACTCCTTTAGGCAATTTATACCACTCCCATAGGTAATTTACACCACTCCCTTAGGTAATTTACACCACTCCCTTAGGTAATTTACACCACTCCCAGAGATAATTTACACCACTCCCAGAGATAATTTACACCACTCCCTTAAGTAATTTACACCACTTCCTTAGATAATTTACACCACTCTCTTAGGTAATTTTACACCACTCTCTTAGGTAATTTACACCACTCCCTTAGGTAATTTACACCACTCCCTTAGGTAATTTACACCACTCCCAGAGATAATTTACACCACTCCCAGAGATAATTTACACCACTCCATTAAGTAATTTACACCACTTCCTTAGATAATTTACACCACTCTCTTAGGTAATTTTACACCACTCTCTTAGGTAATTTACACCACTCCCTTAGGTAATTTACACCACTCTCTTAGGTAATTTACACCACTCCCATAGGTAATTTACACAACTCCCTTAGGTAATTTACACCACTCTCTTAGGTAATTTACACAACTCCCATTGGTAATTTACACCACTCCCTTAGGTAATTTACACTACTCCCTTGATAACTCATGGCCAGATATAAGACTGCTTAATATGTGGGGGTGGCATGGATGTCGTTTGTTTTATGGCATAAAATAGTAGGTAGGACCTTGGAATTTTAATCAACATTTTGAAATTATCAACTTTTAAATAAAAGTCATATAACTAGTTACATTTTCTTTCCAAATGACTTTATTTAGTATAAAATATTTAAGGAAATTTTGATCAATGAAAATTTCATTCCCAGTGTATGCTGTACATTAATATTTAAATGCCAATGAAATAATTTTTATTAAGATAAATTTGTCTTTCAATTATATCATAAATGTAATGTGTATTTAAATGTAAAATGTGTCAATCTCCTGTAATAACTATTGTGTTATGCATGAGTTATTGAGAGAGATATGAACCAGGATTATCTAGGGGTAAGTTTACCTGGTTATTAGTGTGCTAGTAATAGGAAAGAAGTAATTTTACCTGGCTGGCAGTGTGCTAGTAATATCTGGAGGTGCACAAGAACAGTTTGGTAAAACCGTTGATGGACAAGTAATCTTGTTAATATCAGTGCAGTCAAAAGGGTTCAGTCCACATTTTCCATGCTCCAAACTGCAGGTGCAAACTGGCCAGCAGTACTCATCAATACACCTATAATCCGTTTTCATTCCTGTAATAATAAAAGTTGCATGGGACCACTTCACCTGGAATTTCAATTGCCATGGAGTAACTGTCTCAAACATTATGCCCCTGTACATTTAAAGAGAAATTACTAACAAATGACTGAAGTGCATTTGAGTACACTTATGTGGTTTCCATCTGTCTAATTTGAGTAAACTTATGTGGCTTACATCTGCCTAATCTGAGTACACTTATGTGGCTTACATCTGCCTAATCTGAGTACACTTATGTGGCTTACATTTGTCTAATTTGAGTACACTTATGTGGTTTTTATCTGCCTAATTTGAGTAAACTTATGTGGCTTACATTTGTCTAATTTGAGTACACTTATGTGGGATACCTGCGCCTAATTTGAGTACACTTATATGACTTACATCTGCCTAATTTGAGTACACATATGTGCCTTTCTTCAGCCTAATTTGAGTGCATTTATGTGGCTTATGACTGTCTAACCTGAGTACACTTATGTGGCTTACATCAGCCTAATCTAAGTACACTTATATGGCTTACATTTGTCTAATTTGAATACATTTATGTGACTTACATGAGCCTAATCTGAGTACACTTATGTGACTTACATGAGCCTAATCTGAGTACACCAATGTGACTTACAAGAGCCTAATCTGAGTACACTTATGTAGCTTTCATCAGCCTAATTTGAGCACATTTATGTGGCTTACATCTGTCTAATTTGAGTACACTTATGTGGCTTACATCAGCCTAATCTAAGTACACTTATATGGCTTACATTTGTCTAATTTGAATACACTTATGTGACTTACATGAGCCTAATCTGAGTACACTTATGTGACTTTCATCAGCCTAATTGGAGCACATTTATGTGGCTTACATCTGTCTAATTTGAGTACACTTATGTGGCTTACATTTGTCTAATCTGAGTACACTTATTTGGCTTACATTTGTCTAATTTGAATACACTTATGTGGTTTTCATCTGTCTAATTTGAGTTCACTTATGTGGCTTACATCTGTCTAATCTGAGTACTCTTATGTGGCTCACATTTATCAAATATGAGTCCACTTATGTGGCTTACATTTGTCTAATTTGAGTACACTTATGTGGATTACATCTGTCTAATCTGAGTACACTTATGTGGCTCACATTTATCAAATATAAGTCCACTTATGTGGCTTACATTTGTCTAATTTGAGTACACTGATCTGGCTTACATATCTCCAATCTGAATACACTTATGTGACTTACATCAACCTAATCTGAGTATACTTATGTGGCTTACATTTGTCTAATCTGAGTACACTTATGTAGCTTATATATGTCTAATTTGAGTACACTTATGTGGCTTATCTGTACCTAATTTGAGTAAACTTATGTGGCTTGCATCAGCCTAATCTGAGTACACTTATGTGGCTTACATTTGTCTAATTTGAGTACACTTATGTGGCTTACATCAGCCTAATCTGAGTACACTTATGTGGCTTAGATTTGTCTAATTTGAGTACACTTATGTGGCTTACATCAGCCTAATCTGAGTACACTTATGTGGCTTACATTTGTCTAATTTGAGTACACTTATGTGGTTTTTATCTGCCTAATTTGAGTTCACACTGATCCTTCCAGATCTCCATCTCTGGAGAAGGAAATGTACAAATTGTGGTTTCTTTGTCAGAAACCACTTACAAGACACATCAGGCCTAACACGACAATTTTTCCAACTTGGAGAATGAAATTGATGGTTGCTTCACAACAATCTAGAAGGAGAGTGGTAACCAATCGCCTAATTTTGCTAAACGAAGAGGTGACAGAAGATATATGGCCAGTTTTGCTAAACAAAGAGGTGACAGAAGATATATGGCCAGTTTTGCTAAACAAAGAGGTGACAGAAGATATATGGCCAGGCCTATGTAATGTACCTTGAAAAACAAGAAGAAACATCATGTGGTTGGAAAGCACGGTTCCTTACTAGGTAGTGGGTGTTCTCAAATCCTATAAGGGAACACATGGAGAGGCAAGGGGATCCTATCCCCTTCACTTGCTGTGGCGTAAGTAGAGCCAGACTCCTATCATCATATAGATTGCATGGTAACATACTGAAAGAGGATAGGGGAATGACCTGATGCTGTCCCTAGACTGTCAATCAAATCCTGGTATCCAGTTGCTCTAAGAGCATTGCCCAGTGACCACTGACAAGAACTGGAAGCATAGTTTCTATTGACTGACCATTGCCAAGCAGCTAGTGACCAAATGATCAGTCATCAGTCTGACCTGTAATGATTATCTGATAGAATAACCTCTGTTTTGGGAACTCAGGTCAACAACATCTGTGTCCTAATAACAGTGAGAACACTACTCTTCCATGCCTATATGATGGTGAGACTAGCTATTATAGGCACCAATACATTCCCTCCCTTGCGTCAGACCAAGGATCTCTCCCTAACAGGAGTTTTAAGCATTAGTTCAAGTAACTAGTGTGGTCTTTAGTTGATTTCCAAGACAGGAAGTGAACTGTACCCAAACTTGGTATGGATTTGGTGGTCTTGAGATGAAGCAGTGATATAGAACACTTCTTTCCTCAGTAAATGTGGTAAGTTTCTGCCAAGTCCCACATTGCATCATCTCACTGCCAACAATATTAGGATAACGGTTGTTACATGTACGTTTAGTAATGATAAATGGGTAGGGTGAGTGCCATAGTACACTCTGTACATGATAAATGGGTAGGGTGAGTGCCATAGAACACTCAGTACATGATAGATGGGTAGGGTGAATGCCATAGTACACTCTGTAAATGATAAATGGGTGCAGTGAGTGCCATAGTACATTCATAAAATGGTAAATGGGTAGGGTGAGTGCCATAGTACACTCTGTACATGATAAATGGGTAGGGTGAGTGCCATAGTATACTCCGTACATAATAAATGGGTAGGGTGAGTGCCATAGTACACTCAGCACATGATACATGGGTAGGGTGAGTGCCATAGTACACTCTGTACATGATACATGGTTAGGGTGAGAGCCATAGTACACTCAGTACATGATAAATGGGTAGGGTGAGTGCCGTAGTACACTCTGTAAATGGTAAATGGGTAGGGTGAGTGCCATATTACACTGGGTACATGATAAATGGGTAGGGACTGAGTGCCATAGTACACTGGGTACATGATAAATGGGTAGGGACTGAGTGCCATAGTACACTGGGTACATGATAAATGAGTAAGGTGAGTGCCATAGTACACTGGGTACATGATAAATGGGTAGGGTGAGTGTCATAGTACACTGGGTACATGATAAATGAGTAAGGTGAGTGCCATAGTACACTGGGTACATGATAAATGGGTAGGGACTGAGTGCCATAGTACACTGGGTACATGATAAATGAGTAAGGTGAGTGCCATAGTACACTGGGTACATGATAAATGGGTAGGGACTGAGTGCCATAGTACACTGGGTACATGATAAATGAGTAAGGTGAGTGCCATAGTACACAGGGTACATGATAAATGGGTAGGGTGTGTGCCAGCAGAAGTAGTGATAATGATTTCTGCGATTGGCAATAGAGCAAGCTGGAAGTCAGATGAACACCTTCTTCCTTTAGAACAAGCTACATATTCCTATAATGATCGTGTTTCAGTGAATACCCTATGTTAATATAACTCAGGAAAAGTAGTCACATACATATAATCAGTTTATCTATCAAATTGAATACAGCCATTTGTGTTGGGTTAGAGCAGCATTAGTTTAAAATTGTTTGTTTGTTTGTTTGACTAGGATTTTTAACATAGCTTTAACAATTTTTCATTCATATTGCTATAATGTCTGCAGTGAGGCAGTTTATAGTGTTGTCTAGCTCTGGGGCATCATGCCACAGACTTGTTGCCAACATTATAGGAATAATTCAAAGAAAGCAATAAAATGAAGTTAAATAAACCAAAATATTAGGAAGAAATCATATTGATAACATGGCTATCATGGTGGCCATATTGGATGTAAGATTAGTTACATTTTTAAAATGGCCACTGTTGTAACCACATTGGATGTCAGATTAGTTACATTTTCAAAATGGCCACTATTGTAACCAAATTGGATGTCAGATTAGTTACATTTTCAAAATGGCCACTATTGTAACCAAATTGGATGCCAGATTAGTTACATTTTCAAATGGCCACTGTTGTAACCATATTGGATGTAAGATTAGTTACCTTTTCAAAATGGCCACTGTTGTAACCATATTGGATGTCAGATTAGTTACATTTTCAAAATGGCCACTGTTGTAACCAAATTGGATGCCAGATTAGTTACATTTTCAAATGGCCACTGTTGTAACCATATTGGATGTAAGATTAGTTACATTTTCAAAATGACAACTGTTGTAATCATATTGGATGTAAGATTAGTTACATTTTCAAAATGGCCACTGTTTTAACCATATTGGATGTAAGATTAGTTACATTTTCAAAATGACAACTGTTGTAATCATATTGGATGTAAGATTAGTTACATTTTCAAAATGGCCACTGTTTTAACCATATTGGATGTAAGATTAGTTACATTTTCAAAATGACAACTGTTGTAATCATATTGGATGTAAGATTAGTTACATTTTCAAAATGGCCACTGTTGTAACCAAATTGGATGCCAGATTAGTTACATTTTCAAATGGCCACTGTTGTAACCATATTGGATGTAAGATTAGTTACATTTTCAAAATGACAACTGTTGTAATCATATTGGATGTAAGATTAGATACATTTTCAAAATGGCCACTGTTTTAACCATATTGGATGTAAGATTAGTTACGTTTTCAAAATGGCCACTGTTGTAACCATATTGGATATAAGATTAGTTACCTTTTCAAAATGGCCACTGTTGTAACCATATTGGATGTAAGATTAGTTACATTTTCAAAATGACAACTGTTGTAATCATATTGGATGTAAGATTAGATACATTTTCAAAATGGCCACTGTTTTAACCATATTGTATGTCAGATTAGTTACATTTTCAAAATGGCCACTGTTGTAACCATATTGGATGTCACATTGGAACCATTTTCATTCAGAACCAAGCAGTCTTGGTAGAAAGCTCTTTTCACTATATCCATCTATTCAGGAGAAGTGGCAACAGCTAGTGACTAAGTTTTCTTCCAGTTTACAGTAAATGCTTCTCAGTCTCCTGACAACAGGTTTTTCTCCAATTAAGCAAACTAAGGACCCAGACATATTATAAAGAAGCTGAGGTCTACATCAACACAATTAAGCAAACTAAGGACCCAGACATATTATAAAGAAGCTGAAATCTACATCAAAACAATTAAGCAAACTAAGGACCCAGACATATTATATAGAAGCTGAAATCTACATCAACACAGGAGATACAAATGATTTGGGATCAGTGAGTATGCAGTATAACCAAAGTAAGATTTTAAATATCTCTTTGGTCCTGGTCATCTGTAACAATTTCTCATATCATGGAAAACTATAGAGAAAATACTGTAAAGAAATATG